>CM068836.1:48476885-48861885 GCA_028554795.2 Sinohyriopsis cumingii | reverse complement strand
TTCTTGGCAGGTGAATTAATATGGAATTTTTTTGTCGTTGTCGTACCTTTGTTTTGTATACTTACTGATGAATTTATTCCAGCGTTTTCTATTTTGATCCTTCCCATTTTTGTCTTAGTCATTTTGTGTTGTTCTTTTGTTCATTACACCTTTTTTAAAGTTATATTTTTGAGAAGGTTTGCAGTATTTATCACCTTTATTAAACTCAGTTATCATTTTATCTTCGGCACATTTGGAGCATATTTTTGGTTTCTGTTTCCTTTAAACAGTTGTTTTTCAATTAGTTTTGAAACTTTCACTTTTCAGTATCTTCTTAATATGAGTTTAAGTTCATGTAAGTACAGTTAAAATGTTGAATAATTTGCAATTAGCTGAAAAATCATGTTGACGTTAAACTTAACTTTGTTCGCTTTACTCGGTTTTATTGCAGAATAAATGGACGGTAGGAAGAATAAAGCTGAAGAAATTGTTTGAGCAGCCAGAAAATGACAACATCACAAAAGAAGAAAACGTTCGTTAGAATTTAAAAATTAAAAAATGCAAGTGCTTAAAACTTAAAGCAAAATTAAGAAGAGAAGCAAGGACCGAAAATACCAAGTGCATCACCACTATATCCAACCTAAATACAATGACATTAAATGAGGTTCAGAAGAATCAAAGACAATAAAATGATCTGATAAAAGAAATCGAAAGTTACGAGGTGTTAGAAGAAAGTATACAAATGCATACCAATGTTTCTTAACCGGACAGAGATTAGCATGGCAACAGATTCATGTGAGACAGGTGTAGCAGCTGATAGTTTATGATTTGCGATAATAGCAGCAGGATTTTTGATCCCTCTAGCTTTAAGCGAGTTTGGTGCAACTTTACTGGGGGGTTGCTGCTAAATCTTGCACAGAAAGACAAATGTGCAAAAAGTTTGATATTAAATGGAATTGCAAGTTCTGCTATAAGTAAACCAAATAGCCTTGATGATATGGTGAGTAGGCATTAAGAAATAACCAATAAGTCGGGATGAATTTAATTTGGCAGTCATCGCGCACAGCAGATACAAAGATATAAAAAAAATGCCTTTATAAAAAAAGGAAAGAAACAGACAAAGCCATAATGTTAATGAACTCTTAACAATTTTTGAAGGGTAAAAGAAAGTTAAAGGAAAAGAGATTTTGAGAACCTTACAGCGTTCAGGACATTTACGATAATAACGGATGTAAAGTGTATTGCATAAATGCAAAATCTTTAGCTATTGGAATTTTTTAATGTTAACTGTTTTAATTTATGCTACTTAAATGTAAAGTTTCATTGCCATAGAAGGTCAACAACGATATATAAATGATATAGAAAGCTATATATACATTACATCAACGACAAGAATGAAACAAAAACTACTTTAAAACAAGGAGACATTTCTAATCTCGAAATGAGCAAAGTCAAAGAGGAAATGACTGCTAATGTCGACAGTAAGAAAGCATTGATATTGAGTTCTCAAACACACGATTAAAAAGTCTGAGAAACTTTTTGCAACATATTATTAACCCTAACTCTAAATTGCAAGGACTCAGTAACTAGAGATTTATATAAGAAATCTACTGAATCGGATAAAGGTTTATGAAATGAAAAAATGTACATATCTTCCAAGACCAGGAAAAAACTTGAAAAAGTACTTCAACTGCGGTGTTAAATATGAGTTTGAAAGTGATATGCTATGAAAAGTCCATAAAACAATTGTAAAAATGAAAATTATGAGTTTCAAGGTGATATGCTACAGAGTCCATAAAACAATTGTAAATATGAAAATTATGAGTTTTAAGGTGATATGCTACAGAGTCCATAAAACAATTGTAAATACGAAAATTATGAGTTTCAAGGTGATATGCTATAAACAGTATATACAAATAATTCTAAAGATGACAAATACATAGGTCGGATATCAGCGTTCCAAATGAACATGACAGATTTTCACAGAATAAATGCAACACATGAATTTCACGTTACGTAAATAACGCGATGAGTGAAATGTCTTTAAGATATCCAAGTGAGTTTAGTTTAAATCTTTGAAGAAAACAGATATGAAAGATGGTACGCCAGTTCAATCAACAAAATATCACTTAATCATAAATAACAACTGCATTACACATTAAGGAGATCCTGTACAAAAAACCGAAGCAGCTGACAAAATCTTTGCACAAAAACTAATTGACACTCCTCAATCTGATATTTTAACCATGATTTCTTCGTGCACAATAAATTTAGGTACCGAAGATTTTGTACCCTTTTATGAATTTCTTCTGTAATGGCGATAAATTTAGACTCATTTATGAATCTTTTCTTGGTACAAAAGGATATTCTTTAAATTAGTCGTGTTAGCACTTCAAATCTACTTCTACAACATCACAAAAACTTGCATCATCTTTGCTTCTGCGATTACATTTATTTGTTGTTTGTTTGTTAATTTATAGCTCTTTACAGTCACTGGCTGTCACATAGCACAGTGATATCAATTGTTAACATTTTAGTACACAATGAATGGCCATGATATTGTCTTATCAAAATTACGACTGAAACTGCTATCGCTATTGTACACGAGATGTGCTTTAGCAGAACTATTTTGCATTATGCTAATTTCTCCATTAATTCAAGATTAATAATTAGAAATATATCATTATTCGTGAGAAGTTCTAATTCTCCTTTACGTATTTATAAGCTAATATCGTGAACTAGTCCATGTAGAACAATGTTGATATGCACTTAACATTTTATTCGCCTTCATGCGTTAAAGCACGGCAATGTATGGTTCTAAACGTCTCAGTAATAATGAGTTCTATTTGTGGTCTGATAATATATAAATATCGCCTCAAGATAAATTATATATTACATATTCCTTTAATTTATTGATACCATTTGATTTTTTTTGGCCCCGGGCAGAATTGTTTCTCGTTTTTTTACGGTCAATTGAGCGGGTTGCCGCGTCACGTGACCCCAACCTAAATCAGCCCCAGTGTCGCCTCCATTTCTTACGATTACACATGGTTGCATTCAATCTCTATTGAATACCCTGGCAAAAATAAATTGTAGATACTCCGAAAGTCATTAAACCTATACACAACGGTAAATTCTGTCAGAGGATTGGTACATAGTGGACCACTCGTGTGTTAGTCATCAGCTTGGACCCATCACCTTGGCATCAATTTAGGGTCGCTTTCCACATTCACTCAAGGTCAGCATCTCAACCAGACTGCCATATTGAAAAAAATAAGCTGACAAGAGACGATAATACGCCCCAGTTAAATAAAATGATGGCACCGGTTTGCTGTGGGTTTCGACCCAGCTTACATTGCATTGTCGTGGATGTATATACATTGACACTGGATGCATGAACCATGCCTAACGACCTATTAAACCGAGACGTATACTTTTGGTGATAATAAAACACCAGCACCATTATGCTGACAGAAAGCCGGTACACATAAAAAAAAATACTGCCTGCTATTCGTTCGTCAGTTCTATAATGGAGAGCAGCCTCTTTTGAAATACTGTTATATTGTCTATGTTATGACAAGATCTCACTGGATAGTTTCGTATTTTTGACACGTCCCTAATCTTTAAGGTAGAAAGCATGAACCTAATTATCACAAGCCTAGCATTTATAAATTCACACAGAAGCTAAATCTGTAATATGGTTTAGATTTACTTTGAGTTAGGCTTGGAAATGGGTTGGCTTGTTGGTGACTGTCTATCACAGTCAGACGATCATTGGAAATCAAATGCGTAACTTGGGCTGCAAATTAGCAGCCCATTCGGCTTACGTATTTACGTGTGTCTGCTACAGAGGTAAATATCTAAAAATCTAGATGGTTGAGGGGTGATGAAAAGTATGTTGATTTGTTAAAGTACTAGTGAACTTTATTGATGCATAATGCACATACTGATTCTTTTAGCTGCCTTGTCACAGGAAAATATTCAAAATAGCTCTTACTGTAAAAAAAAAGAAAATGAACGTAAAATTTAGGGGTTGGTGGCAGTGTTCATTCAGTATAAAAGCCACAAGTTGCATCAGGAATTAACCTGATTGCCGCAGTCAAAATCTCACATGTATGCTTACTACAAAAATCATTAGTTTGTTTTTATTTGTATTTTCAGTGTAAAATTATTCTCATTATTCTGCAATAGATCATTGTCGGATGAAAATTGATGAAAATTCACCAGATAAAGTGTCCAGTTAGACCGAAGGCCTAGCTATTCAGATTTATTATCATACACATTACATTGTCTCGTGGGGCCCCGAGTGGCTGAGTGGTCTAAAGCGCTCTCCGTCACGGATCACTGCCATCTCTCCTCTGTCTGCGTGGGTTCGAGTCTCGGGCTCGGCCAATGTGGATATGTGAGAAAGCTTGCCGGTAGCTTCTCGTGGGTCGGTGGTTCTTTCCGGGGTTTTCCCAGGTTCTTCCTCCACCATTAATACTGGCCGCCATGTATAGCCTATCTTGTGCTGAAAAATGGCGTTAAACCCTATAACAACAACAACAACATTGTCTCGTACTTACTCTGCGTATGAAAAATCTTAGACCGGAACGCGACAGACATAATTATTAGGTCAGTAATAGATGTCCTTTTTAAGCGATTTAATTCGCAATCGCGTGAAAGTTGTTTTAATTTATTTGTATGTGTCTGGTTTAAAAATAAAAACAACTAACTTTTAAAGTCTTACAGTCCGTTTTGTATGTTTTAGGACATTGAAAACGTTTCAGTCTTTACTATGTTTTGATTACTTTCAACGTAATTTAAATTATACAATGTTTGCTGTCATAGCATGCAGGGTCTGCGTGGGTTCGAGTCTCGGGCTCGGCCAATGTGGATATGTGAGAAAGCTTGCCGGTAGCTTCTCGTGGGTCGGTGGTTCTTTCCGGGGTTTTCCCAGGTTCTTCCTCCACCATTAATACTGGCCGCCATGTATAGCCTATCTTGTGCTGAAAAATGGCGTTAAACCCTATAACAACAACAACAACATTGTCTCGTACTTACTCTGCGTATGAAAAATCTTAGACCGGAACGCGACAGACATAATTATTAGGTCAGTAATAGATGTCCTTTTTAAGCGATTTAATTCGCAATCGCGTGAAAGTTGTTTTAATTTATTTGTATGTGTCTGGTTTAAAAATAAAAACAACTAACTTTTAAAGTCTTACAGTCCGTTTTGTATGTTTTAGGACATTGAAAACGTTTCAGTCTTTACTATGTTTTGATTACTTTCAACGTAATTTAAATTATACAATGTTTGCTGTCATAGCATGCAGGGTCACTTCGCACATTTAGTGAGACACGTCACAGGAGCTCGTATTTTTGCGTACAATATACCTGTTGGTCATACACGTAATACAGTATTATTTTTTACTATATGTATGACTGGTAGATACATTGTAAGCAACGATACCAGCATCTGTGTGACACATTACAGTCGGTCGGTGGAAGTGTAACAATTGATGAGTGTATACATTAGTCCCCCCCCCCCAATCAGGTACGTGTGTCAGCGACCTTGAAATATAAAAATGCTAATTGTTAAAGTCCTCTCTTAAACACAGCGTATACTCGTGATACAAGGCAGTATACATGCAGGTAAAATTACTCCTCTTTTTTATATCCATGATGCCGGATGTGAAGCTGCCTCCTATTAGAATAGGCGCATGCTGTGTGTCCAGTGTTAATAATGGTCAGTTCTGACTTGGACGGTAATGATTACCTGATGATATTTGGTCATTTAATTTATGCGAGAGGAAATTATACTTGTAAATTTTATGCATTTGTTTCTTTGGCTTCGTAAGGTTTGTCTTGTGGGGATGAAGGTAGGGTGTTAAGTTTGAAAATGAAAAGAAAAGGATGTATGTGGGCGTGTCATTGTGGCTCAGGAAATACAGGGGTTGGTTGTCAGATTACGAGAGACAAAAAGATTTGGCAGCAAACTTGGTTTTATAGTTGTTATTAATTTATTTATAGCTATTATTGATATATTTTTGTTCCATAGGGTAGATTATTAGATTTTGATGAATAGTGAGAAGTTGGCGTCGAAATGATACAGTTATAATGGTATGATCAAAATAATACTGATAAAACGCATTAAGAGATAATTTGCGACTGGGGTGGGTCGGTCAAGATTTCGACTGCCTAAGGGCCTAAGGGCTTCCACAGGGTTTAATCCAGCACTTGACGCAGTGCACCACTGTTTGCTTATTCCTTTACAGTTGAGCAGAGTATTTATTGCGGTGAAAGACATTTTTGTCATGCCCACCACATTGTTCAACGCTAATATGAAGTAATTATTGGTGTATCAGTATATCAAAGGTTGTCTAGACTCATCGGAAATGAAGTACGTTTCGTAGAGACACACCAGTGTTACTCATTAAGAATCCTTTCCTGGCTGATGGTAGCAAGAATCGGACCTGAGATGTTTGTCGTGTAAGCCCAGCATTATAACCATTGAGCCACCGAGGATCCAATGAAATCACACAATTCTACCACTTAAACCTAGGGGAAGGGAAACGAACGCTGAAACATGCTGCGGAGTTGGATTGATTTCCGCGCCTACCAATCCTCATTTCAGAATGCATATTAACAAATGTTTCTTTCCCAAAATACAGCAACAAATAGCGAGGAAAAGCCTCATCTTTTACACGGTTAGGAGAACCAAGACGAAGACAGCCCGTTCCAGCACCCTTGTTGGTACTGACCGATTTTATTACAAATAAAGACTATCCGGTCACCGCCTTTGTCTATGGACTGTATCATCTAAAAGACGCCAATCCGACCAACTTAGCCCCAGTAAGGGATGACGACCTGACATTTGTGGCTCAGCTCGTGGTTGATCACTTTAAAAATGACATAAAGGGGAAAAGTAGACCAAGACTAACCGCAAAAATATTGTACCGTGGGAAGAAAAGGTTAACGAGAGAGGCGCAAGAATAGATCGCGTCGTAAGCTGAAAAGGATTCTTAACGGATCAATTTTTCTGAAAGACATTGAGGACCTGTACATCACCAGTACCAGACTCGAACTCACGTCGGTTCAGCGGTAGCTGTCACGAACTCCTTGTTATAGTTCTGGATGGTGCTAATGCGGAGCCATGTACAACCCTATAGCAAATACATTATAAACTCTGGAACGGGCATAGTGGAGCACGTCTTGCTAGTGTTTAGTATTGTTTGGTATATCTGCAGGTCTGCGAACGGCATCTTCCACTTTCACCAGAAATTGTTTCTAAGAGTCAAGTGCTGTACTTGTCCCAAGGAAGTTGTTCATAGTCTGTGACCGTGCGCAATGGAAAGCCCAAACGTACATCAGGACCAAGTCGTTCATACGCCCAAAACCAGCCTGTATAAAGCCCTTGGGCCTATCGAGGTCAAATGTATACGAGTAGTGTCGGCCTTGGATACCTGAGCAATGTAATTTGTGTTTACGTTACTGCCGGTCTCATTCGTCAATGTCATTTTGGCGTTGCATGACTCACTAATAGGGGCATAAACAACCCCTTGATAGTAGTTGTAGGCTTTGCCGATCTCCCCTTACTTGCAGTTTATCTTCAGCCAGTATGAATCGGGAGAAACAACGCCAAACTAGGGACAAATTTGCTTACTGGCCCGCATGTCTTATGAGCTGGTAAAGGCGTTAAAGAACAGATCATGCGGAAGCTGAAACAGCCTGTTATTGTACACCAAACTGCCAAATTCATTTGGTTCTGCCACAATATCATTTAGTGGTTTTGCTAATTTTGTACCGTTTTGGACGGTAAATGAAAAAGTAAAGCTGTACTCGCTAAAATCTCAGGCAAGCCGATAGTAAGCTTTTCGTTGCAATCGTTTTAACAGTGTTATGGCTTATCAGGTCCTGTCGCTCAAGGTTTCCAAGGCCAACGGGCTAATAATGACTGTGGTCTCAGGCTCTTCCCATTACTATTATTGCTATTATTGTGTGAAATGGCTCCGTAGAAGAGTGGGTGGGGGTGGGATGAAAAGTCAGCAATTGTGATTAACATTAAGGTGAACAAAGACACTGGTGCAAGGACTATAATCATACAAGTAGGACCATACACTGTTATCGCGATTCGTGGTTGGTTCACAATAGACCTTCTAGATCCATTAGTGTAATCTATCTTGAACCCGACTACATGTACAGAGGCTAGTATCGTTGCTTGCAATTTACCTATCAGTCATAGATATACTAAAACAAAAAAAAAATACAAGGGATGACACTTCTCTCTCTTCTCCCGCGACCTACGCCATTTTCCCAGGTACCGATGCCCATCGACATGATCGCGCCTGATAAATAAGAGTAGTTAATGGGGGCTGTTTACGGACTATGGACAAATACATCACAGACCCCCCCCCCCTTGGGCACGTTTACGGGTTTACAGACAAGCCTTTTCAGCACACCCTACGCACGTTTACGGACGATGGGAATTTAGCATGGGGAATACTGGGCCTGTTTACGGACAAGGGAAAGTTGGGTTGAATAGGAATGGAACATGTAATGTGACGTCACGGTACTGGAGATTGGTAACAATGTGGCAACTATAAAATCGACTAACAATTTTGTTTAGGAAAGAAAGCAAATCTTTTCGAAACATACGAGTGGCACTGAAAAGGGGCTTTGGGTTTCTTCTATTTTCTAATTCCTTCTTTTCTCCACCATTTTCTTACTTATGTTATCGCTGTTGTCTTCTTTTTCATTTTTGTCCTCCTCCTGTTTTCCGTCTCCTCTTTCTCTTTCTTCCTTTCATTTTCTTCCTTTTATACGTTATTATTCCATTCTCTCTTCTTTTGTATGCCCTCTTCATCCTCCTTCTCCTCCTTTTCCTCTTTAATAAGTTCTCTTAAGCTCTCTTTAAAAGGGTCGATGACCACTATAGAGTCAAAGGGAAATGAACATGGGGAAATTGAATGAGCCACTTTGGCGTCAAGGGGAATTGAACATGGGAATATTGGGGTTGTATAGTCGTTATGTGTTAGCTCAAAATATAAGAGAAGGAGATAAAACCTCATAAAATAGACTAACTCTTACACTGTCAAAAATACTATGTGGAAAAACGTTAGTATCTATTTATAGTCACCACTGGTGGGAAATTCCTTTGGAAAAAACCTAGTATCTTTTTTAGCTACAAATTGTGGGAAATTCTTTTGGAGAAACCCACTATCTATTTATAGCCTCAACTTGGGTGACGTTCCTGTTTAAAAACCATAGCATCTATTTATAGTTACAACCTGTGAGAAAAACCAAGTCTATAATTATAGCATCAAAATGTCCAGCTTCAGTGACGTCACTGTACTGGACACTAGGGGAATAATGGTAGCAGTGTTGCAAGTGGCTGACCTGAATACGCGTTACTGTAGGTGGGGAAATGAATTTGATAGGGATAAAGGGAGTTTTATAGAGACAAACAAAGACCAGTACATACACATACAAACGTACGCGCGCACACATGCACACGAACAAACACACAAAGACAAACGTACGCGTGAACACAAACACATACACACACACTACACAGAGGGAAGAAGAGAAAAAAAACAAAAAATATACTATCCCCACAGGGGAAGAGAAATAAACAAACCCTAAATATATTATCCACACACGGGAAGAAGAAAAAACAAACCCCAAATATACTATCCACACAAACGTAAGCGAACGCATTCAAACACAATATCTACTATCCACACAAACGTAAGCGAACGTATACAAACACACACTCTACTATTCACACACGGGAAGAAGAAAAACAACCCCAAAATATACTATCCACACAGACGTACGCATTCAAACACACATTCTACAATCGACACAAACGTACGCGAACGCATACAAACCCCAAATATACGATCCACACAAACGTATGCAAACGTAGACAAACACACATACTCTACTATCCATACACGGGAAGAATAAAAAACAAACCCAAAATATACTATCCACACAAACGTACGCGGATGCATACAAATACACACTCTGCTATCCACATAAACATACGCGAACGCATACAAACCCCAAATATACTATCAACACAAACGCACGCGAACGCATACAAACATACAGTCTACTGTCCACACAGAAGGGAAGGAGAAAAAAACAAACCCCAAAATCTACTAACCACACACGGGAAGGAGAGAAAACAAATCCCAAATATACTATCTACACTGGGGAAGTGAAGAAAAACAAATCCCATATCTACTATCCACACAGAGGTGAGAAGTACAAAATAAACACAATATCTACTATCCAGACATTGGGAAGAAGAAAAAATAACCCAATATCTACTATCCACACAGAGGGAAGAAGAAAACCATTATATACTATCCACGCAGAGTGAATAAATAACTCATTATATATACTGTAATGGGAAGGAGTCTAGCCTCTAATTTTTATTTAAAACAGTTACAAATCAATTTCATTCGTCGCAAAGCTTGCGGTGGTAAAGCAGCATGAGTGGAGTACTAATACTATTGTCTCTACTTCATAGACGGGGTTACGACATCGTAGCTAGGTGGGTGGGTGTTGTCAACATTGATTTACAATATTAATTTATTCATTAATACCTATTGTTATCCAATAACAAACGACGACTGGTATGATTCTCCGGTATATTTCATATTCCCGCATAAATTGTTAATAAATCATCCATTTACCTCTTTCATTTCACGATGTTATTATGCCAGGAATGCATGTATAACTTTCCTTGGTATTAGCCTCGTTTCCAATTTTGGCACATTTGGAGTACTCCCGTCGTTATCTCGCATAATAGTTAGGGGTCGCTTACGACATCACTAATTTTTAAAGCTTAAAACATTTATTCGTACTGCAAATTTTGACCACTGAGGAATAAATTAGTCATATGCACAGTTTACTAACACTCTGGGTTATATAGGTTTTCAATTACAGTTTTTAATTTAGGTATAGTTTTCTTGCTATCGGTAGCAGAGTACGGTTGCCCCTGCAAGCAAACGCTGGCAGAATTTTCCTTGCGGTTGCTACCCAGCGAACGGCAGAATTTTCCTTGAGGTTGCTACCCAGCGAACGGCAGAATTTTCCTTGCGGTTGCTACCCACCGAACGGCAGAATTTTCCCTGCCAAGCGCAGAATTCTGCAGAATTCCGCGGGAGGTATAAAAGGATTGTCAGCGTCTCCACTGGGACCTGTTCGGGTTTCCGAGGGTCAAGTTACGAGCTCCGTACGTTCAGAAAGAGCGTGGGAAAATCTTTTACTATTATTTTACTACGAATACCATATAAGGAAGTACGCAAAGATAAGGTAACTCTTTTATTTATTATTTTCCGCGAATCAGAATTCATAGTTATTTCACAATAACTACCTGAATAAATGCAAAGAAAATAATGTTTCTTTTATACAACATTTTGGATAGATCTAAAACTAAGTTTTGAAATCGACATCTGTGTAGAAAATACCTTTATGAATATTCATTCATTCACTGTCATGTTTTAAATCAGCAACTTTAGCTTACATATCTTCTTATCAGTTAAATAGTATTCAGACAGTATTTTTATGACCCTGTGAGGTCAAGTCAAGGGTTTCTTGCAGACCTTGTTTGAATAATGATGTTTATTACAATTCAGTAGGAATAGGATATCAGATAATAATAATAATAATAATAATAATAAGTGCATGTTTGAAAAGAAAGCTGCTGAGTGTTTCTCAAAGCTCTCTCTAATAGCTAGTTGTTAAATTGTAAAGTTGCTGAGTGTTTCTCAAGGCTTTGTACATATGTTGTTAGTTATTTTGTTACAGTCACTGAGTGTTTCTCAAGGCTCAGTTTGAAATTAACCTATATAAATTTAGTGAAAAGTTAGACAATGCTTCAAAGTCTATAAGTAAACCATAATTTTAAAATAACATCTGAACACTAAACTTTGACATTGATAAATGTTATTAACAACTTCTGTCACAAAAGCTGTTGCTTAATTTACTTATGTCAGTCCAACTGCACACTACCATTGTGATATACAAATTAATGAGTTATTATTTGAAGTGATGTACCTGATGTTTCAGTCGTAAACGTTTAATACCATACAAGTCTGTGACTTAATAAATCACATGAAACTTAAATCTGAGTCTGCATTTCATCACTAGTCCCATTCTTATTGTAAGGATTCCTCATTTCATCAGAGAATCAGAGACCTCTTGGAGTTAAGGTCTAAGTTCAACTGGGCCTTTACTCTAATGAGAGCTTATCGGCCATAGAGAACATAGGGAGTCATTGAGTAGTCACCGGGAAGTTTAACGGCCAACGCTACCCCGTAACAATACTGTCAACACAGAATGAAGAAAATAACCCATTTTATACTATCAACACAGAGTGAAGAAGAAAAAGTGTTTTTGAAAGCACATAATCCCTCACATACAATGACCAACTGTACCAAACTTTACCAAACACCCACACGACAAGGACACTCCAAAACCCATTTAACCCGTCATTCTATGGCGTCGGTGTGTGTTTTTATGATGGATGAACAGACTGACAATATTACAGAGGGTTACCAAAATCGTTTACACAATGTAAACTTAGTTCAAGAGGAAACCTTTGAACGGCATGTGATGTGCATGTTAGGGACTGAACCATTTAGATTCGCTACTGGAGTACGATCATCTTTGTAAAGAAAGTACACTTATTGCTTCCGATAAAGAGGGTATAAAAACATACTATCATGCACGACCTTTATCACTCGTGATACAATAGATTCCGTAGAAAGAAATCAATGAGACTATTCAAACTGTGGAGGATTACCAACACTTAGTACGAGGACCGTGTCCCATGAATTGGGTTCGACGTGTGGTGCGTGTCTGAGTGACTTGCTTTCTGTGATTTCGTTTACCAGCCGATTCCTCGTGTGCTCTTTACGAACAGTACTTACCACCATCTGGATACTTCTCGACCTAGACTGAAAAAAAGATTCGTCATCTTTTACATACCGAAGATGTGTACCACTATGTGTGTGTAGCTTGTGACTTACACCCTCACTAGACAGATGTACGTGACTGAAAAAGTTGGGGTTTCGAGGCTTGGACGAAAGAAGTGGCCAATTATGCCCAAGAGTTGTGATCCTAAATTCAAACGTCCAGTGAAAAAAGTAACTTTTAAACCTGTGCTAGTGCCAGTGCCAGAAGAAGAAACCGACACCGATGAAAACCCATTCCCTTCAGGACATGATTGTCATGGACATTCCCGAAAGACCATTCCGGGAGGACACCTATGTGATTGTACCCAATGTAGAGACTTTAAGAACATTACATACTGTCCCTAGGACACCTTTGTTACCAAAAACATGTCGTACAGTGACATGATTGTATTCCACTTTGATCGTTGTGATGTGTATTTTATCGATGTACTTAACCATTTATCTTTAATGTATTTTTGTCTTTCATGTTGTTCCATTTTAAACATGTGTTGAAATAAACGTGTCCTGAAAAAGTATAAAACCTCTTGTCTTGTCTGTCTTCGTGTCAAAAAACTGACATTCCCTGCACTGTGGCTAATTCTACTGCTCCTTCTTCCTCCACTTTCAAAGTCATCGACGAATACTTTGATAGTGCTAGTTGGAAGGCCTTGAATCTTCGTCATCCCTTTAACATGTTAATTGCAGGACCCAGTGGTTCCGGCAAAACCGAATTTGTCAAACGTTTGATCGAACATAAACATCATTTGATCGATCGTCCACCTCAACGGATCGGTGTACAGTCTCCTGCGAGAAAGTCAAGGCGATTCCATCGTGTTTGTGGAAGGCATTTCCTGAGAAAACGACAGAATCGTGTCTGACCCCAGTCAAACCCATCTGGTCGTCATCGTCGACATGTTACGAGAAGACGAAGAAGAAATTAAACTCGTTTACTCGTAAATGGCATCATCTTTATGTCAGTGTCATTTACATCACTCAAAATTTGTTTCGAGAAAATAAATCTCATCGCACTATCAGTCTCAATGCTCATTACATGGACCTGTTTAAAAGCCCTAGAGTTAAATCGCAAGTGCATGTCTTAGCCAAACATTTAGGAACGCCTTGGCTGACTCATGCGTACGACAGTGCCGCTTGAACCCCACGCGTCTGTTTACTCGTAGATTTAAAACCCACCACCCCCGATTATTTGCGATTTCGGACCTATCTGTTTCACCACTGGTGCCAAGACGAAGGACCTGTCGTGTACACGTCCTCGTCGTTGACTAAACAACAACAAAAAAATCTCTAAAACCTCGGTCACTTTGGGTACGTCTCACACATTGTCAACATCACGTCCCTTCAGTCTCATCTTCGCATAAAATCGATTCATGCCTTATATGGCATCATTCGCAAAAAATCCACAAATACATGCTAGTGTCTTAGAAGCCAGTCTCAGATGAGTCTTACGATGGTTTATGGTGACAGCACGTGAATTACTGCAAGGCATCATTCACATTCCACATCAAACCAAACGTTTTTTGAGTGAAACAAAGTAACCTTGACGCAACTGGTCGATCCTCGCATCGACACCCATTTGTTCTCTCTTAAAATAGGGTCCCAATTCCCCTAAAGTTCTCCCCAAGACAAAAGCGACTCCTAAAACGCCAAACGGATCCAAAAGAAAAAGAGCAGTGGTGTCAAGACCAGGTCACGGCAACATACAAAGGAAAGCCTACAGATAAAAAGAACTACCCGAGGAAAGACTCCCAGAATACAGCTTCTTTCTGCAAGAGGCCACGACATACAGCGACGGTGATCGAGTTTCCAATAGCCTCAGGTTCTTCAACGTCTCCGCTGCTAGTGATGCCAGCCAAGCCCAGTTTGACACCCGTTCTTCCTCATTTGATGAAACAATGGAAATCCGCATCTCCAAGAACTTATCCTCCAGCGGTGACACCATCTTCCTCTTTTGCTGAAGTAGCAGTTGCTCACAAAGTACCTGCCCCCAAAATCAATGTCCAAGAGAGACTGGGAATGTTACAGAGTTTACCGAATTTATCCAAGCAAGAACTGTCCCGATTTCGTCCGTTGCGAACCTCTCCACTACGTGGGAAGCCTGTCATCAAGTGGATACGACATAAAGACAATCAGTGGCGACACATTCCAGAATAAAAAAGACCTGCGTTAAAGGATGTTGATCAGTGTTTTTTTTTTGCTCCTGAACCAAAAAGATGTCCCCTAAAAGAAGTGCACGCCACTCTGAGGCTTTAAAAGGAAAGAAACAAAGGACTGCCTCCTCGTTGGGCCAAACATTGGGACATGTCTGTCCTGCCCAAATCTCCTTCATCCATACGAAAACAACTCATTCAAACAGCATCCAAAGATGTCATCGATACCGTGAGTGATTGTTGTCTGAATGTCTTGAAAGGAACGATACCTTTGTCTAAACACCAGAAAGAATGCTTAGCTAAACATCGGCATTTTCTTCGCCAAATGGTCCAATAGAAAATCCCCATCCGTCAAAAGAAATAGATGATGGTGATTTGTGTTAGGAACTCTTGTCAAAGGAATAGGGGAGCCATGCTGGGAGGACTGTTGGGAGGGGTTTTACCCATGGGTCGAAGATAAACGGACCAAGAAGATAAAAGGGACATCTGGAGTCAAATGATCTCAGACGTGACCTTTGGAATCAAATTGAAGGACGAAAACTGGCTTCAATGCCTTACAAACGATGAATGGAATACTATCGTTGGCAAGAACAACGAACCCCGCATTTGCTTCCCAATCCTCATTTGACCGAGATGTCCCAGTTGCAACACGAACTGCAATCGTAGCTAGATCGCAACGATTTGTTCGAAACAGAAAAATCACAAAGGTACGGTCAACTATTGCAACGAACGCAACTCTTTCACCAGAAAGCTGTAGACGAAACAGCTAAGCCGACTCTGAAAGATTTTAAGATCCTGAATAAAAATCCATCACTACCACTACCAAAGTGTGCTGCACACAGGGCCACTACAAAACAACGTGGCCATAACGTGTTAGCCTCCTGCTTCTGTCGAGCAACCCATCTTGGAAATAAATAAGCTGCTGATATAAAGAAGTCGATGGACAGCCTCAACGGATAAATGGAGGAGGGCCAGAACACGAGGTAGCCGAAAGGGACGTAGCCAGTGTAAGGCCTCACCAGAAAACTATGTGGTGGTAAGCCAGAATTGAAATACTTGGCTGCCTAATGAAACAACGTTGCACCATAGGAGTTAATTCAAAGGCACTGTATACTATGAGTAGCCGTTGTAAACCGGAGCGGCCTTCCATTCCGGATGATGCCTTGAGAAACAGTAACAGATGAAGCACGATATACTGCCATATTGCCTGAATGTATACGGTTTTCATTTGGCTGAAAACCGTTTTTGTTAATATCTTTATTTTAGTATCCTAATTTGATCCGTTTCGCTACCGCCATCAATTTTTTTTATTCTCTAATCATTCTTATGCGTGATACAAACTTCGTATAAGTAATTTTGACTTCGCTGATTGGTATTTTTTAGCCTATTGTATGTACACTCTGTACACAAAATTCCAACTTTATTAATGAATCAATTTTGAAATCTTTTAACTCCATTTATTTGAATAATTTCTCACATTATTGGTATTTTTATTGTCCATTAAATAACTGGACTAGATTTGGTTAAGTACGGGCTGGTGTTTCAGGGCTCTGTGTCGTTTGCGCCTGTTTCCGGGTATCTCTCCTCCCTTGCCTCTATCGAACTTTTGTTTCACGACGGAGATGTGGAACTATTTCCAACCGTCAAAACCTGGGTGTCCCGATGTGACGTCACAGTGGCGACCAATCGCTACTGGCATCACATACTGCTTTGGTTGACACCTAGCTCAGTAATAGCAGACTGTAATACATTTATCTTAACATGAGTGCGTGTGTTGGGACTATCCCCACTCGAGTATAGCCTTACATTCGGGTCTAGGGTCTATGAAGCCAGTCATATTGACCCAGATCTGACGGATCAATTAAATAGAGAATGTCTGGGGGATGAAGTTCAAATTCCTTCACCCAGGAATAATTAAATAGTCCGTTTCGGATATTAACCAGACGCGCATGCCCTATGGTGTCTATATGGCAAATAGTCAGTCAGTCTGACCATCCATTGTTGAATCGTCAACCTATGAATATTCTTTCTAATGTAGCTAAACTAAACAAAGCCAACGTACATTAGCATCGTGTCAGGCAAAGCCTGATACACAAGCCTGAAGAGATAGGGAATGTCAGGATGCTGAAAGTGGCCGAAGACATGATACAAGAGGTCTTCAGGGAGGAAATCAAGAAGGAGAAAGAAGAATGGACGGAGAAGTACAGACTTCAGAATTACAGAGAGCAGCAGCAACAACAGCAGGAAACCGACAGAGGTTTCGTCGACTGTCGTGTAGACACGAAAGAGTTCGACTTCTCTTTCCGAAGAAGCAGACCATATCCAGTGGGAAAACCTGCCGCCAGACGGGAACGCAATCTTAGATGATACAAGATTGCCATAATCCCCGTCCACAAAAAGGCGGCCTTTCTCAGGGCTACCTTAATATTATAGAAAAAAACATACTAGTTTAATTGCCAAAAAATTGTGTATTTGTGTTTGCCTGTACGTTCAAAAATAGAAGTGTGTCTATAAGCACTTCGTTTCTTTGTTTTATGTCAAAAAGTAGAAGTGTGTCTTTTAGCACTTCGTTTTCATAGCTTGTCAAATAGTCTCCGTGTTTTGGTTTATAGTTAGTGATTGTAGATAAAAAGTGAGTGTTTCTTTTAGGTCCATGCGTTCCATGTACTGGATAATGATACGAGTCTTGTGGTGCCAGGGGGATATTTTCCTTCACGTCAGTGCCTTACAAATATAAAGGGAAGCGTTCACCAGGCTGGCTACCTATCGCTGATTCGTGAACTACGAAGAATGAGCAAGAGAATATAAAATATTGGAATTCCAAATGCACCTGGATTATGCCATAGCAGAAAGTGACAGAATAGAGAAGGAGGAAGAAGAGAAAAGAAAAGACAAGGAGAAGGAAAGGAAGAGCGGGATCCTGCCTCACCTCATGCTGAGACTTCTATGTGAGGTCAAGTCTGAGGTGAGGACACCTCCACAGGCAATAGCAGCACTACCACAACCACGTCAGCTACAGCAACTGCCACAACCACTACCAAGAGCCGTGAACCGCAGATGGAAAACTAAGAGGAAGAGTTGGCAAGACAGCAGCGTCCCCCACAAGTAAGGAGACCACATCAGCATCCACAAGCGGGACTGAGTATTGTAATGGAGAGAGTCTTCAGGGTCCCGCAAACTGAAGCTTGGGATAATGAGGCCACTCAAGCTGCGTCCGCACTCTTAGCAGCTACAGCCAATTGGGACAATGACTGGAGCCGCCGTTATGTCTGTGGTGCCAGGCCTGGGAGATTTTACCATTATCCAGGTGTATTTGGAGTTCAAAAAGCAGATCTTCTCAGGGCTAACCAAATCTCTATTAAAAGAGACTATTCAAGCTGCCAATTTGTGTGAATGTGGAGTAGTGTGACTATACATACTCACTCCTTTGCTGATTTGATTTGTGTGTATGTGTGTTTCTATGCGTGCGCGTGTGTTGTGTGGGTAGTATATTTGGAGTTTGTTTTTTCTTCTTCCCGTGTGTAGATAGTAGAGTGTGTGTTTGTATGCGTTTGCGTACGTTTGTATCGATATTAAAAATTGTGTTTGTATGCGTTCGCGTACGTTTGTGTGGATAAATATATTTGCGGTTTGTAAATTTCCTCTTTTCCTGTGTGGATGGTATATTTTGGGGTTTTTTTTTTCTTTCTTCTTTGTGTGGACACTTACATTTGGTTTCTGCATTTGTTTGTGTGTATGTGGGCGCGCGTACGTTTGTTATTGTGTGTATGCATTGGTCTTTGTTTGTCCCTATAAAACTCCCTTTATCCCTATCAAATTATTTCACCTACTTACCTACCTACAGTAGCGCGTATTCAGGTCAGCCACTAGCAACACTGTTCCCTTATTCCCTTAATTTCCAGTACAGTGACGTCATTGAAGCTGGAAATTTTGAGACTATAAATATAGACTTGGGTTTTTCCACAGGTTGTAGCTATAAATAGATATTATGGTTTGTTTTTAAACAGGATCGTCACCCAAGCTGAGGATATAAATAGATAGTGGGGTTTTCCAAAGGAATTTCCCACAATTTGTAGCTGAAAAAGATACTAGGTTTTTTCCAAAGGAATTTCCTACTAGTGGCTAAAAATAATTACTAGCGTTTTTCCACACAGTATTTTTGACAGTGTAAGAGTTAATTTTGTGAGATTTTATCTCCTTCTCCTAAATTTTAAACTAACACATAACGACTATACAACCCCAATATTCCCATGTTCAATTCCCCACGACCCCAATGTGGCCCATTCAGTTTCCACGACCTTTTTAAGGATAGATTAAGAGAGCTGACTAAAGAAGAAAAGGAGGATGAAGAGGACATACAGAGGATGAGAAAATGGGATAATAAAGTAGAAAAGGAAGAAGAAAATGAAAGGAAGAAAGAGGAAGAGGAGAAGGAAAAACAGGAGGTGGACAAAATGAAAAAAAGAAGAAGACAACAGCGATAAAATAACTAAGAAGATGATGGAAGAAAAGGAGGAATTAGAAAATAGAAGAAACCCAAAGGCCTTTACAGTGCCACTCATATGTCTCGAAAAGATTTGCTTTCTTGCTAAAAAGTAATTTTCAGTCGATTTTATAGTTAATTTATGATAGATTGATCTTTCAAAATCTATGCATGTGTTCTGTTTCTATATTTTTACTGTATTTGTGTCTCTGTCCCTAGAGTAGCGCAAATTCAGGTCAGACCATTGCCACATTGTTACCAGTCTCCAGTACATTGACGTCACCTCTCATCTCACATTCCATTCCTATTCAACCAAACTTTCCCTTGTCCGTAAACAGTCCCAATACTCCCCATGCTAAAGTCCCTTTGTCCATAAACGTGCCCAAGGTGTGCTGAAAAGGCTTGTCCGTAAACATGCCCAAGGAGGTCTGTATTGTATTTGTCCATTGTCGGTAACATGACACCCCCATTAACTACTAATATGCAACTGCAACGAGCCAAATTTAATACATGCCTCTCGTTGATCGACCGAAAATGACGTAGTGCACTTGGAGATAAACTGATTTTCAGTTGACAATTAAGAGGCAGAATTTCATTCAGTGCGTTGCACGTGCATGTTAAGCAGACGTGATCATGACCATGTCCAGCAGTAACGTGGGAAAATAGTCTGGCATTACTTGCATGTATGATAGTAGGCCAAACTTTAGATCGGTGTACAAAGTCGAATGTTTGAGCTGAACATCGGTACCAGATTTATTACGCTACTTGAAGATAAGCTTGAAATAGTTGATTCTTGTAGTTTTTAATAGTACATGTATGATTCATAGGTATATTGTAAACAATGATATGAGCCCCTATGATTACAGGTAGGTGTGTATCGGAGAGGAACAAAATGATTCTCAATTACGCCCACGCTGAAGGAAACATACCTTTCCACCTGAAAACTCAAACAGAAGAGAACCCCCTAATATAAAGCTGTGTTTATCCAACGACATACATAAATACATATTTAAAACTGCAGAAATATCATCATTATTACTGATATCCATTCAGCTATATGATCAAATGCGTTCCTGCGACATTCATAAACTATTTGTATCCTCCATTTGTGACTTTGACTAGTAATATGTTGACGACAACAAAGTACAATTGTAACGAAGTATATGGTTGGTGTGGGGTGCTCCCAGTATTTTATTTAAACTATTATAGAAGTCCCACCCAGGCTCTATTTTGTTGGAAGTTAAATTTAGTGAAAGATATATGTAAAGTTCCCAGCCCCCAGTCAACAGTGCCGACGGTAAGATGGTTAAATATACAAAAAAATTGAAATTCAATGAATAACAATTCAATAATCAAATGACTCAAATTTCCAATTACAATCCTTCCGCTCGACCTTTGAATAAGTCTATTGCATCACTTGATAGCAGTGTGAGATTGATTTCCACCTGTCCTTGTATTTCTACTAATCTGTTATATTTTTCACTCTCTTATTTCTCCCAATTCCTTCTCCTCTTCCTCCCCGACCTTTCTCCAAATTCCTTCTCCTCACGCGCGACGTTCTCTAGACTCATTCTCCTCTTCCTCCACGTTCTACCCCACGTCTACACTTCTATCGACCTCTAATGTCTCGGCTAGAGTCTCAATTCCGTCGGCAACTCTTGAAGACTTGGGACCCAATAGAACCGAGAGTTCTCTGTCCCCTAAAAAGACTCTGACCCTTTCGAAGATTTGTCTTTCCTTCGAATATACCTCTATGTTCTGCAGGCAGATTACGAGTAGCTTCTTTCTCGGAGTAAACCCTATTGACCTGCAATTCTCATAATTTTGAGAAATTCTAATTCTACTTTACATTTTATAAGCTAGTATCGTGAACTAGTCCACGTAGAACAATGTTGATATGCACTTAACATTTTATTCGCCTTCATGCGTTAAAGCATGGCAATGTATGATTCTAAACGTCTCAGTCATAACGAGTTCTATTTGTGGTCTGATAATATATAAATATCGCCTCAAGATAAATTATATATTACATATTCTTTCAATTTATTGAACCATTTGATTCATCTTTGCTCCGGGCAGAATTGTTTCTCTTTTTTACGGTCAATTGAGCGGGTTGCGCGTCACGGGATCCCAACCTAAATCAGCCCCAGTGTCGCCTCCATTTTTTACGATTACACATGGTTGCATTCAATCTCTATTGAATACCCTGGCAAAAATAAATTGTAGATACTCCGAAAGTTATTAAACCTATACACAACGGCAAATTCTGTCAGAGGATAGGGTACACTGTGGACCACTCTTGTGTTTGTCATCAACTTCGACCCATCATCCTGGCATCAATTTAGGGTCGCTTTCCACATTCACTCAAGGTCAGCATCTCAAACAGACTGCCATACTTAAAAATAAGCTGACAAGAGACGATAATACGCCCCAGTTAAATAAAAAGATGGCCTCTGTTAGATGTGGGTTTCGACCCACCTTACATTGCATTGTCTTGAATGTATATACATTGACTTTGGATGCATGTACCATGCGTAACGACCTACTAAACCGAGATGCATACTTTTGTTAATAATAAGACAACAGAACCAGTATGCTGACAGAAAGCCGGTACACATGAATAAATAATGCCTGCTATTCGCTCGTCAGTTTTATAATGGAAAGCAGCCTCTTTTGAAACACTATTATATTGTCCATGTTATCAGAAGGTCTAGCTATTCAGATTTATTATCATACACATTGTCTCGTACTTCCTCTGCTGGGGTGCACCTAACGTAAGACCATGCGTATGAAATATCTTAAAACGATTTAATTCACAATCACGTGAAAATTGTTTTAATCTTTTTGTATGTGTTTCTGTTGTTTTTTTTTATAAAAAAAACAAACTTTTGAAGTCTTACAGTATATTTTGTATGTTTTAGTACATAGAAAACGTTTCAGTCTTTACTATGTTTTGATTACCTTCAATGTAATTTAAATTATACAATGTTTACTGTCATTGAATGTAGGGTCACTTCGCGCATTTAGTGTGATACGTTACAGGAGCTCGTATCTTTGCGTACAATGTACCTGTCGGTCATACACATAATACAGTATTATTTTATACTATATGTATGACTGGTAGATAAAATGTAAGCAACGATACCAGCCCCTGTGTGACACGTTATGGTCGTGGCGGGGATGGGGGGCTAATGTGTAACAATTGTTGAGTGTACACATTAGTTACCCTCCCCCCGCCCGCATCAAGTACCTGTATCGGCGACTTTGAAATATCAAAATGCTACTGTTTTCGTGGAAGTTATGCCATATAAGACTTAGCGAAGTGTATTTCTCTCAACATCTCAGCATGTCAATATGTAAAAATGAAACTCTATCGATCTGCAATCCTTCCAGGCGAATACTAAATTACTCTTACGAGTTCGGAAGGTATCATTCGGGTCAGAATTGTAATCACACCCTCTATCTCAATTTTTGATTGAATATCGCTGTGGACCGAACCAATCAAACTTGGCGGACAATATCCCTCTCGCTGTCTGTCAACGTGGGGACGGATAAGAACACACTTCTTTCATCCCGTGGACTTTTCTTTTGATCCTTGAACCAACCTTTAACATATAGGTGTGATAATGGGAAACCTTTGTTAAGTGACGCCACCGGTCGCCTTTGTCGACTGAAGTTTCTGGGCTTTGGCTGGTCATGGTAACCTCTTGTAAGAGTTCAATACTACCCCGCGGAAATCTTTAGAGATCAAACACAAGGTCATGGTAATATTCCCAAGACATGTAGATTATAGCTTATGCATGACTTTCAAGTTGGGGCTTAGCAAACGTCACAAGAAATAAGCACACGCTTTCGTTTGCTTCACTGGTTAGAAATATCAACAATTGTCAGTTTAACATAATTTTCATTAAAGAGTAAATAATTTCGACTGTAAACAGTTTTATGATTTGGGAATGGTAATTACTGGATTTTTTTAGCCTTTCTTTGCCCAGGGACTATTTTTAAAAATCTTTGTTCACTCTGAATAGACTGAATATACCTACTGCTGAATCCTGGCATACATGGTTCCTTGAGCACGCAAATGAACCACTATCATCCTATTCAGTCAGACTCTCACAGGAGTGGTCATGGCTTACTAGCATGCAGAAGCGTTTTGGTGGATCAAACTCGCTTCGATGTCCAGTATAAATTCATTCATTGTTGGTTGAAAAACACTCAATAGGATTTATTTTTCCAGTTAATGTTTTGTACTCGTTACTGTTACCATTGCCGCTTTATTTAGTTTTTGGGAGGGGCGATTCCTCAGATGACGTCACACAATTTTGGCTTTTATTAACCCCTCCCCCTCGTAGAATTTTGACACAAAAACTCAGACCCCACCTCATATATGACATCACAAAGCTTTGCCCCCCCCCCCGCCGATAATTTTCAAAACTAAAATTGGTTCGAAATCACTTTGTGTTCGAAAATCAACATCTCAACACCGTGCTTTGTATTATTTAATACTTTAAAAAATATATTGATCAATCTGGGTTTAGCCTTCTATAAACAAAATACAACTAAGAAAAATTATGGTCAGCAAAAAGAGTTAAATCCAAGGAATAATGTTGTAGACATCTCATCTCATGAATTTATTTTTCAATGTACCCTTCTTCCCACGGTGATGTATAATACTCCTTCATGGAACAAACTGAAAAACCTTGCCCGCTGACATCTTCGTCCTTTGGAAGGGATATTCCGTTAAAATAGATCTCCTCCTCTTCAAGTAAATCCCCACTTTCTCTATTCTCATTGTTTGCGATTATGACCATCATCACGCGTTACATACGAACAGCCGCTCTCAATGGTCTGATACGCTTCAACGGAACTGATACCTGTTTGTGCTGAACGGAGTGGCTGCAAAGCATGACAAAGAGGTGAAGACCGGGTGGCATACCTTGCATATCCTGTTTCTAAGCACGGATTCAACCGACGGACAGTAAGGTCGTATGGAATCGACTGAAACATATTTGCAGACCAGGGAAGGATGTCGTTCACTTTCAGACTTTAGGGTTGGAAATTTGTGCGACGTCCCGTCTGTCGCTCGTTCCGGAACCTGAAGTCATTCGCCTGTTTAAACGAGAGGAAGAGGAGGAGGAAGAAACCTGCCTGTAACCACCTTGAAATACGAGCTTTTTGGTTTCGATTACCATTTGTCGTCGGTGCACTTCAAAGTTGCAGTCAAGTAATGGCTTGATCGCACGTGGAGATCGTACCATTTTTTTATATTCTTAACGATAATTCCCGTTCCAAAAACTCTGAATTGGTTGTCTCGAAACTATGCGAAGAATTTAACCCAACACACGTTTGAAATCTTTCCCCTTTAAGATGCAGAGGTCTCATTCATCAACAGTCGAACAATTGTCAACGAACAACTGTGACCAGATTTCCAGCGAACTCAAACTTCTTCTCCAGCTCAGCATCGACAGTGTTACTTATTTCGTCTAACTGACTGCCGTAGTGGTCGTGAGGTAAGAACAATCCACTCAGTTCCTTACTCAGCGGTGCCATCTTTAGGTCAACTGTATTAAAGGTGCTTTGTTCAGGTGAGTTTGTTGCAATGAATACAGCGTCGAGATCGTGAGGAAGAAACGGTGAATCGCAACCATAATAATTTTGGGGTTTTGCGGATTTTCGTCCAGATCGCCACCAAGGCTGACAAAAGAATTGGTTTGACCAAGCTATGAATAATGTTCATGGTAATGGCGACGAACTCCTTGAGAGTCATCAACTTTTCGAAGTCAAGCTCATGACTGAATGCTGTCGACGACGACTACTTTCCTCATCTTATTGTAATATACGTTGGACCTGAATATCCTACAGCTGGCCTGAATCTTGATTTTGGCATATACAGATGGAATTAGTTACAGTTCAGTCATGATCATGGAGGTTGACTCTATCTTCCCCATGCATGAACAGTGGACTCGCAACGGCTTTTACCTATTGGGCCGCGAGACTTATCATCTCAACCTATGCAACACACATCATTAGTCCCTAGTATGGAATATAGCTCTTCCAAGTGCCTGATTGTGACTGTACAAAACTGTCCGTCAATATGTTTTGCGTGCGGATCGTTTGTGCTCTAAACAGCTTCACTGGGACCGTTGACACATGACGTTGAGCTTCCAATGACGAACTGCATTTTGGCAAAAGATGAATGCAAAGTCCACATCTAATGATGATAAAGGCAGCTAATTTAATGTTTTTATGATTCTGTAAACGTCGCTTTGTCTTTTCTCAAGATAATAAGATCAATGCATATCAAGTTCCAGATTAGTTCATGGTGGCAACGGCTGATACTCAAGTTCTTGGCTTACCAGATCTGATCCTGACATTCAGACATTTGTGCAGTTCAGGATTTTCTTCCAACAAGGCATTCAATCTTCCTTACTTTCTTTTCTTTTGACTCTCTATTCTTTTCATCTGCAAGTCGTCCTTGTTTCTGTCGTTCATACAAGCCGACCAGATCAGAATTTAAGACACCAGTCTGCGACTGTGACTGTAATTGGAGCGCGATAACCTCGTCATGGGTCAAACACGCTTCAAACTGAGCAGAATCCAGAGAAAATTCTAACGGAACTTCTTTTTCTTTAGCTAGTTTGTTTCTCCCAAAATGCAAGAAGTATTAATTTTTTCTTGAATTCCTGTAACAAATGTACAACTTCGTCCTGCAAATCATTGTCATTATTGATATCGTTCCACTTCTTAACCAGTTCTTCTTGGCAAAAGTTCTGCTTTTTGTAGGAGGAGATGTCAGCACGTAGGTATTGGACAAAGACTGTTATAATTTATTTTTATCCATAATTAATTCACGCTGAATGGTTACAAAAGGGAATTTGTTCAGAGAACAAGCAACTATTACGAGCGAGCAGAGATAAGGACTTGTGGAGGCTGATGGGACATTACCTCTGCGTGTGAGGATGGGAGATATTGCAGTTGAAACGGCGCGGGAACGGAAACAAATATTGTTTCTATGTAAATCAATCTCCCAATTAGCGTTTAGAATCACCGCGCAAGTACTGCACACTTTTTCTGCGACGCGACTTAGTTTACATTTTCTCTGGTAGATGGCGCTGGCTTTGCTTTTGTGGCGTCACATGTTTCAGACCTCCTAACCCCATCGTCGTACACGTCAGAACCTCCATCCGTGTGTGATGTTATATTTGTAACGCCACTTTGCCTGTTTGTTTGCTTCTGGTATGAATGCATGTTGTTATTGTTTTGTGCTTGTTATTTAATATTATGAAGAGCATTTTACGTATGGCAAGATATCGAGCTTGTGTACTTAATAAAATTTCTACTGATTCCGTTCATTTTATATGAATCCAGTGTATAAACAACTGGTAGGTTTTTACATTGTACAGCAATCAGGTTCTGGATTATGCACATAAGAAACTATTTATTGACAAGCTTATAAGTAAGAAATAAGGAAAAGTTTCATTTCATTTCTGCAAAGTTCTTCAGAAAATGCTGCCTTTAAACAATTCACGGGATATTTGAAGATAATTCCTTAATAGAGTAGATATTGGTCAGTCACGAGAGGTATTCGTCAGTTACAACAGGTGGTGGTCACATTAGGTGTTAGTCACTAAAAAAAAGATGTTGATCACGTATGGCGTTGGTTAATCAGTCAAAATAGGCGTCGGTCAGTCAAAATACGCATTGGTCAGTGAAAATGGGCTCTGGTCGGTCAAGGAATTATCAGTCAGAGTACATTTAGGTCAGTCAAATCAGGTTTTGGTCAGTTAAAATAGGTATTGCTCATTCAAAATATGTGTTTGGCGTTTCTAATTGCTGTTAGTCACAGAAAATAGGTATTGGTCTGGCAGATAAAGTATTGGTCATTCATAAAAGAAAATATATTCGTCAGACACAATGGGTGTTAATCAGTTAAAACAGGTCCTGGTTATTGAAAACAGGTATTGGAGAGTCAGAATACGTGTTGGTTAATTAAAATAGGTTTTGGTCAGGCATAATGATATGTGTGTGAGTTGGATTTTTAACTTAGCTTCAGCAATTTTTCAGTCATATCGTTACGATGTATAAAGTTTGGCAGTTTATAGTGATCTCTAGTACTTGGGCATCATGCCGCAGATATGTAGTATGATGTCACACCCAGACACATTATCCTAACACCAGGCGGACCAGTCCTAACACCAACCTCTTAATGCTGAGCACCAAGTGAGGCAGCTGTTAGTACCATTTTTATAAGTCTTTGGTATGATTCGGCCGGGGATCGAACCCGCGACCTCCCGCATTCGAGGCGGACGCTTTAACCACTAGGCCAACGCAGCGGTTACCAGTCCAGTTTGTCGGTGGCTCTTCTCAGTACCTTCCAGTGGGTCGGTGGTTCTTCCCAGCACCTTCCAGTGGATCGGTGGCTCTTCCCAGGACCTTCCCTGGTTCTTCCTCCACCAAATATACTGGTTGCCATAACATATCACATGATGAAACTGGCCTTAACCCACAACAACAACAACAACAAAATAATACTAGCCCATAATGTTAAATTACTATGTATCCATATACTGCCCCCCCCCCCGTATTATTACTGATGTATGTAGTCTTTAATTATCCCCAGATCCAAAACCCTCGATTGCTTGAAGCCTCAGTATTGGCAGTCTGTGATCCTACGTGCCGGGTTCACGTCCTCAGTATTGAATTTTAAATGTAAACTTAATCCTCAAAGATGCTCAGGAATTCATATAAGTTTATTTAAACATTCAACACGTACCAGATGAAGCAGGTATCTAGTAAAGAATGATTACTTCAGGCCCCAAATGCCAAACAATGTCCTCAAAGAGAATGCCTAGTTTTAGAAAACAAAAATATTCCAAATCTCTGAAATAGCGTTTAAAAACATTTAGTCTGTTAGATTTCGTCAAATTTCGTCAGAGAGAATGGCAACTTAATACACTTAAATATCTCTGTTGGTGAAGATGTAATAAAATTCGTTTGTTAGAACAGAGGAAGGGTAAAAAGATAGAATTTCAGCTTTATCTTAAGAAATGTTTTCCTGGTTCAAAAGCTTGATTTAAACGGGTGCGGAATAATGACTATCTGTAAAACTGACAGTGAATGTTTCATTTGAATCGTAAGAGAGGTAAAGGTCCTAATATTTGAACAGCAAGCAGACGACATACTTGTGAAGAAGGCAAATTGTTGGAAAACTGTAAAGCGTAACCTCAACATTTACCGGGTTTCAATGAGAGAGAGAGAGAGAGAGAGAGAGATCAAGCAATTGATATACAAGGACCTATTTCGCTCGATCGATATTATACCATTGAATTGCTGCCATAAGCAAATAAATAATATTCAATGAATCAAGGAAGTAAAAAAAATTTTTTTTTTAAAAAAAACCTATTCTACCCGCATGTTCATACATACACTGCTTCAAATACCTGCACGCCAGGGATTAAACCAGTGATACTAAGAAGGCATTTTCAACCCAGTTGGTGAAACTACATGAGTAAGTTATGAATAAACAAGAGAAATGAATAAAAAGGATTTTATCTTTTATGTTACTAAATGTATGAGAAGAAACATATCCAGTTAAAGTTTGATATGTAACAGAATAGTTTATTAGTAGTCCGATTGCTTAAACAAAGAACGCCCACGAATTTGCCAAATTTTCAACAAATGTTGATTTCTGATCCTACAATCATCAACTTGTGAAGGAAAGTATGTTCCTGAAATGGAAATTCGAAAGGATAAAGGGACCTTTACAATGTGGGAAGGGTCAATGAAATTCATATGGGAAACGATAATAATGGCGGAGACAGAAGCCTCGGAAAGAGAAATGATCGATATATATTAATGTACATATAAAATCCCTGCTACTAGTAATAGTCACGCTGAATGTCTATAAAATTAATCTTTTGACTTTGAATTTCCGTAATAATGCATACGTCATGGTTTTGCAGTAAAACTGATTCAATATGACATTCATTTCGTTAATATGTCCGGGTTCACTCTGATCTTCATTTTTCGGGACTAATTTCGAAACTTGTGGCCCATTTCTATGTTCACCACGTCAAAGTACATAATTCTATTTAATCCTACCAGTTTTCGGATATAGAGGAATTGCGCGAATTGTTTTATGGCTGTGATTTCATTACAACGCAGTGTATAACGATACTCTTGCAACGTAGATAAAACGATGCTCGCAATTTATATGAAATATCTCTCGTTACTTGCCGATTATTTCACATTGTACAGTACAGTAATCATGTAAAAAAGATTAGCTTACTATGATAAGGTATTAATCGTATAGGTTCGGTTCTAAAGCACGTGGAAAACATATTGCGAAAGTGTCCGACAAAAAGAAACTATAGGTTCAGCAAGGTCTAGTCTACCGGAATTATTCACATGGTTGAAACCTGATACAAACTGCGATTGTATTTGACAAAGCATCTAGGATTTATATGCCGCTGTAAAATTGACTTTCTCCATCATGCCATTGTCTTTGACTATTCGGTTCACAAGTATAAACGATCGTCATCATATCAACCAATCCCAATCAGTGACTGTTCCGTCCTTTTGTCTGTTTGTCCGTCTATTTGTCTTTACGTCATTATCCTTTTTTTGTCTTTCCATAATTTCGTTTTGCATAAACGTTTCTGAGCTAGAAAGTATTGAAAAATTAAAAATTATTCAAAACATTTGCTAGTTATTCTTTTCGATAGTATGATGTTGATTGTTTAATCCTATAAATATTGAATCTCACGACGAATCAGATTTTCGCAGCGCATTTTTGTACAATTCAAACTAATCTACTGTTGTATAATTCAAACTAATCCATTGTTTGTACAATTCAAACTAATCCATTGTTGTACAATTCAAACTGATCCATTCTTGTACAGTTCTAACTAATCCACTGTTGTACAATTCAGACCGATCCATTGTTGTACAATTCAAACTAATCCATTGTTGTACAATTCAAACTGATCCATTGTTGTACAGTTATAGCTAATCATTTGTTGTACCATTCAGACCGATCCATTGTTGTACAATTCAAACTCATCCATTGTTGTACAATTCAAACTCATCCATTGTTGTACCATTGAAAATGATCCATGGATGCCTGAACGCGTTTTTAGAGAAAAGACCTGGAAATAAAGCCATACGATTAGTCTGTTTTGGTTAAATACAATGATTTATCAAACACTGCGATAAAGATATTTCATCTCAGTTTGTCCTCAAGGAATATATTTAACATTTTATTTATTGATATTGGTCTCAAGGAATCTTTCATCAATTACAATCAAAAGTTGTACCTTTTTCATTATTATTATGATCGCTAGGAAGCGTACTTACTCAAAAAATCACACGTCTTTGTTCGCTCTTAAAGAGATATGCCAATATCTTGAATTTATGCTTAACTGTTGTTTGAGTACCCAATTTTATGTTTAACCGCTGTTTAAGTACCAAATTGTATGTTTAACTTATGTTTAAGCACCAAATTGTATGTTTAACCGATGTTTAAGTACCAAATTGCATATTTAACTGATGTTTAAGTACCAAATTGTATGTTTAACCGATGTTTAAGTACCAAAATGTATGTTTAACCGAGGTCTAAGTACCCAACTGTATGTTCTTCAAAGTAAGTGTTCTTGTATTATTTAAATTATTCACTTAAGTACATTAAATTTGGTGTTCGATTCAAACAAAGACACAATAGTACGACACAGATTTACATGTACTTTCAATATTTTAACGAAGTCCAAGGAAAAGGTGGTCAAACCTTCATAATGACGGGATATTGGAATTCGAGCTATATCATGATGCCTAAATTAGTAATGTTGTTGTTGTAGGGTTTAACACCATATTTAAGCACAAGCTAGGGTATACATGACGGCCAATATAAATGGTGGAGGAAGAAACCGCGAAAACTCCGAAAAGAACCATCGATCCAAGTAGTATATGGGGTCACCCTAGCGTCAAGTGGACTTACCATGCAAAAACAGTCGATTCACTCTGGCGTCAAGGGGAATTTAACATGGGAAATTTTAACATGGATGGAACTGTAGAGCGTCAAGGGGAATTGAACATGGAAATTGAACAGGACCGGTACTTTAACGTCAATGGGACTTTAACGTTAAAATATGGGGTTTGCACTTTGTCGTAAATGGAAATTGAACATGGGAATGTCACCCGGATGTCAATGGGAATTGAACTTTGGGTGACGTCATGAGGTTTATAGGGTCAAAACATTTTATAGGGATTTTAATGTATTTGTAAGGACAAAGGGTAGATAGGGACAAACATACAAATACACATTTAAACACACAGAAAAGACGACAGAAATGTTCTAAAACAAACCTCACAGAGAGAATAATGGCTCATAAAAGAAAAGTCTATTGTTTGGGTTCAAAACATTTATTCAAGTATATACATGGGCTCTCTGGCCTGTGCTTTGGTCTAAGCACTATCCATTTAATACATAAACATTTCTACATCAAACAAACCTATTTACTAGTTATTTAGTTCTTGGCTCTAGTAAACCTGTTTACATTTAATGTTCATTTATAAGAAAAAGCTAACACAAAACAAGTAACATGCAATCAAATAGGACAAAGTTCATGTTTCTCTCTCTCTATTCGTCTCACACGTTGTTAAAAATCTGGTCAGCTAGCACTTGTGTCCCAGCGTAGATATTTCCCATCACTTAATCCGTTTCATTCATAAATCGGCTGTTATATCCATCGTGCTAGGTACACTTATCAGTAAGCAGATCAAGTGCAGTCATCGTCTTCTTCCCATGGAGGTACAATGTATACCATATGAATGGTTACTTTTCCTTCGTTGATGTCAAATTTTCCTCTCATCGACTGCACGTCTTCAATAGCCCTAAAAAGTTTGGACGAAGTTATTTCTGCAGGTGTGCTAAATCCGAGACATACAGGTGAGTTCAAACTGTCGCGATACATAGATAGGCTCAAACGACCTCGATCTTTGACTTGGCAATGACATTTGAGTTCTTCTAACAGTGAGTCAAGTAGGTCCGTAATGAAACCTGCTACTTCCTCGGCTGAAATGTCAGACGCGAAGTCTCTAAATTTCACCGTGTAGGTGTAAGTTGTCGTTCTAAATTTTCTTGAGGTCACTGTCTGAGTCATTTGGATGCTAAAATACTCCTGTAGGTCTACTGAATCCTTTCCCTTCTTGGACGCACTTTGCTGTGACGGTATGGTAGTGAAAGAGGTCAGTGATGTTTGTTCCTTCTCTTTTTTCATCTGCGTAGAGTGATTCATCTTTCTCGTTGCTTGTCCTCGCAATGAAGTGTCGTTCTTGGAAGTCGTCCCTTTTTATACTGGGTGATATCAGTATGTCCATAAGGTAAAGTTTTGTGGTCTGGAAGTTTCACTAGCTGCACGTAGTTTGTCATGGCGTTAGTACATAAATAACTAAGATGTGTTACTGCATTGGTGATGTGATAGTGAGGCAAAGAATCACACCCGAGTTTCTCGTTGGACTTGAGTCTTACGCTCTATACTCGCTGTTTGAAGGGATTCATTTTTTCTCAATGGGTCTTAGTAGTGACAATGAACTGTTGGTCTTGGACGTTGTCCTTTTTTATATGCTGACCAATATTGATGTGACCGTACGGCAAAGTAAAGTGGTTGGGAAGTCGCACTCGCTTCTGGTACACGATTTGATAGACTTTTTCCAAGGGTCGACTGACGATGTGGTGAGTGGGTAAACGTACAATCTTGTTCGGCTGGTAGGTGGTCACTTTAAAGTTTGCATCCTCTCCAGACTGCAATGCTTCTTTCAATACGCCAAAGTTGACCACACGACTGGTACGATAATTCAGAGTCAATCCTTTCACTTTACACTCTGTGTGCACTTCTCCTTGTGGGTCCCGGTATTCGTAGCCGTAATTTTTAGGACCGCCACTCGCGAAACTTAGAATCTTGTCGTCAGGATGTTCGTCTGTCCAGGCTCCTAAACGGTCTCCTTCGATGTTAGGGTGTTGCTGACCCGGTCGATCGATGTAGATGCAACTGTTCGTGTCAAAGTACAGGACGCGATCCCCTAACAGTTCTAAAGCTTCGTACAATTTTAAGCGAGCATGAGCTGTCACGTAAGCCGCAATGATGACATTTCCAAAAGGGTCGTCTTGTACAAAGTCCAGATCTTCTTCGTAATTGACCAAGATTAAATTCTCTCGAACGACGTCCACGTGTTTCATGTATTTGGTTTTGTCGTGAATCATCTGGAAGTAGCGGGAAGGTTCTGTCAAATACTCCGTCTTGGGTAAACACGGTCGTTGTGCCATTTTACCCCACAAGCAATTTAACATCACTTTGGCAAACGATCGCCTGCCTTCGTTTTTCTCGATGTGGTCTAAAGTGATGCCTTCTTGTTCCCGGTATTTCTCTTTGAATTTTATTTGGTCTTCGGGAGTGTGACACCAGGAAGGATAGCCGCTGGCTTCTTGCTTCAGTTTCAAAAAGGCATCCACGTAGTCTGCGAAAATGCCTTTCTGAGTAGGGTCACCCTTGTGGTATTGTTGTGTCTTGGGAAAGTGGCAAATTTCGTACACTTCTAACAGTTGGTATCCCATGTCCATAGCTTTGAACAATTCTACGCTGACCCAGGTTCCCGTCAAGGCCCGTTCTTCCTGGGTGTGCTGACAAGGCTGATCTTGGTTGCACGTTTCGGCACAAGTACGGCACAAGGGAAACATCAGTTTGCCTTGACAATGGTGAGGTAAGACGGGATGGTATAGGTTCGTCGGAGGCAAAACTTTGCACTTGATCAAGCCTTCGTACTGTCGAATGTTGACCAGGTCGATGTGTTCCGTCAGCAATCGCGGGTGCCCTGTAGGAAAGTGACAATATTTGCACACGTAGGGATACAGCGAACACACATCCAAGTATTTGATTTCTTCTCCTTTCTCTTCGTCGGCTTGGTACAGCAAACAGGTGGCATTGGTCCTTCCTCCGTACAAACTATCCCTCGGGTTCAGGGGGTCCATCAGCTTGTAACTTTCCACGACACGTTTAAACTCGGGATCGATTTTCAAACGGTGATCGTATTCGTGTTCCCACATTTCCACCACTTGGTATCCTTGCTGTTCTAACTTCAAGCGTCGCTGACAAGTGTCCTGGTACAGGTCTTCCATGGTCCGTTGTAAAAACTGATTTTTAGTGTCACGGTCAGGGTAGCAGACGGGACATCCGTGAAATAAGCAACCGTTAAACTCATACACGATCTTGGGGTTTTTTAAGTCCCAGCCATCGACCGAATACGTTCCGATGGTCCTTTCGCCTCCTTCGTTGCGGGCATGCTGAATCCATTTGCCTTCCTTGTCGCACAAGTAATGTAACCAGCGTAGGGCTTTGACCGAGTATTGACGCTTGACATAGTTGGTCGTTTGAGGACTGATGACAGCCACGGTCTTTTGAGGCATGAATCGTTGGCGGTACACTAAGGAACACGCTTTGGCAATGGTGCAAGCTTCTTTCAAAGGATCGACCCCTCCGTGTTCCATGAACAGTTCTCGAAATTTTCCACAGCAACGTCGTAAAATGTCCACGTCGGAACGACAATACTTTAACATTTCTTCCTGAAAGTCGAAGGGGTCAGAGGCATGAGCCTGGTACCAAGCGTAGAAATCTTCTCGTTGTTCGGTACGCATGTTGTCGGGGTCGTAATAATGAGCCTCAGGCAAATGGGGTAGAACGGCATGTTGATTGGCTTCCGTATTGAAAAAGTGTGGAAAGTACCCTTTAGCCATTTCTGTCATTCCAAACGTTTTAGGCATTCGACTCAAAGGCATGGCCAAGTAACTCATCGAATCTTTAAACTGCACTTGTCCCACTTGCATGAAAATGATTTTGGCTCCGTTCAAAGTGACTTTAGGACGTTCGGTGCCATGTTCCGTATAGTACCTCAAAAGAAACTGTCCATCGTATCCGGAGAAATTGTGAGCCATCACTGTGGCATGGCGATGACAATCTCGGTAACGTTCGATGTCCTCTTTGCTCCATGTCTTGTCGATGGGGTCTAAGACCCATTTGGCAAAATCGTCTAGCGTCTTTGGTCCTCGAAAGATTTTTTCACGCCCTCCAGGAATTTTGCTGCAGTGAGGGCAATAACTGAAGATAGGTTCTTGAATACACTTCTCGCACGCTCGATGAGCCACGCAGAAATTAGGAATGTGAATGCCAGTCTCTTGCATGCATTCGAAATCGAAAAAGATGAAATTGCCTTTCTTCTTGTGACCGTCCTCTTTCTCTGGTGGGGGTTGGTATTTTTGCACGTAACATTGGTGTTCCAAGTCCACGATGTGGTGACAAATGTGACATTTTTTCTTTCCTGAACATACGTGTGCCTTGACACTATTGGTACGTATGCCTTGTCCACACGCGGGGCACAATCTCAGCAGTTGACAAGCGCATTTCTTCTGTGAACCTTGCGTCTTCAAATGTTGTTGGTAACAGGTAGGGCTGACAAACGTGCGCAGACAAGTTGAACAAGGCACTGGTTCTTCGCTCAGACAGGGTTGAGAGGCCAAACATCCTGAGCATTTCCATCCACAATGTTTGTGTTGCTCTCGATTATTATAACCATAGTCACATTTCTCACAGTAATAAACATATCCCAGGAATCCAGTGATACTGGTAATGGTATCGAAATGTTCATCGTGATGATAAAGGTGAATGTATTTTCCGTCCTTAAAATGTTGGCCTCGAAACAACAGAGGCCCGCGCATTTCTTGAGTGTGCACTTTCAAGGTGTAGCGAGGAGCTAGGGCATCTTGCAATGTTTGCATCTCAGGAATGCCACAGGGTGTGTCTTTGGACAGTCCGGCTTGTTGTAACAGGAGTTCTGCTTCATTTCGTTGTTTGGCTCGGTCGGATTGTTGAATAGTTTTCCAGGTTCTTTTCCATTCTACCGTGTCGTTCTTGTTGGCATAGGTTCGTCCCACCACGATGGCACGGGCTAAACACATCTGGTCATGAGGGTTGTTAATTCGGACGAGACTTGTTTTGGTGTTGCGAAGGTCGTCCACCAATAAGACCTTTTTGCGTCCTGTCCCTTGAGGAAGAGAGACGTGAGCCATTTTCAGTGTGGCTTTACCATCGGTGATGTCAAACTTGTCATTGGATTGTTGCACCTGTTGTATCTTGTCCATGACTTTGGAAGGGGTCAGCTCTGCGGGTCTGCTAAACTCGATCCAAACAGGGGATTTCAAGCTGTCGTGTTGTATGGATAGTGTCAAGCGATCGTCTTCTTTGGGTTGACATTGTCGCTTGAGTGTGGTGAGCAAAGAATCCCACATCTCGGTGATGAACCCTTCTACTTTCTCCAACGGTACGTCGGACTTGAAATCTTTAAACTTCACCGTGTAGGTGTAAGCCGTGGTTCTAAATTTTCTAGAGGAGCGCTTTTCCGTCTCTCGAATGTGATAGTACTTTTCAGGGTTGACTGGTGAACTTTGGTTTGGAGTAGACTCTCTCTGTCTGGTCGCAGACGTGGAAGGTGTTGGTTCAGGTTCGCTCATGTCTTCTATTTGAGCGAACACTTCTTTTCGTGTGTGAGGCGATACGTCACTTCGCTGCCTCTTACGTTCTTCTTCTCTCTCACTGAAATCGTGCGATCGTTTCATCTCGATTGCTGATTCAGAAATGATTTAACCAAGTTCATTCTTTTCATATATACCCTCTCTACCTCTCGTTGTGACAATGACTTGGTATATTTCACAAGGCAAGTGAAAGCCAAGCATATAGGAACCCAACGACAACGTTGCGTCTTAAACACCTCATGCATCTTGACGACCCTTCGATTCAAACCCTACCACGAAAGAAAATAGTTGCAAGAAAAATAAAACAGACAGTTGGTGTCTTCAAGAGAGCTAGAGACGGCACTGTGTCACTGGGACACGTACGTACGTACTCCAGAAAACTACGCTACTCGACAACGTGAGTGTGCTTGTCAAAATGTTTGAATAAGATTAAAAATGTTTGTCAGTTTCAAAACGCGAACCAGTACTGTGGCCGTTTAATATTTGATGTGGCAAGAAGAAATGGTACAATACGCAACAAAGGGTTTGTACGTTTACACTCCAATCTGTCTGTACTGCAATGGCAACAACGCTCTTGCGTTGGCATTATTTTGCCACACTACCTTTTAAATAAAAGAATGCATCACTCATCATAAACGATTTCATTGGCTATACTTATTTTCTTACCGCTTTCGCTTCGAATTGACTTCAGTACCTTTTCGCACAGCGACAAGATCGGACGTGTTCTTTTATTCTGCGTCTGGTCGCTACACTACTTGCCCTGAATTTACAACCAAACAATGTGTTACACATTGTAATTGACTTCATTGGCTAACCGATATTTTACACTTCTGTCTCTGTTGATGTGAGTGTGCTTGTCAAAATATTTGAGTAAGATTAAAAATGTTTGTTAGTTTCAAAACGCGAACCAGTACTGTGGCCGTTTAATATTTGATGTGGCAAGAAGAAATGGTACAATACGCAACAAAGGTTTGTACGTTTACACTCCAATCTGTCTGTACTGCAATGGTAACAGCGCTCTTGCGTTGGCATTATTTTGACACACTACCTTTTAAATAAAAGAATGCATCACTCATCATAAACGATTTCATTGGCTATACTTATTTTCTTACCGCTTTCGCTTCGAATTGACTTCAGTACCTTTTCGCACAGCGACAAGATCGGACGTGTTCTTTTATTCTGCGTCTGGTCGCTACACTACTTGCCCTGAATTTACAACCAAACAATGTGTTACACATTGTAATTGACTTCACTGGCTAACCGATATTTTACACTTCTGTCTCTGTTGATGTGAGTGTGCTTGTCAAAATGTTTGAGTAAGATTAAAAATGTTTGTTAGTTTCAAAACGCGAACCAGTACTGTGGCCGTTTAATATTTGATGTGGCAAGAAGAAATGGTACAATACGCAACAAAGGGTTTGTATGTTTACACTCCAATCTGTCTGCACTGCAATGGTAATAGCACACTTGCGTTGGTATTATTTTGCCACACTACCTTTAATAAAACCCCAATGCATCACTCATCATAAACGATTTCATTGGCTATACTTATTTTCTTACCGCTTTCGCTTCGAATTGACTTCAGTACCTTTTCGCACAGCGACAAGATCGGACGTGTTTTTTTATTCTGCGGCTGGTCGCTACTCTACTTGCCCTGAATTTACAATCAAACAATGTGTTACACATTGTAAGTGACTTCATTGGTCAGTCGATATTTTCCACCGCCTTAGCTTCAAATTGGTTTCACTTGTTATTCGCACCGTGAGATGATCAGACACGTTTTTCTGTACCTGACCATTAGTCACTTCACAAACAATAAAACTAAAACACAAATGATGACGCCATGAGCGGCTCATGGAAATTATGTTAGTCATGTTACGAAATATAGCACGACTTGTTTGGATGTACTTTTCTGTGGTCACTCTTTAATTACATGCGTCTTCAGTTCACTCTTGTGATATTTTTTGTAAAGGGTGTATTTTTTCTATGGATGTGATTGTGTTATGTTCTATATGTTCTTTTAAGTTTTCAGTGATTTTACTTTATATCTATATTTTAATTTAGATGTATAGACTATGTAGTCTGAAATAAAGAATTCTTATCTTATCTTATGTAAATGGAATGAGTGTTTCTTTGAAACTTTCATAAGGAAAATGTGCCATAAAAACAAACGTACGTGTCGTCATATTTTTCAAGTAGGAATACATGATCTCTCTCTCTCTCTCTCTCTCTCTCTCTCTCTCTCATTGTAGTTTTGATTTATACCCTAATGGAATATGTTCCCGTTTGAAGATACCTCTCCAAAATTGTGATCAGTAGTCACCATAATTACGTGAACTGTTCGTCATGTCATTTTTTTCAAAAGTTTACACTCTAAAAAATTGTAGAACGATTTTTTTCTTCCATCAGTAAATCTTTGTATGAAATAAAAGCTTGAGTTTGCACAATTCTGGTATCTTAACTTTATCCGGTTTTGGAACTGCAATATGTCACGCAATTTTTTTCTTTTAACGTTAGATTTACAGTTTTTCAGAAAAAAGACAATCACACGGCTTTTTTAAGAATGAAACAAATGACATTGCACTGTATAACCCTGCCTATGGTTAACTCTGAATTCTAAAGTCAAAACATGGGTTCAGGAAAAAATGTAACAATGTTCGTCCTATATTCTCTCAGTTTACGAGGATAGGACGAACATTGTTACATTTTTTCCTGAACCCATGTTTTGACTTTAGAATTCAGAGTTAACCATAGGCAGGGTTATACAGTGCAATGTCATTTGTTTCATTCTTAAAAAAGCCGTGTGATTGTCTTTTTTCTGAAAAACTGTAAATCTAACGTTAAAAGAAAAAAATTGCGTGACATATTGCAGTTCCAAAACCGGATAAAGTTAAGATACCAGAATTGTGCAAACTCAAGCTTTTATTTCATACAAAGATTTACTGATGGAAGAAAAAAATCGTTCTACAATTTTTTAGAGTGTAAACTTTTGAAAAAAATGACATGACGAACAGTTCACGTAATTATGGTGACTACTGATCACAATTTTGGAGAGGTATCTTCAAACGGGAACATATTCCATTAGGGTATAAATCAAAACTACAATGAGAGAGAGAGAGAGAGAGAGAGAGAGAGAGATCATGTATTCCTACTTGAAAAATATGACGACACGTACGTTTGTTTTTATGGCACATTTTCCTTATGAAAGTTTCAAAGAAACACTCATTCCATTTACATAAGATAAGATAAGAATTCTTTATTTCAGACTACATAGTCTATACATCTAAATTAAAATATAGATATAAAGTAAAATCACTGAAAACTTAAAAGAACATATAGAACATAACACAATCACATCCATAGAAAAAATACACCCTTTACAAAAAATATCACAAGAGTGAACTGAAGACGCATGTAATTAAAGAGTGACCACAGAAAAGTACATCCAAACAAGTCGTGCTATATTTCGTAACATGACTAACATAATTTCCATGAGCCGCTCATGGCGTGATCATTTGTGTTTTAGTTTTATTGTTTGTGAAGTGACTAATGGTCAGGTACAGAAAAACGTGTCTGATCATCTCACGGTGCGAATAACAAGTGAAACCAATTTGAAGCTAAGGCGGTGGAAAATATCGACTGACCAATGAAGTCACTTACAATGTGTAACACATTGTTTGATTGTAAATTCAGGGCAAGTAGAGTAGCGACCAGCCGCAGAATAAAAAAACACGTCCGATCTTGTCGCTGTGCGAAAAGGTACTGAAGTCAATTCGAAGCGAAAGCGGTAAGAAAATAAGTATAGCCAATGAAATCGTTTATGATGAGTGATGCATTGGGGTTTTATTAAAGGTAGTGTGGCAAAATAATACCAACGCAAGTGTGCTATTACCATTGCAGTGCAGACAGATTGGAGTGTAAACATACAAACCCTTTGTTGCGTATTGTACCATTTCTTCTTGCCACATCAAATATTAAACGGCCACAGTACTGGTTCGCGTTTTGAAACTAACAAACATTTTTAATCTTACTCAAACATTTTGACAAGCACACTCACATCAACAGAGACAGAAGTGTAAAATATCGGTTAGCCAGTGAAGTCAATTACAATGTGTAACACATTGTTTGGTTGTAAATTCAGGGCAAGTAGTGTAGCGACCAGACGCAGAATAAAAGAACACGTCCGATCTTGTCGCTGTGCGAAAAGGTACTGAAGTCAATTCGAAGCGAAAGCGGTAAGAAAATAAGTATAGCCAATGAAATCGTTTATGATGAGTGATGCATTCTTTTATTTAAAAGGTAGTGTGTCAAAATAATGCCAACGCAAGAGCGCTGTTACCATTGCAGTACAGACAGATTGGAGTGTAAACGTACAAACCCTTTGTTGCGTATTGTACCATTTCTTCTTGCCACATCAAATATTAAACGGCCACAGTACTGGTTCGCGTTTTGAAACTAACAAACATTTTTAATCTTACTCAAATATTTTGACAAGCACACTCACATCAACAGAGACAGAAGTGTAAAATATCGGTTAGCCAATGAAGTCAATTACAATGTGTAACACATTGTTTGGTTGTAAATTCAGGGCAAGTAGTGTAGCGACCAGACGCAGAATAAAAGAACACGTCCGATCTTGTCGCTGTGCGAAAAGGTACTGAAGTCAATTCGAAGCGAAAGCGGTAAGAAAATAAGTATAGCCAATGAAATCGTTTATGATGAGTGATGCATTCTTTTATTTAAAAGGTAGTGTGGCAAAATAATGCCAACGCAAGAGCGTTGTTGCCATTGCAGTACAGACAGATTGGAGTGTAAACGTACAAACCCTTTGTTGCGTATTGTACCATTTCTTCTTGCCACATCAAATATTAAACGGCCACAGTACTGGTTCGCGTTTTGAAACTGACAAACATTTTTAATCTTATTCAAACATTTTGACAAGCACACTCACGTTGTCGAGTAGCGTAGTTTTCTGGAGTACGTACGTACGTGTCCCAGTGACACAGTGCCGTCTCTAGCTCTCTTGAAGACACCAACTGTCTGTTTTATTTTTCTTGCAACTATTTTCTTTCGTGGTAGGGTTTGAATCGAAGGGTCGTCAAGATGCATGAGGTGTTTAAGACGCAACGTTGTCGTTGGGTTCCTATATGCTTGGCTTTCACTTGCCTTGTGAAATATACCAAGTCATTGTCACAACGAGAGGTAGAGAGGGTATATATGAAAAGAATGAACTTGGTTAAATCATTTCTGAATCAGCAATCGAGATGAAACGATCGCACGATTTCAGTGAGAGAGAAGAAGAACGTAAGAGGCAGCGAAGTGACGTATCGCCTCACACACGAAAAGAAGTGTTCGCTCAAATAGAAGACATGAGCGAACCTGAACCAACACCTTCCACGTCTGCGACCAGACAGAGAGAGTCTACTCCAAACCAAAGTTCACCAGTCAACCCTGAAAAGTACTATCACATTCGAGAGACGGAAAAGCGCTCCTCTAGAAAATTTAGAACCACGGCTTACACCTACACGGTGAAGTTTAAAGATTTCAAGTCCGACGTACCGTTGGAGAAAGTAGAAGGGTTCATCACCGAGATGTGGGATTCTTTGCTCACCACACTCAAGCGACAATGTCAACCCAAAGAAGACGATCGCTTGACACTATCCATACAACACGACAGCTTGAAATCCCCTGTTTGGATCGAGTTTAGCAGACCCGCAGAGCTGACCCCTTCCAAAGTCATGGACAAGATACAACAGGTGCAACAATCCAATGACAAGTTTGACATCACCGATGGTAAAGCCACACTGAAAATGGCTCACGTCTCTCTTCCTCAAGGGACAGGACGCAAAAAGGTCTTATTGGTGGACGACCTTCGCAACACCAAAACAAGTCTCGTCCGAATTAACAACCCTCATGACCAGATGTGTTTAGCCCGTGCCATCGTGGTGGGACGAACCTATGCCAACAAGAACGACACGGTAGAATGGAAAAGAACCTGGAAAACTATTCAACAATCCGACCGAGCCAAACAACGAAATGAAGCAGAACTCCTGTTACAACAAGCCGGACTGTCCAAAGACACACCCTGTGGCATTCCTGAGATGCAAACATTGCAAGATGCCCTAGCTCCTCGCTACACCTTGAAAGTGCACCCTCAAGAAATGCGCGGGCCTCTGTTGTTTCGAGGCCAACATTTTAAGGACGGAAAATACATTCACCTTTATCATCACGATGAACATTTCGATACCATTACCAGTATCACTGGATTCCTGGGATATGTTTATTACTGTGAGAAATGTGACTATGGTTATAATAATCGAGAGCAACACAAACATTGTGGATGGAAATGCTCAGGATGTTTGGCCTCTCAACCCTGTCTGAGCGAAGAACCAGTGCCTTGTTCAACTTGTCTGCGCACGTTTGTCAGCCCTACCTGTTACCAACAACATTTGAAGACGCAAGGTTCACAGAAGAAATGCGCTTGTCAACTGCTGAGATTGTGCCCCGCGTGTGGACAAGGCATACGTACCAATAGTGTCAAGGCACACGTATGTTCAGGAAAGAAAAAATGTCACATTTGTCACCACATCGTGGACTTGGAACACCAATGTTACGTGCAAAAATACCAACCCCCACCAGAGAAAGAGGACGGTCACAAGAAGAAAGGCAATTTCATCTTTTTCGATTTCGAATGCATGCAAGAGACTGGCATTCACATTCCTAATTTCTGCGTGGCTCATCGAGCGTGCGAGAAGTGTATTCAAGAACCTATCTTCAGTTATTGCCCTCACTGCAGCAAAATTCCTGGAGGGCGTGAAAAAATCTTTCGAGGACCAAAGACGCTAGACGATTTTGCCAAATGGGTCTTAGACCCCATCGACAAGACATGGAGCAAAGAGGACATCGAACGTTACCGAGATTGTCATCGCCATGCCACAGTGATGGCTCACAATTTCTCCGGATACGATGGACAGTTTCTTTTGAGGTACTATACGGAACATGGCACCGAACGTCCTAAAGTCACTTTGAACGGAGCCAAAATCATTTTCATGCAAGTGGGACAAGTGCAGTTTAAAGATTCGATGAGTTACTTGGCCATGCCTTTGAGTCGAATGCCTAAAACGTTTGGAATGACAGAAATGGCTAAAGGGTACTTTCCACACTTTTTCAATACGGAAGCCAATCAACATGCCGTTCTACCCCATTTGCCTGAGGCTCATTATTACGACCCCGACAACATGCGTACCGAACAACGAGAAGATTTCTACGCTTGGTACCAGGCTCATGCCTCTGACCCCTTCGACTTTCAGGAAGAAATGTTAAAGTATTGTCGTTCCGACGTGGACATTTTACGACGTTGCTGTGGAAAATTTCGAGAACTGTTCATGGAACACGGAGGGGTCGATCCTTTGAAAGAAGCTTGCACCATTGCCAAAGCGTGTTCCTTAGTGTACCGCCAACGATTCATGCCTCAAAAGACCGTGGCTGTCATCAGTCCTCAAACGACCAACTATGTCAAGCGTCAATACTCGGTCAAAGCCCTACGCTGGTTACATTACTTGTGCGACAAGGAAGGCAAATGGATTCAGCATGCCCGCAACAAAGGAGGCGAAAGGACCATCGGAACGTATTCGGTCGATGGCTGGGACTTAAAAAACCCCAAGATCGTGTATGAGTTTAACGGTTGCTTATTTCACGGATGTCCCGTCTGCTACCCTGACCGTGACACTAAAAATCAGTTTTTACAACGGACCATGGAAGACCTGTACCAGGACACTTGTCAGCGACGCTTGAAGTTAGAACAGCAAGGATACCAAGTGGTGGAAATGTGGGAACACGAATACGATCACCGTTTGAAAATCGATCCCGAGTTTAAACGTGTCGTGGAAAGTTACAAGCTGATGGACCCCCTGAACCCGAGGGATAGTTTGTACGGAGGAAGGACCAATGCCACCTGTTTGCTGTACCAAGCCGACGAAGAGAAAGGAGAAGAAATCAAATACTTGGATGTGTGTTCGCTGTATCCCTACGTGTGCAAATATTGTCACTTTCCTACAGGGCACCCGCGATTGCTGACGGAACACATCGACCTGGTCAACATTCGACAGTACGAAGGCTTGATCAAGTGCAAAGTTTTGCCTCCGACGAACCTATACCATCCCGTCTTACCTCACCATTGTCAAGGCAAACTGATGTTTCCCTTGTGCCGTACTTGTGCCGAAACGTGCAACCAAGATCAGCCTTGTCAGCACACCCAGGAAGAACGGGCCTTGACGGGAACCTGGGTCAGCGTAGAATTGTTCAAAGCTATGGACATGGGATACCAACTGTTAGAAGTGTACGAAATTTGCCACTTTCCCAAGACACAACAATACCACAAGGGTGACCCTACTCAGAAAGGCATTTTCGCAGACTACGTGGATGCCTTTTTGAAACTGAAGCAAGAAGCCAGCGGCTATCCTTCCTGGTGTCACACTCCCGAAGACCAAATAAAATTCAAAGAGAAATACCGGGAACAAGAAGGCATCACTTTAGACCACATCGAGAAAAACGAAGGCAGGCGATCGTTTGCCAAAGTGATGTTAAATTGCTTGTGGGGTAAAATGGCACAACGACCGTGTTTACCCAAGACGGAGTATTTGACAGAACCTTCCCGCTACTTCCAGATGATTCACGACAAAACCAAATACATGAAACACGTGGACGTCGTTCGAGAGAATTTAATCTTGGTCAATTACGAAGAAGATCTGGACTTTGTACAAGACGACCCTTTTGGAAATGTCATCATTGCGGCTTACGTGACAGCTCATGCTCGCTTAAAATTGTACGAAGCTTTAGAACTGTTAGGGGATCGCGTCCTGTACTTTGACACGGACAGTTGCATCTACATCGATCGACCGGGTCAGCAACACCCTAACATCGAAGGAGACCGTTTAGGAGCCTGGACAGACGAACATCCTGACGACAAGATTCTAAGTTTCGCGAGTGGCGGTCCTAAAAATTACGGCTACGAATACCGGGACCCACAAGGAGAAGTGCACACAGAGTGTAAAGTGAAAGGATTGACTCTGAATTATCGTACCAGTCGTGTGGTCAACTTTGGCGTATTGAAAGAAGCATTGCAGTCTGGAGAGGATGCAAACTTTAAAGTGACCACCTACCAGCCGAACAAGATTGTACGTTTACCCACTCACCACATCGTCAGTCGACCCTTGGAAAAAGTCTATCAAATCGTGTACCAGAAGCGAGTGCGACTTCCCAACCACTTTACTTTGCCGTACGGTCACATCAATATTGGTCAGCATATAAAAAAGGACAACGTCCAAGACCAACAGTTCATTGTCACTACTAAGACCCATTGAGAAAAAATGAATCCCTTCAAACAGCGAGTATAGAGCGTAAGACTCAAGTCCAACGAGAAACTCGGGTGTGATTCTTTGCCTCACTATCACATCACCAATGCAGTAACACATCTTAGTTATTTATGTACTAACGCCATGACAAACTACGTGCAGCTAGTGAAACTTCCAGACCACAAAACTTTACCTTATGGACATACTGATATCACCCAGTATAAAAAGGGACGACTTCCAAGAACGACACTTCATTGCGAGGACAAGCAACGAGAAAGATGAATCACTCTACGCAGATGAAAAAAGAGAAGGAACAAACATCACTGACCTCTTTCACTACCATACCGTCACAGCAAAGTGCGTCCAAGAAGGGAAAGGATTCAGTAGACCTACAGGAGTATTTTAGCATCCAAATGACTCAGACAGTGACCTCAAGAAAATTTAGAACGACAACTTACACCTACACGGTGAAATTTAGAGACTTCGCGTCTGACATTTCAGCCGAGGAAGTAGCAGGTTTCATTACGGACCTACTTGACTCACTGTTAGAAGAACTCAAATGTCATTGCCAAGTCAAAGATCGAGGTCGTTTGAGCCTATCTATGTATCGCGACAGTTTGAACTCACCTGTATGTCTCGGATTTAGCACACCTGCAGAAATAACTTCGTCCAAACTTTTTAGGGCTATTGAAGACGTGCAGTCGATGAGAGGAAAATTTGACATCAACGAAGGAAAAGTAACCATTCATATGGTATACATTGTACCTCCATGGGAAGAAGACGATGACTGCACTTGATCTGCTTACTGATAAGTGTACCTAGCACGATGGATATAACAGCCGATTTATGAATGAAACGGATTAAGTGATGGGAAATATCTACGCTGGGACACAAGTGCTAGCTGACCAGATTTTTAACAACGTGTGAGACGAATAGAGAGAGAGAAACATGAACTTTGTCCTATTTGATTGCATGTTACTTGTTTTGTGTTAGCTTTTTCTTATAAATGAACATTAAATGTAAACAGGTTTACTAGAGCCAAGAACTAAATAACTAGTAAATAGGTTTGTTTGATGTAGAAATGTTTATGTATTAAATGGATAGTGCTTAGACCAAAGCACAGGCCAGAGAGCCCATGTATATACTTGAATAAATGTTTTGAACCCAAACAATAGACTTTTCTTTTATGAGCCATTATTCTCTCTGTGAGGTTTGTTTTAGAACATTTCTGTCGTCTTTTCTGTGTGTTTAAATGTGTATTTGTATGTTTGTCCCTATCTACCCTTTGTCCTTACAAATACATTAAAATCCCTATAAAATGTTTTGACCCTATAAACCTCATGACGTCACCCAAAGTTCAATTCCCATTGACATCCAGGTGACATTCCCATGTTCAATTTCCATTTACGACAAAGTGCAAACCCCATATTTTAACGTTAAAGTCCCATTGACGTTAAAGTACCGGTCCTGTTCAATTTCCATGTTCAATTCCCCTTGACGCTCTACAGTTCCATCCATGTTAAAATTTCCCATGTTAAATTCCCCTTGACGCCAGAGTGAATCGACTGTTTTTGCATGGTAAGTCCACTTGACGCTAGGGTGACCCCATATACTACTGACCCACGAGAAGTTACTGGCAAGCTTTCTCACGAACCCACATTGGCCGAGCCCGCGTATATTAGTATCAAAACTCGTTTGTATCTACGAGAAATTCCTTATTTTTTTATATCGATATATCGATTGATTTATCGATTAAATAATAGATCTCCTGGTTGATTGTTGCACATTAACACATATAAGACTATTTAGTAGTGAGGCTGTGGGAGTAATTATCTATGACAAGACGCACCACGTCAGCCGACCCAGACCGGCCTGGGTGAGATTCGAATCTGTAACTTTGTGAGTACGTGGCCGCACGCAAACCATTTAGTCACTTCGTCTCCAACTGAAGGCAAAATTACCAGATTGTAAGTTTAGTCGTAATGAAGTATCGAGCTTGTAAATCTTGGAAGGCTTCCTTTTTTTTTCGTTCTGGACAACGGTACTAGCTTCTCTAAGGTACCGTCACAAATGTACCGCAGTGTGATGTGTTGACAGTCCGAAGACGATCGAATATGTTCCAGAATAGCTGAATCTTTATAGATACATAGATCCATACGCAACCTCAGACCACAACTGAAACACTACTTCGTATCCCAATCCAGTCTGAGGTCCCAAGTAGACAAATCCTGTTCTAGCTAAAACATTCGAAGTAGGTAATCCTTCCCTATCCTTAGGCCATTTTTTAAACGTTCCCATTCGACTGGCACAATCTCAATAGTCAAACAAGAAGACAGGAAAATCGTAGTGTTTGATCTTGGAGTTGGGAGTGGGTCTCTCGCTCGATTCTTGCTGTGTCCAAGCCATCATTCTTTTTGGTGGATATCGTCTTGGAACTATTTTTTATACCAGCATGTCCATAAAGTAAAGTGAAGTGATTGGGAAGAAGTTTTTCCAAGGAACAGCTGCCAATTTCGTGTGTGGGTAAACGTACAATCTTGTGCGGTTCAAAGGTGGCTACTTTAAAATGTTGTTCCTCTCCAGACTCGAAGGCTTCTTTCAATACCCCAAAGTTCACCACTTGACTGGTCCGATAAATGAGAGTCAATCCTTTCACTTTACATTCGGTGTGCATTTAAACTTGTGGGTCCCGGTATTCGTAACGGTAATTTTTGGGACCACCACTACAAAACTTAGAATCTTGTCGTCGGTGTGCTTGTCCGTCCAGGCTCTTAAACTGTTTCCTTCAATGTCAGGGTGACGCCGATCCAGGCACTCGATTCAACTGTCCGTGTCAAAATATAGTACACGATCTGCTAACAGTTCTAAAGCTTCGTACAAGTTTAAGCGAGCATGGGCTGTCACGTAAGCCACAATGATGACATTTCCAAATTCGTCGGCCTGTAGAAAGTCCAGTTCTTCTTCGTAATTGACTAGGATCAAGTCTTCACGAAGGACGTCCACGTGTTTCATATATTTGGTTTTGTCGTGAATCTTCTGGAAGTAGCGGGAAGGTTCTGTCAAATACTCCATTTTGGGTAAACACGGTCATTGTGCGATTTTGCTCTACAAACAATTTAACACCACTTTGGCAAATGATCGCCGTCCTTCGTTTTTCTCGATGTGGTCTACATTGATGCCTTCCTGTCTTTGAAATTTTTGCCTCGAAACAACACAGGTCCACACACATCTTGAGGGTGTACTTCCAAGGTGTAGCGTGGAGCCAATACGTCTTGTAGTTTTTGCATTTTAGGAATTCCGTAGGCAGTGTCTTTAGATAGGCCAGCTTGATGTAACAGGAGTTATGCTTCTCTTCGTTGTTTGACTCGGTTCGATTTGTGAAAGGTTTGCCAGGTTCTTTTCCATTCTGCTGCGCCGTTCTTGTCGGCATACATTCGTCCCACCACGATGGTTCGGGCTAAACACATCTGGTCTTGAGTGTTGTTAATTTGGACGAGACTACGCCTGGTGCTGCTAAGGTCGTTCACCAATAATACCTTTTTGCGACCGGTCCATGTAAGTGTCTCTTAGTTTTGATTTGTATACTTATAAGGACCTAAACTCACGCATTCATTCACGTCCATTATGGGGAAAAAAGGGATTTGAGTTTTATTTGATTTTGGCAAACATAGAATAGTCTCTTTCGAGAGAGGTGGGTGGCCCTGAAAAGGACCGTTGGGTGTTTTTTGTTGTTTTGTTTTATATATTTAAAAAAAAAAAACTCGGGAACGGGAAGTAATGTGCTTTAACTGCCTTATCCCTTTTCCTCGGCCGAGGCCTACTTCTGGGCCTGTTGCTGTCGATGATTTGGTAGAAATCACTAGGGTTGGTCTTGGGTTGTATTAAATATATTTCTTTCAGATTCCTTAACTCTGCCAAAATGTCTTCACCTTCCTCCTTCTCTCCTTGACATTGTTTCTTCTCTGCTTCTGCTTCTTCTTCTTCTTCTACTTCTTTCTGTCGTTTTCATCTTACCTCTTCTTCTTTTCGCTGTTGCTGTTGAATGAGAAAGGTTTGTCCTGCTTCTTTCTGCTGTTGCAAACATTTCTCGAATTCTTCTTTCTGCCTCTGTTTAAAATCCTTGACGTGTGGTAAGGAAGGAGAAGGCGGCGAAGGTACTGGTACCGGAACAAATTCTTGTGAAGGGAGAAAATCCGCCAAATCCCAGTTGAAATCGTTCTCGTCTAGAAGTAGGATTGCTGTTGTTTTAGTAGCTGCTGCTATGCCATCACTCCTCGTCTCCACAGCCGGTGCACCCCAATTCTTGGTCTTCTTAGTTTCCATCATGTTCTAACTCTGACGCATTTATTCACTGTGCACAGACGCTAGTGGCCCTATATAGGGAATGTGAGGTCACAGAGAGCTCTCTTTCGATTGAAAGACAGATTCCGCACTGTGACTGTATTTTGCAACGCGTGTTAGGATTGGTGAAAGAACTCAATCCTTTTCGATCCGCTCTTCCTCTATAAATTATCCCGATTCAACTCATTCCATTCACCTGTTCTCGTCATAAGATGTGGACGAACATAGAATCATCTACCCTTTTATCGTCAATGCTGTTCAACCCGGACTATCCCATATATGTCAAATCATCATGGGCAATTACCCAGATCACAGAGACAGCCATTTGGAAATGAGGGATCTATATGGAGAGACAAGGATGTCTGAAGAGAGTCTTTATCTACGGTCCATAGGTCAGACGAAGTTTGAGGAAGAGAATAAGATCCCTGCTATGCCCTCTACGTTAACTGAATGGTGTTAATAAAAAAACAAAGGCCCTTTTCAGGGCCATTCCATTGCCTCGAAAAGATATATATTCTTCTGTTGCCATATTGATGTATTTGTTTGTCTGTATATGTCTCTGTTTGTCCCTAGAGTAACACGTAATCAGGTCAGCCCCTTGCCACACTGTTTCACCCCGATTGAGGTCAGCCCCTTGCAACATTGTTGCCAATGTCCAGTACCGTGGCGTCACCCCTGTTCAGTTCCTATTGTCCGTATATAGGCCCAACCCATGTTTAATTTCCCTTGTCCGTATACAGTCCCAATATTCTTGTCCGTATAAATCTTGTCCTTATAGTGCCAGGACCCTTTTCTAACATTTAAGTTCCATTGTCCGTATAGTGACACTCACTACTATTGCGAATGTGTTAAGTACATGCAGTGCCGGATTACCCATTAAGCACACTCACCACTAGCTTAGGGCACCGGTCCAACAGGGGCTTAAAAAAATTCAAATTAATTGTTGATGATAAATTGAATGAATTCGATCAGCATTTACGAGTATTTTGATTTGGATTAATGGAAACACTGGTATTTCCCCACCTTCTTAGCTTTTATTATTGGGTTCTTTTGGGGGGATGTTGTTGGGTTTGGATTTTTTGTTTGTTTAGTTTCATAATTTGCGGGGGTGGGTGGGGCGGGTACCATTATATTTTTCAGTGTTTAGAGAGGGCACTAAAATACCTTAATCGGTACTGTATATATACATTCTTTTGTTAGGCTGCAAATCATCCACCGATTTTTCATTAACGCACTTGTTTCCTGTTTGAATTTTACGTAATTTTCTCAAGTCCACTTTATATTGTTCTCGTTTGTTCAGTAAGTGTGTTTAATATTTACTACTCTCTCCACAATATACCAACAGTGTAGCTAGTAAATTGTTGGTTTCAGTATCAATATTTTCTATTTTTATCAATATGATCTTGGATGTCAGCACGTCATTATCCGTATCAGCTATCGTACAAGCGTAGTCCTCTCACTGTAGTTACAGATTTTAGATTCTAGTTTGTACAACAGTTAACATACACATGGCAAACTTACTGACCATACAATTTTAGAGGTGGGGGGTGAGACCGTTATTGTTTTTAAAGATGAAATATTTTCTTTTCTTTTATCTCAAGATAATTAATATTTTCCCCCCAAATAATATCATGGATAAAATATGTTGTTATTTTGCAATAAATCAGAGGAAAATATTTTCGCAACTATTGACAGACACAAATTAAATTTTAAAAAAAAGTATCAGACCCCTGCCCAAGAACATTGAATTGTTCGTCCTTAATATACTAGCTGTACAGGGGGCTCCGAGTGGCCAAGTGGTCTAAAGCGCTCTCAGTTACGGATTACTACCATCTCACCTCTGTCTGCGTGAGTTCGAGTCTCGGATTCGGCTAATGTGGTTATGTGAGCAAGTTTGCCAGTAGTTTCTCGTGGGTCGGTGGTTCTTTCCGGGTTTTTCCGGGTTCTTCCTCCACCATTAATACTGGCCGCCATGTACAGCCTATCGTGTGCTGAAAAATGGCGTTAAACCCCACAACATCAACAACAACTAGCTGTATACCGTGGTACACATATACGTTCAGAAATACCGCCGTACAAAATTGTTCGCGGTAGCCAGCTCTAGTATTGATTGTTACAAATATGTATGAACAGTCACGATGAAATCCTAGCTGCGCAAGATTGAAGATTTACAATGTCTTCGTCAGATAATGACTGCACTGAAGAAGCACCATACCAAGAAATATGAATTACAGTCTGGTACAGTGATTTTCAATGAAAAGTAGTTATGTGCTCTATCCATTTGTGCTTTCAGAAACAAGGCTTCAGTCTTGAGTATGGTCGTAAATTAAAGTGAAATTACTTTACCATTCTCTCTTATTCTCTCTCTCCTACTACTACTACTACTTCTACTACAACTACTCTTACTACTATTACTATTTATAATAATAATAATAATAATAATAATAATAATAGCAATACTTATTTAATTCTTATTTATTTTTGGTGATTCACTTACTCAAGGAAGATCATTTACGCAAAATAAGACAAACGAGGAGGCCTAAAACAAAAAAAACAAAATAAATTTTGAGGGAAGACTGAATGAATATTACAAATTTGTAATGTAATATTGTAATGATTACTTGTTGAGAGATTTGATTCATCATATGATCCAAGCATGTTTAAAGAATAATTATCGGATCTATACATATATTTATTTATTAGTGCTCTTAGCTCCACGCGCAAACCACGTGACCACTAAAAGTTCAGATATTTGCAGTAAGCATTACTTTGCACATTAAAGGAATAAAACTCTGTATTAAGTCAAGTATGTAATTTGGTCAGAAAATTATGACAAAAGTTGATGGTAAAAAAAAGCCACTTAATCTTTATCTGTTCTTATTCTTCTTCTACTTCTTCATTTTCTTCTTCGTTTCTTCGTACGTTTTAACAAATTACACGACTGTCACGAATATGATTTTAAAACAATTCACGCGATTACATTACAAAATATCTATATTACTGGCTTCTTATAAAAAAATAAGATAAAGTCACATTTCGAGAAATGCGCATACCGTGCGTAAAAACTTGCCAATATCTCTCTATCTTACTGTACTTGTCCCATTAAAACAAAAATATATTTACTAACCGCAGTTCAGCAATCATTGGGCTGCTTAGAAGGTAAAGGGAAACAAATCTTTCATCATTTAAAAAACAACGAGTATTCAAACTGGAATAATATCCCATGTCAACATCTAATGCCGTCAAAGGATCAAACACTATGTGAAATCATGACATGTCAAACTCGTAACTGTAGTTTGGTCAATACAACGGCCGCAGCGAATTGTCAGTTTATTGGAAGCTGTTTCCTGAATTCAAAATTTTCAGTTCGACATTACAGATATTGGATTTCAAGAGTATAGATTCTAATTCCGATTTCTGAAATCGAAAAGAATTAACACCCCTTAAGAAAACCCATCTTATTTTTATCGTTTGAATTACATCGTATAAAAGAAAACCCCAGAAATATTTACATACATTTCAACTGAATTGAACTGATGTAATTTCATTTAAATCAAATGAAAAAACTGAATTGACTGGTAAACAAAGAATGTCCGTTCAAAAATCTGACATTAACATCAGTAAAGGGTTCAACTGTGACCATTCTAAGGTAAAAGCTCTCGGGTGAAAATGTAAACATCTAAGTCTAATTAAAGGCAGAAGCATGAGTAGGTGAGTGCAAAATCTGTTCTGTAACCGTGGTATACATTCGTGTGTATGTTTAACAACATTAGTAAGTATATCTAAATCAATGGTTCATAACCCTTTGTGTGCGTGTGTGTATACGTGTGTGTGTGTGTTATTTGGATTTTAAACGTAGCTTTAAATTTTTTCAGTCATATCACTACGATGTCTGCATTGTGGTAGTTTATAGTGATGTCCAGCAGTGGGACATCATGCCGCAGACATGTAGCATCATGTCCCACCTAGTCACATTATCGTGACACTGGGCCGACCAGTCCTAACAATAACTTTTCAATGATGAGCGCCAAGCGAGGCAGCTCCTAGCATAAATTTTAGAAATCTTTGGTATGTCTCGGCCAGAGTTCGAAACCGCGACCTCCCGTTCTAACCACGTTGGCCACTGGAGTGGTCGACCTTTATTTGTGCTACTACCATAAATTGGCCGCAACTGGATCTCTCGACCCTTTCAGCCATTTTTCAGCATTAAAAAAGGAAAAACAGATTTTATTCCAATAACCGTTCGCGACCTCTGTTAGGGACCCTTGATTTTTGGTCGCGACCTGGGGTTAGAAACCGCTGTTCTAAATATTCGTTAAAAATAAATAGAGTAAGGGGAAAATATGGTTTCAAATGGGCCTCGGGTCTCAGCGGTAATTAAGTTAAAAATAAAAAGTATAGGCTTAACACTGGGGACTACATTGCCTAAGGATGATAATGTTGAAACTGGTCCACAGGCTAAATAGAGTGGGTCAGTACAGGTACATGGGAAATGATACATACAAATATCCATGGAAGATTGTTGGACCTTTCATGATAGCTAAATCACTTCTGAGCTTGAATGGAATGAATGCGACAAACTTAGCTTGGGTCAATTACTTGTTGAGTACAACTGCAAGGTTCACTCTATCGATCTGCTTTGCTATAAGCAATTTGAGGAGAAACCCATCAAGGTATTTCCAAACAAATCTCTCAACTCCTCTAAAGAAGTCATACGATCTAGAGATTCAGATGGTTGCAGTGAGACCGAGACGCTCCAAAAAATCTCAGATTTTAGAATGCATCTGAGAGAAACGCCAGTCTTACCCAGATGCGGGTAAGAGGATCATGATGTACTAGGAAAATCTCTTGTGCAAATTGCCAGCGGACCATTTCCCGTACTCAAGAAACAGCAATAAGCGAAAACAGGAGAATGAGATCCAACGTGTGACAAGAGAAACACACGAGTTTCCCTGAGGTAAGAATTTTTTTTTAAAAGCCACATCTCCACTTAATACAGCCAGGAAGTCATCCGTCATCAGCACACTTTATTTCATCTCCACGGCTGCCACAGTTCAGATCACAGCTGCTACGGTTAATTCATGTGGTTGGCTTTACAGCTTGCACCACGTCGACCCCAATCGCTGACAACTTTGAACGCTCGGGTCACTGTGGTCACTCTAGACACCATATATACTCTGGACACTCCAGACATTAGACCCTCCGGACACTCCGGACATTAGACAGCAGAAAATGTATCCAATACCGTGTACTATACATGATACGGGCATATAACGTAATGACGTTATACACGGTAACTTACATAGATTACATTATCAGCACAATAATTAAAAAATGACATGTTCAAAAATAAACCCAACCCTGCTCGATAAGAATCCTACTATATTAAACAGTTCTTAAAAAATGTAGCTTTACATTACTAATATAAATCCCTTGCTAAGTCGCAAACAAGAATAGAAATATGTGCATTATACTGCGTAAACCAAAGCTACATAGCAAACATTCAAAAATAAACGTGGTAATATAGTAGTTATAACTTATAGACTAGAAATTAATAAATTTACATACTTCTACAGCTGAAGATGTGCAAGTCATTGAAGCAGACTGCTGGCTGACAAAACTATCCGTATTGTAAAGAGATTTACGTACGGTGAGGTATTTATACACAGATATGGTCTGTGCATTGTAGTCATTCGGTTCGCCCTATCGAGAGCACTTAGCACGTGCGGAATCGGATGAACCGAACTCACTGTTTCGAAATACGATACAATATTCATAAATCACCCTCGGGTATCGTTGTACACGAAAAAATGAAACCCGAGTACATGTATTCAATAAATAAAAGAATTTAATTCCGTGGCAGTTGTTACATATTAATGTTTCACTTTGGTCACGATATCTCTTTCCAAGCACCCAGATCAATCATTTGACCATCTTGTTGAACAGTAGTTGTCAGTTTCTTTTGTTTCGCTTGGGGACTTTAACGGTCACCTTACATTTTGGGGTGTAAATATATGAACGAGGGAGGGAATAAGATAGAAAAATGTTGTATTAGATTACAAATGTTGCCATTTTAACGATAAGTTTCATACCGACCTGCATCCTGCCACGTGATCATACTCGTCCTTAGATTTGACTATCTGCAGTCCATCTAGTCTACTGGACGTTGCTTGGGAGTTTGGTACGCAGTAGTGGCCGCTTTCCAATATATTTAAGAACTAATATTTCCAAACCTCAAGGACTCATGCAGAGCAAAGCCGATTGAGAAGAATTTCAATCTTTCTGCGAGAAAAATTGACAGCTGATCGCTTTGACAACATAGTGGATCCAATATACCTAACTATAAAGTTACTCCAGTATGTTGCTGAGGATATAATATCAAAATCTTCTGCGATTCCTAAACGTGTCAGCAAAATCATTGATCGAATGGAAACATATAATTCAACATTCCACAACCATTCCAGCAAGTAAATATATGATGTATCTTTCTGCCTTGTTCTTGCTGCTGCATGGAGGATGATTCTATGGCTTAAGTTAATTTACATGTGTTTTCCTTGGTCTAAATGGATCTTTTTCCAGTCGGTGTAAATGAGTACCATCATCATAATCCTAACTGTTTGGCCAATACTTAGACTTACCGGTAGATTTGTCTCTTGGCATTGAGACTGATCGTGTGATACGCTTTACATTTTGAAATACATTCTAGGTTATGTAAATAATATTATAGTTGCAATTATGTCCTTTTCGCTTAACGTTAATTTCTATTTCGTCTTCTCGTAACCTGTCATCGAAGATGACGAGCTGCGGTTTAATAGAGTCTGACACGTGTGCCATATAGAATCTACCAATAAACTAAATTCAAGCAATTCAGGCAGACACACACACACACACATGCGCTCGCAAACACGCACAAGGCATGGTCCCAGATTGAAAGGAGTCATAGTGTCTTGTGAAATGAGTTCATCTAAAAACACTTTGTAATACTTTATGTCTTAAACCTCTTCATTGACATTGAAAATTTAGGCACAACAATGAATGCAGAAGTGCAGCATCGCGACTTTTATAACGCGTTGGCAGGATAGTCTTATTACGTGTTGGCGTATCACAGCTCTTCAAGACCATGTCACAACCATCTTAAATCAGTCCTTTTATATCATCATATACCAATGGTTATTAATTTTATGTTATTTTTTATTTATTTTTTGCATTTCACTTGAATCTGTAAAAGTAAATGTAAATGCGTTCTCGCAGTTCCAAAGGGAATGTACGAATCCTGTCGTCATATAAGGTTTCCATGAGGATAATATTCTGGGCCCAACAAGTAATGAAGTGACAGCAGGGAGACAATATGGCATGTTCAACAGGTAAAGCCACGAGTGGCAATGCAAAATATTTCCATTTCACGAGTGAAATATTTCCGTACATCTACTCAAAAAAAGTAGATTTTCTTTTTTTTATTATGTATTATATGAAGGTGAAGCCATATATTTGATAGATGTTCTCCATTCTATGCCAATCCGATTAAAAGCTAGGTTACTATCTCGATAAAAAGAAGTTCCTACATTTTGCAATGATTTCGGGACATCGACGTTTTACAAACTTAAGTTGTACATATCATACTTCAAAATTGTGTATTTTGTCAAAATAATGACTGCATTCGTACAAATTGTGTATTTTGTCAAAATAATGACTGTATTCGTACAAATATGAATACATTTTTAATTTTGTTACTACATTTCAGAGCGACTGTATTATACAGACTTCAGAGAGTAACATCTTTAAACAAAAGATATCAATTATTGCGAGTTTCTTTTAGCTTTTCATTTTTTTATCGCTACAATTTAACGTAATTTTTAGTGTTACCTTGGCAAGCTTACTGTCTATACAAACAAGTAGATGTTCGCTTATTTTCTGAGGTTACTGGCTGCCAGCTTACAGGCTAGACCCTGTATCTAATTTTTTCGAAATGTCATTGAATTTCGGTTTGCAATCAACACTAATTAACGCTCTATTCAATAATGTATGGATGACACTTAGCAACAAGTCATGTAAGTTCAGTCACTGACAGTTTCCATGACTCATGTAGAAAACTAATTATTAAAACGTTTTTGTTGTTTGGTGTTCGTTGCTAGGCAGTTCTTGATGACACCTCACTGATTGCTTAAACGTACACTGAGAGTCTATAGTTGACACATTTTACGATCTGTTCATCCTGATTTGGAGAGAGAGAGAGAGAGAGAGAGAGAGAGAGAGAGAGGGCAGATATACTTCCTAAATGGAAATGTAAAGTAATTAAAAATTTAAATTGCCACAGTGGTGGTAAACGTGGTATCGCCAACGTGGCGATATCATTTTTCTCCCATTGATATAGTTCAGTCTCTCACTATGAAATATATAATCGTTTGTTTTATTGATTTGATCAATGTTTAGTTAATGAATGTTTTTCCAGGAAACCCATATATATATATATATATATATATATATATATATATATATATATATATATATAGAGAGAGAGAGAGAGAGAGAGAGAGAGAGAGAGAGAGAGAGAGAGAGAGATGGTGTAATTTTGACTTGGAGTGGTTGTGATTTTTGTGTTGTGGAATTTGTGCGTTTTAAGCATTCAGTAACAATACTTTCTTTGTTGTCATCATTAACAGTTGCTCCCTCCTTGATTTTATTCAAGTACATTTCCGTGTTGTAAACAAACATCAGAAATATAGGCAGTCTTTGTTTCATTCGTGTCATTTACGTAGTAAAAGATATTATTTCTCAGTTGATTGGAATTATTAGAATTTCCCAGAAAACAGTCTATTCTTTGTAATGAAACGAACGGTTTAATCACTAATATGGTTAATTAGATCGTTTTGGATTTACTTTTGTTGTTGTTTTTTTTTTTTGGGGGGGGGTCGTCATTGCTAGACAAGGTGCACGTTCGTCACCGTATGTAAGGTCTTTCTTCGAAACATCTTTTGTTATACAACTTTCCATTTTTAAAGCTAAATTTTGTTTTTATGTTAAATTTCTTCATCAATTATTCTTTTGATGCAATTTTTCTGTGTCTTATCTTTTCTTGTGCTTATGTTTGCCTGATATCATTTTTCAACAAAATCTCTTTGTATATGTTGTATTTATTGATGGATAGTTTATTTAAATGAAACTGATCACTTTGCTTCTCGTGTCGTCAAAATACAATTTACTTACAGCATAAATTATTATTTTATCATGCTTGAAAACATTTTTTTTGCCCACAGACAGTTTTACAATAAATCCTATGAATGCTCCACCAAAGCTTTTGAAGCCAACAGAACAACAACAGCGGTAGTTATTTCTGCAACAGCTAATCAGGCAGACCTTATATCGATTCCACCTGCAACTTTTGCCATGCTAACCTCCACAAAGCTCAAAACCTTGCTACTTTGTTATTTCTTTGCAACACCTGGACAGCGCTTGATCTCTCTTATAAAATCCTTTTTTAAATGTCGTTAATATTTTTCAGTCTAAAATTAATAAAATTTATAGTAAGGCGCTAAATATGCTCAGCCACCGTAAATGTGGGATAGAAAGTATATTTTGTCCAAAAGGTTTCCTTTTTAAAGCAGAAATAAATCATATGCTATTTACTTTGTGGTAAAGGATTGCTTTTGCAAAACAATGAGTACTCGTTTTACCTCATAGTAATTCGTGACGTCGGAGATTGAGGTCTTACTAATTAGCTTTGTAATTTTATCAATATCCAAACGTGACGGTGGAGCTATTGTAAACTTTCCAAATTTCTTCAAAAGCGTGTTGCATGTAAAGAGCAATAACATATTAAACTTGGTAGAAATATGCTTCCAGAACATAATATATTCGTGTGAAAGCCAACTTCTGTGGCAAGAACATGACTACCATTATAGCCATGTTGAAAATTCCTCGTCCCAATGTTAAGAAACGTGTAGCTTGCACAATATACAGTCACTGCATATAAATAGCTCTGACAGTTCTTACGTTAGTCTGCGAGCCGGTAGGTAAAGTCCATCATCAATCTATACGTGTTTCTGATGGCACAGTGCATATGATAAGTGATAAAGAATAAGAAACACTTTTAATGAACATAATTAAGTTTTTATTTTAAGACTGTGACATAATAAATGTTCTCCACAATGATGATGATGTCATTCACAGGAGTACGCATACCATTAAATGCTGATTTATTTAAGACAAATTCCTTCTTTTGGATTTCATGCCATTTCCCATCTAAATAAAGCGTCATGACAGCCTTAAATTTAAACATAGCAACTGCAAGATAAATAATCAAAGCCTGAAGAACTACTCAATATATACTCCTTCTAAAATCTTTTCATGTCATGAAATTTTAGCAAAATTATATAAAGCACAAATAAGAAAATTACATCATTGCCCATCATGACATTCATGTACATTTGAAAACAAAAATACGAAATGATCAACGATGGCATATTGGTCACTCCTCATTGCCGTCTTAAGTCTCTAATCCTAAAATGGCTCATTAAACGGATAATCCGGATGACTGAGTGCTCTAAAAAGAAATATAAACATAAGTGTAAAGTCTTCTTAAGACATTAAGTTATGTTCAGCTGATTTCTTTTCAAAAGCACAAATGTCTCTCTAATTTTCCACTTAGATTTAAATGTGATCAATAATTCGTTTTCTTTTCTGGTGCAAAACCATTCATGAAGTCTGACATAGTCCCATGCCACTTATCACTTCTGCCTTTCTATCTTTATGTTATGTTCCATTTCTTCGTTGCATCCTGTTTCTGACACTGAACAATTCCCAAAGTGACTTAAGTTTCTCAAGGTCTGATTTTAATATTTAGATTCTGCAGACTGGTATACCAATACGTTGGAAAGTCTTAGTGTTCGTTTTTTTAAATGTTCGATAACTTTTCCCCCAGACTTTGAACAGTTTAACTAAGTCGAAACTTTTCAAATAATCTTCTATATTCAACAGGTCTTATCACAAAACCAAGAACATCCATCCCCAAAAGCAGTGAAGCAGTAATGAAACCTATATATAAAAGAACTCTAAAGACCACTCAAAGTTGTCCTTAAATGACGGCTGATATTTATATCCAGGCGAGATATGTGTGTAAACTTTTGGGCAGGCAATATTTATATACAGGTGAAATGTATACATATATGTTTGCAAGGGAGTAATCCATATTTTTCTTTATAAACATGTATGCTTTATGTACTGGTGTCAATTAAGAAAAGTTTTGCTGTATTCATCTACACTCAGATAAATCTAGCAACTTTTAAAGACATTTTTCGTATAGAATTCTTGCAAATAAGTAAAACGTATACTGCTTTGTTACATACAATTCTGGGCTGAACCGTTGCTGAATGTCTTAAAGTCATGGTTTTGAAGAAAAAACACTCTTATTTAGCTAAAAAGGTAATAATGATTTTTAAGGCATTATTGAATAAATTCATATGTCAGTGACTGTTTTCCTTCTAAATATGTCTCGACTCAGAACTGCTAAACTGTTCCGCTGAGAAATATCACAAAGAATACCTTCGATTCCCTTACTAAATGATACATGGTTGATAAAGCACTATCACAAGCCATCCATTAATGGGATCCAATTGTTTCGATGAAGGTGGATTTATAACTGATTACAGTACATTCAAATATATCTGCAAAATTATACATCTTACATACCATATATGATTTATGTGACCCCATCCTCTCTCTCTCTTCAAAAATCCCGAATGTACAAATATTGCAATAATAAATATATCAACTGTTAGTATCTTTCTCTCATAAACACAGTTGATATAAGTTCTTAAATTAGTTATATAAATAATGAGAGTTCTTGATGTGCGGCAAAAATGCGAAATGAAGGTAATGTAACCACTATAATGAGTTAAACATTATTGATTCTATTCACTGCATTTATAGTTGAATGGTTTTAAGGATCTAAACTTTAAGTTTCTGAATGCTTGAATGTATCATTTTCGCATTAATTTTTTTTCTCGCATAATTTGTATCTCACACATTTATGAATTCGATTAATTTTAATATGCAACTTACATTGGTTCCACATAGACTCGCATGTTTCTATCAAGTCTTGCAATCGTGTTCATTTCCTCATCGTTCAGCTCAAAATCAAACACCTTCAAAATGTGACATATTTTACATAAAAATGAACATTACAAAAAATAAGTACACTGAAATGAATTAAAAAAGGTCAAATATATAAAATTCAGCGAAGATTTACTCGAAAGTATGAATGACATTGAAGAAATAACAACGACAAGAAAATTGTACGATGGTTGCTCATCTTGGGCATCGAAATCAAGGTTCTGTGAAGACTCAGTATTTTCGAATTACGCCCAGAAAACAACTCTGAGATTGTGGTTGTTCGACTTAACAAAAAACATTGTGTGTATACGGGTAAACGGTGGGGACTGATTGGAGGCTTCAATATGCCTTGAGCATTCGAGAAACAAGAGTTAGCTTTGTCTTTCAAGCTAGTATTAAAGTAAACATAATCAATAGTCTGAACATTATCATAATTATTTAGATGCGTATTTCAAATTACACTAAACATCATTACCAAGCTCACATCTTTTCGGTCTGAGAATGCATAATATTTCTTACATACATGCCTAACAAACTTACTGACTAAAATATAATACATGTACTGTTGACCCCCTTCTCTAGACTGTTGCCAGTCATTACCCTAAGGATGACATGCTGTCATTTGGAAAGCCTTGGTTTTGTTTGATCAATAAAACGTAACATAGTTTGGGGAGTTTTATGAAGAAAACAAACACTCCTGCTTTGCGCTGGTGTTTATCTTCAGGAAACACGCGGTTCTCTGTTATATGTTATATGCCGATACTTTTCCTATGTCAACACCCGTATCTTTGAGGTAACTACGTCAACATTAATTTCTTCGAGGTCACAAGATTACGACACACAATGTAAAACACGCAATGTGAAATATGCCTCTTAAAACATTAACAATAACCAAAATAATACAAAATGATATAATTTTTGTTCCAAATACCTCTATGTTCTGCTTGATTCTGGATGGTGTGATACTTTTGGGTACGACAGCTAAACCACGCTGCAAATGCCATCGAAGGATAACCTACAATAAATACTGAAGTCTAAGTAGAAAATACTAAAAAGAGAAACACATCTGACTATTGATTTTTGGCGAGGATCGAGCATTCGTGGAAATATATTTGCTTTTAATTATACACTCTGTGGGCCAATTTATTTGAAATATGTTGGTTCTGAATAAGTTGTGTGTGTGTGTGTGTGTGAGAGAGAGAATACTCCTTCCACTTTGATACAATAATAACGCTCCACATTATTTACTAGGTTAATAACCCATCCGAGGACAGGAATTGAAAACGGTTTTTGAAAAGTTGGGATGAGCGAATTGGAAATAATGTTTGAACATAAAAATACCAAAAAATATTAAAATTGGGATACTGCCGCGAGTTTCGAATTTCCGACCTCTTGTTTGGCATCAGCGACACACAGAAAGAAAGAAAGACAAATGTGGATGTTTATATATAAGGATAGGTTAAATATCTTTAAAGAAAGTATACAAAATTGGGATGAGTGAGTTTAATGGGAAGTTGGAACATAAAGACACAACAACAAAAAAAAAAACACAATTGGGATGAGTGAGTTTAAAGGAAAGTTTGAACATAAATTTACCAACCAACAAAAGAAGAAAAAAAAAACACAATTGGGATGCTGCCGCGATTTTCGAACTCTCTACCTCTTATTTTGCATCCGGGACACAAAATAAATGTCGGTGTAATAGTAATCACCAAATTTTCGTTTAAAAAACTCATTAGCTTGCAGAAATGTGACTTATCCACACACACACACACACACACACACACACACATATATATATATATATATATATAGAGAGAGAGAGAGAGAGAGAGAGAGAGAGAGAGGATGGATATATATATATATATATATATATATATATATATATATATATATAACTGAAATGAATCAATAGAGATCTTTGACGATTTGTAGGTTTTCATGAAGTCAAAAGGTCAAAGGTTGGCTGGTAGCGCAAACGTATCCTCAGCTATGTACTGTCATGTGTATAACAACTTATGAACTGTGTGACTGCGAGCCCAAGAAACGATGACATCTGCATACGTCAGGTTTAAAGTTCACGTCATACATGCACAGAACAATCTAGTCATTCGAAAACGAGTTCATATAAACTTGCGAGTCAGTAAACAAATCTGTAGAACTTTCCTTACTCTCAAGTCAAAATCACAGGGATTCGTTACAAACAAATATATATTGTTACAGGTTAGACTCCTAATTTTCTTTATAACGAACCCCTGTGGTCAAAATGGTGTCGGGCATGTGCAGTGCAAAACTTTACTTCGTGATATTTTTGGAGCCAATAGCTTTCTACCGAGGATGTGTGAGAGATTATGGGCAAAATTCCCGGTTCACATTTTCTCATAGATGTCCTTCTAAGTGTCTTTTGGACGTTTTCTTTTAAAGTATTCATGAGCAACATCTGTAGCGGCGGAATAAAATGTCCAGTCATATTTTAAACATCAAAACGAAAGTATGGTCTACACAAATTTGAAGAAATTTGCAAATATTTTGAAAATCCTCAATGTAGTCGACATGAGTTACGAATGTAGATGATGAGTTAAAAGTTGATCCATCATGAGAAAAAAACACAGAGAACCTCATTACCATCACAAATCAATGTCATCTTTATCACACAAAAGCGATATATATATATATATATATATATATATATATATATATATATATATATATATATATATACAAACAACAGTGAATAGCTGACGTGAAACCTACACAAGCGCTCTTGAAATCTACCGATTCCTTTTCACAAAATACACAATACGTAATTACTACACATACTCTACATAATATAATGCCGTACATCTTACAGGTACGATGCACTTAGAATAAAAGATTATAAATGAATGTCATGTATGTAGTTGTCGAAATTGTAGCACGGTTATAGTATTTGCTTGAACTAGCGATTACTTATAATTAAAATACGTTTTAGTCGTAAATGTGACTAATTAAAAAGAAAATAAGTTACATGCATCTGTTAAATTTGATAATTTTAAATATATTTTTTTACAGAAGATTGGAAGTTAAGATCATGGGACCGAGAAAGTGAATTAATGACAGAAAAATTTGATTTTGGTACTTTGGAAATTTCTTATTATCTATGCACAAGAAATGGCCTGCTTGGTTTATTCATAACCTGCTGAGTTTGAGTGTTCTCGATAGGTTTCGTCAGATCTCGTTTTTCCTTTGCTCCATTTTTGAGATATGAGCGATTCCAATCATTGAAATTATAACAGGATTATATTCCACTACTGGGGATCTTTTCATGTTTTTGATTTCCCAATCTGATATGTGGAGATTGTTCCAATATTTAATGTCTTTGTTTCTTGAACACAATGGATGCTATATACCTGTATATGATAAAGTTAATTACATTTTCCGTGTTTCATGTGATAGTCTGGCTCTGAATGATAAACGTTTCAATTGTGAGTCTGCTTGAAACGTGTTGTTTCTTTCAAGTGTTGGCACGTCTTGAATCTTTGGTCTCCACATGGCTTCGACTTCCCACTTGTTATTTGATTTGAGAGTGGTTATAACTTCGCACTGACTAGCATGTCTTTCAGGTCACAATGTCTTCGGAATGCTACAACTGGTTTGTGTAGAAAGATCATTTTAAGCTGTTCACGTCATTCATTGGTTTGCCAGTGTTTTTTTAATGATGCTACCTACTTGAAGACTATGTGAGTGGAACGTGAAGATGAATTATATTCGTTCCACGTTTTATTTTCCCTGGTATTTTAGAAAATCAGCACGGTTTTTAGGCTTGGCTGTTTGTATCACTTCCAATATTAGAACTCTGTTGTGGCCCCTATTTATCAGGCTGTTAGATTAGCAATCTGCATCTGTCATTGAAAATTATGTCAGAGTGAAATTTCCCCCGATTCTAAGGCATTGACTGTAGGGATGTTTGGTTGCTATGTTTTGGATGACAGCTGGATGGATAAGGGTACTGGTGTTATCAGTCAGTTTAGAAAAATGTCTTCATGCTGCGAGTTGGCGACAATTTAAGTTGTTTGTGACCAAAACTATACCAAATATGTTTCAAAAATTTGGCAGTGAATTTGATCATTTGATAGAATTGATTGGCTTGCATGATAAATTCATACCGTAGTTCCCTCTGATACTACCATTTCATCACCAAATCATCAATCAAAAGTACCCGTTGAGAGGTGTTATAGCTTTCAGAAACCAGAAGTTGGCTTCCTAATCGGCCATTCAAAAAATCTGCGCAGCCATGTTAGTCCCCAAACCGGTTCTGTTTTTCTGAAGGTAGTGTTTTGTCGTTGAACTCAAAGTTCTTGAGTTGACGGACGAACTCCATGTATTTTAACAGGAATGGAATTCAGTTTGTAGCACCTTCGAAATGTTTGTTTCCGAGCTTTCCTCACATGTCTGTGCTCTGTCATCATGTGGGCTAGTGGTATAGAGAAATTGCGTCTAGTTAAACTAGCATGATGCTTTTTGGTCACTGATTCTTTCACAAGGTAGTCCGTTGCGTCGTGACGGTAGGTAATGTCTGAACATATGCCTCATTAAGTATCTAAATGTTTGGAAATTTGTTCGGTTGGGTGACCATTGCCAGAATGATAAGCCGATCCGGGGTTTCTACATTTGTATATTTTAGGTAATAGATTGAGTCTTCCTGCTCTTGAATTTTTGGGTAAGATATTCCATGATCTGCTGGTTTAGATTATTGGATCATTTTACTGATGGCATGATCAACTGTCTTAACATATGTAAGAGTTGGGCATGGCTTGATTCCTGGTAGAACCAGACATTAACAACGACCACACACTCTTTATGGGTTGGTTTGATTATAGTGCCGATTATACTTTTGAGTGACCCTAAGGCTACCTTTTCCTCTTTGCACGAGTTTGAATATGTGATTGTTGTACATGAGTGATTTGATATTTCACTGTCCACGGATGAAACAAAAGCATCTAGGTTAAGCAAAGGGACTTTTTGGATGGACACTTTAGGTGTCTTCCATTATATCTCTTTTTTGCCTTTGTTGCAAAAGGGCTTTAAGTTAAATTCTGCACCTGAACTCTTCTGTTCCTTTTCCAGGGCTTCTTCTGACCTACATCTTGGGTATGAAACAGAAGCTTAGGCCTCGAGAAATCACCTTAATTTCTGCTTCTATGTGTTGGACCTTAGAAATATCAACAACTGTGTGAGGATAAAATGTAAATGATTTGTTCTTTTTTCTTCTGTTCTTTGGTTTTCATTCTATGTTTGTTTGGAACGTTGTATATAAATCGGTTGTGTATGAGGTACTGGTAAATTATGTTTTTCGAAATTTCCTGTCTCTTCCTTTCTTTAGCAATGTTGATAGTCATTTTATTTGTATTACTCTGTGTGTGTGTGTGTGTGTGTCTTTACCTGCGCCACCGATTTCCCCTTCTTATCAGCTAGCTCCTGGAGAGTTTTATCTTCTAGTGCATTTGGCTGGTCAGCTTCTTTCCTTTTGGAAAGAAAAATAAGACATTACAGGAAGGGCGACATTTCATTTCCGCAGCCTCAGATGTAGATAAAAATCACAGTTCAGTTTGATTGGACTTGAAACCAAAGATTAAAAAAAACTGCCTTTATGTCTTTCAAGTTACAAGGACAAATCTTATGATAACATCAGAGTAGGAAGAACAATTGTTAACAATATCTACAAATTTGCATAGCTATTCAATGTCTATTGTCACTGACGTCTTCAAGGTCTTAATTGTAACAGAGAATGCCAGTAAATAGAGAGCGAAACGATCAAGTAATTGTTTTGCTCCTCTGGGATTACTATTCAAACGTTGAAGTTTGATATAACTTAGTCTTATGTGGCTAGTTCAGTGTGGATAATGCATTTTTCCCGCTTAAAATCACTCTTTTGCTACTTCCAGGAATATAATTACGAATCATGAATCAGCACAATTTATCTTTATTTCTCTCTCCCGCGTAATATTTCTTTTTATAACAGTTCATCTGCAACATCATGGCGCTTATTATATAATGATATTAGATACAAAGTTGTGTGCATGATATGACTGTGAAGAAACGATTTCTTCACAATACAAAAATTGACCAGAACAGACGTCATTATGATACAAAAATGACCATTAAACAATTGGTAAGAGCTAAGGTGTATATCAGTGCCAATAGCTGAATGAGACAGTGATCAGAATCCTTTCCAATCAAATTAGAAACTCGGGTAGACATATATGTTATTTACCATGGTCTTGCAGGATTGCCAAATGGAGCGTAGGCTGTGACAGTTAGTCCATGTGACTTGCTGAAGTCAATAATGCGGGAATTTTGGAAATAGGGGCTCACTTCAATCTGAAAGATAGATAGATATGAGTGAGTGGATAGAGGAAGGGATATATAATCTGGAATAAAAATAAATACTGATAGATATGCAGACAGATAATTATAAGATGGAATGGATTCTAGCTAATTAGATGGATGGATGGATAGAAAACAAACCGACATAAATATAGACAAAGATTTAGATAGAACATGGATAGGTGAACAGATATGTTTCAGAAATAAAGAGCTTAATTAATCAATAAATACAGTTTGAATGCATTATTTAAAATACATCAGTAAATTAAAAAACTACAGGGTCAAGCAACCGTTCCGCGGAAGTATTAAATGAATGTATGCACATCTTTGATTTGTTTTTCAGTAAATGATTGACATCTAAAATGCATATTTATTCTCTATTTGTTTAAACACTTAAAAGACGAAAAGCATCGATAGCAAGATTTGAGTTAGCAGAACAACATAAATTAATTTTCCCACATTTTTAGATAAAGAAAAGATAATATAGTAAGTGCATTTCTGCCGCAAATCGGCATAAGCAGTGAACATTTTGTATCGTTTATAACTGTCTTTCGATGGCACGAATTTGGCCTGGAATGTCTAGATAGTATAGTCTGGAATGGCGAGAAAGTATAGTCTGGAATAGGGGTCGGCAACCTACGGCACGCGTGCCACAAGGTGGCACGTCAAGAGGTTTTGTGTGGCACGCGAAGGGCAGCAAAAAATATGATTTTAACAGTGTTACTCTTACTGGTGGCATGCGCGCCTTCATTTTTTATTAATCCAGAAAAGGCGGCACGATATATAAACAAGTTTTCCCACCCCTGGTCTGGAATGTCTAGAAAGTATAGTCTGGAATGTCTAGACAGTAATAGTCTGGAATGTCTAGAGAGTAAAGTCTCCAATATCTAGACAGAATGGTCTCCAATATCTAGATAGCATGGTCTGGAATGTCTTGATAGTATAATCTGGAATGTCTAGACAGTAGTAATATGGAATGTCTAGACAGTATAGTCTGGAATGTCTAGATAGTATTGTCTCCAATATCTAGATAATATGGTCTGGAATGTCTTTATAATATAGTCTTCGATATCTAGATAGTATGGTATGGAATGTTTAGACAGTATAGTCTAGAATGTCTAGACAGTAATAGTCTGGAATGTCTTAATAGTATTGTAACCAATATCTAGATAGCATGGTCTGGAATGTCTTGATAGTATAGTCTGGAATGACTAGACAGTAATAATATGGAAGGTCTAGACAGTATAGTCTGGAATGTCTAGATAGTATAGTCTCCAATATCTAGATAGTACGGTCTGGAATGTATTGATAATATAATCTCCGATATCTAGATAGTATGGTATGGAATGTCTAGACAGTATAGTCTGGAATGTCTAGACAGAAATAGTCTGGGATGTCTAGATAGTATAGTAACCAATATCTAGATAGTATAGTCTGGAATGTCTTGATAGTAGTCTCCAAGATCTAGATATTATGGTCTGGAACGTCTTCACAATATAGTCTGGAATATCTAAACAGTAATAATCTGGAATGTCTAGACAGTATAGTCTAGAATGTCTATATGGTATAGTCTAAAATGTCTGGACAGTATAGTCTGGAATATCTAGAAAGTATAGTCTTGAATGTCTAGACAGTAAAAGTCTGGAATGTCTAGACGGTATATTCTGGAATGTCTAGATAGCATAGTCGCCAATATCTAAATAGTATGGTCTGGAATGTCTAGATAGTATAGTATGGAATGTCTAGATAGTATAGTCACCAATATCCAGATAGTATGGACTGGAACGTCTAGACAGTATAGTCTGGAATATCTAGACAGAAATAATCTGGAATGTCTAGACAGTAAAACCTGGAATGTCTAGATATTATAGTCTGGAATGTCTAGACAGTATAGTCTGGAATATCTAGAAAGTATAGTCTGGAATGTCTAGACAGTAATAGTCTGGAATGTCTAGACGGTATAGTCTGAAATGTCTAGATAGCATAGTCTCCAATATGTAGATAGTATGGTCTGGAATGTCTAAACAGTATAGTCTGGAATGTCTAGAAAGTATAGTCTGGAATGTCTAGACAGTAATAGTCTGGAATGTCCAGAAAGTATATCCTGTAATGTCTAGATAGTATAGTCTCAAATATGTAGATAGTATGGTCTGGAATGTCTAGACAGTGTAGTCTGGAATGTCTAGATCAGAGGTGGGCAAACTTTCCAGTGCAAGTGCCGCATACACAAATTTACACCTTGTCGCGGGCCGCATAGTTCATTAAGTAAAATAATTAATATTTGAAATAGCAAAAACAAAAGGTTTTTCTAAATAACATCATAATTAATTTTCAGTTGTTACTATGTTGGTAATATTTGAAAATTTAAACTTAAACTTCAAAAGAAGCACATTTATTTGATAAACACAGTAACATAAATAGAGTCAGTGCGAATGATGACTTGTTCCTAGGCCGCAAGAAAGCCCTTGGCGGGCCGCATGCGGCCCGCGGGCCGTTGTTTGCCCACCCCTGGTCTAGATAGTATAGTCTGGAATGTCTAGACGGTATCTTTGTTTTTTAAGGCATTTCTTGTGAGCACGCCATCTGTAATAATAATGTGCAGATACGTTCCATTCGCGTGGAAAAGAACAATACACAAACATACTGGTGGTCAGCCTTTGAATTCATGATCTCCTCAAAGTATATTTATGTACATATTGATAGTATAGCTTGATAGCCACCCTAAAATAATGAATATATGCATAACGTTGTAAGTAGGGAAGGTGTAATATTTGTGTACTTGTGCGTGTGTTTGTGACTGCACCTATGTTTAAACGAGAGAGAGAGAGAGAGAGAGAGAGATGAACCTGCAAGTTCACTGGCTTTATTCTGGCATTTGCTAAGACACGTTCAATCTGCTTGCTGTTAAAGTTCGAGATACCAATAGTTTTCGCCAATCCAGCATCAACGCATTCTTCCATGGCCTAACCGGAATAAAGACTCGTGTTTATATCTCGTTCATAAAAGCAGTTTCGTGAATAACATTGTAAGTAACAGAAGAATACATTAGGAATTACATTGAATTAGAGCTAGTAGAAATTAGTGTAATCAGAGTACCGTGTGAGGAGAACGCAAAATTAAAGAGCAGGAAATCAGGGGATGTAACTTTTATCAATATAAAGAGGCGTAATAAATTTAGTTCAAATCCTTAGTAACGTTATGATGATAAAATTAAAGGAGGACATACAACCATGGGTCATACTCTTCTAAATAATAACGTGGAAAATTGGAAACTGAACTCGTTCAAGGTATCGTCATTATAAAGCTGCATGCCAAATTTGGTTGAAATCCAGTAAGCCTGTGTAACGTAGTGTTCAAGAAACTTCAGTCAGAATTGGACATCAAGCGCCATAACTCTTGCAAATGGTGTTGTTAAATGCGGGGAATCGAACTAATTTAAGGTATTATTAATATATATCCCCATTCTAAATTTCGTTGAAAACCACGCAAAACCTTAGTGAAGTTATGCTGCTGAAACAAAAATCACTAGGAAAAGCAGTAAGGAAGCATAACTCTTGTAGTTAATGTCATGAAATTCCTTAATTGTACTTATTCAATGTCTCGTCAACATAAAGCCCGTATACAATTCAGTTGAAATCAGATAAACCTTGATAAAGTTATGCTGTACAAGCCAAAGGTATGAGAAAAGGAAATCAGGGGGACTAATGTAAACGATGTTGTACAAACCTCAAAATCAGGTTCTTTCACAGACTAATCAATATAACGGTACATACCCATCAATGTTTGGTAAAGTTATGCTGCGGAAAGTAAAGACAGAAGGACGAATAATCAAGGGACATAACTCCGGTGAACGATGTCGCAGGACGTTGGAAACTGAATTCGTTTAATGTTTCATCAATATAACTATGCAAACCAAACTCTGTTGAAATCCAACAAGCCTTGGAAAAGTCATGCTGTGCAATCCATATTCAGGGAAATCTGGGGTGGGGTGAGAACATAACTCATGTAAATGATGTTGGAATGCTGGAAACTGAACTGATTTAAATTCTCGTCGATATTAGCCGTATACCAAACGTGCTTGAAATACATCAAAACCTAAATAAAGGTGCTGCGTAAACCAAAGTGAGGGACGGGAAATCATGGGAGCATAACTCCTGTCCCTGATTCTTTTGAACGTTGGAAGTCGAACTCAAATGAGGTCTCATCAGTATAGAGTTACGTTCCAAATTTGGCTGAAGTCCAACACTCATAGGAAAAGTGAAGCTGCGGAAATGAATGCTGTTGGGGATGGGGTAGGGGAATCAGAGGTCATAACTCGTCTAAATGATGACGACACAGAAGGCTGGAAATCCAACCATTTTTGCTGTCTCAACCAAGTAATGCTGCATTCCAAATATGGCTAAAATCCAGCGACTTCCAGTAAAGGTATCTTGCAGAAACGAACGGACAAACAGAAGAACGGAGAGACGACGTGATTACTGTGAGACTCTGCTGGATTGGATTGTTTTATTACATGCATGTGATTGGTACAACGTCATGGTGTTTGTATTCAAATGACATGACAATTTTTTCCACTCTTCGAACGAAATAAAGTGCCACTTTTAATAAAGCTTTTATATTACATGTACATAGAGTTAATGGTGTCAGTTTAATTCATTCGGAATAAGTAGTTCCGTAACTTTCACGAATAATAATAATAATAATAATAATAATAATAATAATAATAATAATAACAGGGAATTCTGGAACCGGGAGAATACCTTCCAAGTATCAAGGTGGTCGTGGTAGGAAAAGATGACATTGCCGTGCTCATCTCTCGGTACAATTTCATCTCCGTCCTATAAATAATAATAATAATAATAATGAGGACTTTGTATAGGGCCTAATCCTTAGAAGCTCTAAGCGCTTTACAACATTAGACAACACATATAAGATAAAAAAACATATAATGATATGATTACAAAAACAAACACCATAAAGTTAGAAAATATTAAAAACATACTGAGAATATTTAAGGTAGGAAACATTATTAGGTCTTTAAGTTTGTTCTTGCAGTCGAAATAAGTGAGTTTTGAGAGCCCTCTTGAATGTGATCACTGTGTCTTTGTGTCTAAGTTCAGTGGGCAATTCATTCCACGTTGCTGGGCCCTGGTATGCAAAAGAACGCCGTCCATATGATTTTGTTTAAATAGTGGGAATAATGATTATACGATTGTCAGAAGAGGAACGTTAGCCATTTAATGTCATCTTCACTAGCCATGGTTCCGATATGTTAACCCTATCAACACCTTGGCCGACTGAACATATATTTTTAGTACTTTGTCCTAGCGACATCTATTGGATTTCGTGAGATGCCTCCCTTAGTATGTAATACCAACTAACCAATGGCGTGTAACAGCTGTGCATTGTACATCGGCCGAAAATGGTGGAGGCAATTGACTTCAAAAGGATAATTTGTAAGTTTAACATCGAAAGTATGACTACGTACCAGAGATAAGTCATTTCATGTTTATTTGAGTGAAAGATATTTGTACAAACACTGACAGGCAATGGAAAATTTATAATTTACGAGTCCATTCAAGTTGTGTGCTCCCCTTGTGTCGATCATTTAGGAACAGTGTTCAAATTCGAACTTAATTTTGAAAGGATGCAGAGGAAATTCACATACCCTATATATGTTCGATCCGCCAAGCTGTAGATATGATTGACACATCGGAACCTTGACTAGCAAAGACGATTCAATGTAATCGTCACTTGCCTATGCCACTAAGTCTGCACACAATTTGACAACCAATAGGCTCAGAAAAATGCTATTTCTAGATGTTGAAAAATATCATGAGTTCCTTGAAGTAAGTGATACTAATATAGCATGGTTATAGCATTTTTACACCCTTTTGATGAAAACACAAAATAGATTGAAAACAATATTTTAGAATTTTTACAAACTTGTTGTCTTAAAAAGTTGTAAATAAACCCATTATATGGGCCACAAGTGATAACTTCTGGTAACAAGATTTGTAATCACCTGTGTTCAGTCAATATGTCAGTTTAATTTCTAAGGTCAAAGAGAAATAAATATGCATCAGTGCAATGAAGTCTTATTAAAACTATACATACTTTAATGGTCATTTTGCATCTTACAGGTATATAGGAGAGAGAGAGAGGGGGGGGGGCCTTAACTGTACCTTAAAGGAAACTGGCCAATGGAAAAGATACAAATCCACATAATCAACCTTCAGTTTCCTCAAAGAATCTTGTAAAGCACGCATCACCAACTTTGGGTTATGATGAGTGTCCCATAGCTCAGATGAAGAAACAAACAAAAGGAATTAGTGAGTAAATGAACGAATAAATAAATACAATTGAGTATATAAGTATTTCTGTTCATCTATAACCTTTACGAATAGTCCACAATGTAGTGCGCCGGTGTCTAAACAAGTTTCATTTTATAAATAAATTGCGTCATGATTATGTTACGCATCTGTCGACTTTTTCCGAACGCTTATGCGAATTAGTCCCGTTGTTTTCGAATTGTCCACACAACAGGAACGATCAACATAAAGTTTTGTAAGTGTTAATGCAAACAAGAAAGGTAGGTTCTACTTCGCTATGGAGGTAGGGAAAGTTGGTCTTGTTTTCTTTAGACAGTAGTTGCATTCTATTCCGTTGACAAGAAAATAATAGTACACAGCGATTTATATTGTATTGATTGTCTTATTGTACTTACAGGCGAGGGTTAGATACTGTTAATGGAACGTACTTACTCATAAGGACTAAAACTAGACAAGTACCTTTGTTGTTATGAAAATGTCATCCCTCTTGACAGTGCCCTCGTTGAATTTATCCTGCAAAGCCTCTCCTATCTCTGCCTCATTTCCATAATTCCAGGCACAGTCAATCAGGCGGCAACCGGCGTCGATGGCAGCTTTGACGGCATTCTTAACTTGCTGAGCGTCACCCTAAAATATGTATATAACTTTAGTTTTTCAGAGAACGAATTCCAAAACACCTCCGCATTGAGGGTATGAGTTAGTAATGTCAACAACGCTGACAAAATCCTGGTAAGTTAGTCACTGCGACCTGCTTTAAATGCATTTCACGTGCTGATCAGAAGATGTGTCCACATTGTCAAATTCAATAATAATAACTATTGATATAAAGCCTAGAGATGATTTTTAGCAATGATAAAAAGGCAAGTAGGTCATAGCGAACCAATTTAGGTGTGCGACACATCCCAATTTGAATGCACATTTGAAGTTTGGCGTCAATATGCGCTCGCGTCTATGTATGTGTGTGATCATTTAATCCCCGATACAGATGATTTGATACAGACTTACTGATACATGAATAAACGGACAGAGTGAATAACATACATTTACATAACTTTATCTCAAATAAGCACTCAATTTTTTTTACCAGCTTCAACACAAAACGTCCTAGGATCGAGATCTTTCAATACTGGACAAATAATTTTGATGTGCCATTGTATGTGGATAGATGAAGATAAAGAAAGAAAATAAACATCGAAAAATAACGTATGCAAACAACAGCACCGGGTAAATTTGAACAGAAAGCATCTTACTGACCCGATTTTAAGGTCAATCGCTCTTGTATTTGAGTCTCTGGCAGATGTCAGCCCGGTGAACAATCTCAGGCCCACTTGAGCCTCTTGTTTTTTTATTTATCATATATACCTGTCACAATTTGATCGAAGTCTGTTATTATACGTTATTAAAAACTTGTCTATTTGTTGTAACAGGAGTCATATTTTATGGCGGATTGGAATCATTTTTATAAATTTATTGCCTTTAATACCAGAATCCTATCAGTGAAATCTGAACAAATTATGCAGAGCAGTTCATGACAAGAAACTTTTAATTTTTTCCTGTTTCTATTATAGCGCCCACATAAGGTAACTGATCGGCATCATTTGTATACAAGTTTACTACCCATCTCCCCGGACCTATTGTTAAAATTATTCAGTCCTATAGGAGCACGGAGGACAGAAAAATTTTCTATTGCTGTAACGGCGGACATTTTTGATGGTGAATCAGCATTATTTATATAATCTTCATGCCAGGATGCTTTCTGTCGAACTTGATCAAAGTTAATCTTGATGAAGAATTTGATAGCAAATGACCTTCATCCTGGTTCTCTTATTGTGTCTTAACTTTTTGTATAAAGGTAGTGATAAACCTAATTATTTACTCCTGTCTTAACATCCGCAACGGAATCATTCTTTTGGTTGTATTCAGTTATTATTCGAACTGATTTATTTATTTAAAGTATTCATTGGAATTACAAAATGAGCATTGACTTTAGGATAAAATCACTACTTTGTGATTAGTGTGAATTCATTTCAAGACATTCTGGATTACATCATTGTGATACATCAACACTGCTGACACATTATCACATTCAAGGCTACTTGCACACCAGCACATTCATATATGAATCATTCGGAAGACCACTGGAATTCATTCGGACCACTGTACTTTTGGATTTGTGATAGAACTTTTAGGACTGTTTGGGATTTAATTCACAATGCTGTGAGTTTTTAAATTTGCACTTGTTATTCTAGGGAAATAAATTATTTATTGAATTTTACCAAACTTGTTCCTTTTCGCTTTTTTTCTTCTTCAGTTACTTAGTTTAGGACGAACAAGTAGTAACATTAGGTAAATATTACAAGAGATATAAATAGATCAGTTTATTTCCGCTGCATCCAGTCCGATAACCGACAATAGATACCAGAGCTGGGATACGTAGCGTTTGGTTTACGATCTTGATTTGTATCATTGCCACTTCCACAGGGACGTGAAAACTAGATTGGTGTTCCAAGTCAGCTTAGTACTGCAGATACATCCGCTACAGTGAACACTTTCCTGCATTATCAAGGTCATTTAAAAATCTAATTCCGTCAGTGATTTCGACTCGGGCCTTTTTTAATTGGATTTGTATTGTTCACGTCGTCAACATGGGTCAACAGTAAAATCCAGCTAAAAAAAGAAAGAAAAGACGAGAGAGCTAAGTCGAAATCCCTCAAGGGGTTTATAGATATATCGCTGCCAACATTCAGGTTTAATCTTTCTTCTCTATCCATATACGGTCCAGTCTGGTTTTATTTTATACACTGTAAATTGATGACGGGCATACGACGGGCATACGAAACCCGTTTACCCCGCCAATGAGCGTGAGTAATAAAAATCCAATAAAAAATTGCAAGTAGAAATATGAAGGAATTAATATAGATCTTATTGCAAACTTTAGCTTTAATCTTACCCTTTCTCCAAAAACGGTCCAGGTACCCAACCCAATGACGGGCATATGAACCCCTTCAGCCAGCTGCAATTTCTCAGTGACTTTGCTGGAGGCCATCTTGGATAGTAATGCGTACCTTTATCATATCTATGTGATATGAATTCATCGTCTGTCCCCCCCCCCCCCCAAGTGAACACCTTGCAGAATCTGATTGGATTGATGTGTTACAATACATCATTCAGTCTGGTTTTCTTTTATACACTGTACCTTTTCTAGACATGTCATCAGCTGAAAATTCGGATCCAGTCAAGATTGTTACGCCTTTTGCCTTTATCTAGGTGTCAGAAGTAGATAATTTGGGACGCTTTGTTTAAGTTGGTACGGTACATTGGTATAACCTGGATCTTATCAAATACCGTAAGACTCCTTATATCTTACATACGAGTCCCATAGGCTTTATCCCCTAGCTGGCATGTCACAAAGGATGTACCCCCAATTAATTAAATTCCACACTAAATTATTTGTTGTTATAATATTTCCAATACACACCACGAACATCATTCCATCATGTCACAATCACTTAGAACTCCAATTTACCCTTGGATTAAAAAAAGCAATAACATTTAAAAGTAGGTGTTAGTTGCTTTCAGTCTGCAGACGTTAGAAAAATCAGTCACTGAAAAGGCTCAGATTAGATGGCGACGTAAGTGATATCAATCACATTGATAAATATGACCCATATATTGACCTGAAAATGAGTAGCGCAAGAACTCTTCATGATGAAATCAAATCAAAGCAACATCATTACGTTGAAACAACTTGTCGACATCAGCTCAGCTGACGACCGTTTTCGACGAGTTGTTGTTGTTTGGGTGTAACGCCGTTTCTCGGCGCATGATGGCTGGTACAACTAGTCGAGGAAAACTCGAGAAAATCCCGGTAAGAACCATCGAGCGGTAGGAAGCTACTGGCAAGGTTTCTCATATACCCACATTGGCCGAGCCTAATATATAAATATTAGTTTTCACTTCCGTGAAAAATCTCTTTTCTCATTGATAAGTAGATGTTGAATCACATAATCATCGATATCAGCCTTAAATTTTAGTTTAAAAACTCTGAAAAGTTATATATAAAAAACAACAAACGTTCATGTTTTTCACGTTAATTGAAACAGCGACATAAATTGTGTGCGTGTATGAAATTGGAACAGCGATTATTTGACTTGAGAGCCAAGATGTACTTCAATGGAGAACATGTGTGTTTGTGTGAGTGCAAGAGTGCTTAAGAAAGCTCTTTGCTTTCTTTAAACAGTTCATGAGAAATTAGCTCAACAATGTACGTTCCTTCCGAATACTGTTATGTCGGTATTAAAGCCCGGGTATTTAATTTAAGCAACAACACCCACCCACCCACCCCAACCAAAAAAGGAAAACAAAACAAATACTTATATTGATCATTTATGCTAATGAATAAAATCAAATACGTCAAACGTTTAGTTTTCAACAATTTACCTTAAATGCGGGCCCTTCTTTAATGCGGGGCCTTCTTTAATGTGCAATGACTTAGGATTTGCATATTGTTGGCTCTAATCTCTATCGGCATATGTCTTGACCTCACGTGCCCTTTGAGACGTTTCTGTGTTATTGACTCACAGAGAAGCCTACTACAGTATTTGCTAACCATAAATATTCTGGCTCAGTGTATGTCAGGTGTGTAACCACAGACTATTTCTGGTCCATAAATAACAACTTTTTGTGGAATTTATCACCAATATATATAAGCATTTTTTTTAGTCTCGTGGAGACAATGGGAAACATTGACCATAGGTTTACATTATGAACCCATCCTATGTTAAATTGTCTATAGGTTTACGTTGGTCATTCTCGGGACAAGGGGAATTAAACATAATATTCATTTTCCCCCCAGACTGCCTTAGAAATGTAAGGTATGGTCCACTCCGGTGACAAGGGAAATGTAAAGTTAAAACTTTATTCTACATACCAGCACTCACCTCTACAACTCCAAACACACGCTATACTATCCAGCACCCGCTTGTTTATTACAATCCAACACAATAAGTGGTTGCACCTCCTGGGTCGGGCAAAGCAGGCTGCACATTTATGAAGTCGTGCTGTTCTGTGGAGACCACATGCCGAAAATAAGATCGTTGGCCTCTTCTCGCAGTCTTCTTCTTCTTCTTCTTCGCCGTCGTCGTCGTCCTCCTCCCCTTTTTCTTTACCGACATCCAATTCAGAATGACCAAATGGCACATCTTTTCTTGAATTCTCACCCAACATTTGTTCAGACGCTGGTCCCCCATCCCATACTCTCTCTCTCTCTCTTCTCTGGCGATCCCTTTCTTTCCACTCCTGCTCCTTGAATCTTCTCTCCTCCGCCCACGCCGCCTTGATCTTCGTAATTTCATCGTCCATCACCTCTCTGATGAATTCTGTGGCAATTCTCTAAGATTAAGGGGTTCATATGGTGGGGACAGCACTCCTTCTCCTCCACCAGACCCAGGAGGTGATGTACTCATTCTTCTGACTGTCTACATCATCTTGCCCACCTTGCAACGCTGGTTTGACATTCTTATATTTTCTTTGCTCTGGAGAGGTCGTCTATGAATGCCACGACTGGTGAATGTGCCGTTTAATATATTTGAACATAAAGTAAAACATCCTTCACGCAGAATACATATGACATAGACAAAGACAAAGACATACACAAAACATAATGCACAAAAGAATTTTCAGTTGACTCACTGCACCAGGAGATTCGAGTAGCCCTGAAAATATGTGTTTTGTTGGTGAATGGTCCTAGATTTTAACGTCTAGCAGGACGATCACAGCCTACAATACTCTCAGTAAAGCGGCCAGAGACAAAGCTTTCTTCTTCAACCGGTAGAAGCAGGCAGCCGCAAAGAGTTCGGCATGTCAGGCTCAAGATTACCGATGATACGGGACTTCAATGGGTATTTGTTACCTTTCATAACTACCAATGATGCAGGACTTTGGAGTTTTAAATACTAAATTACCTTTCAAGGCAACCGATGACAGGACTTAAATGTGATAAAGTTACCTTCCAAGACTACCTATGATACAAGAGTTCAGAGCATTAAATACTAAATTACCTTTCAAGACTACCGATGATACAGGACTACAGAGCTTTAAGTACAAAATTATCCGTCTGATAATATATACCAATAATAGATTATTTAATATGAAATGTTCAGCGTCATATTTTTCTTCTTTCTTGATGATCATCCAAAATTATTGCTAAACCTTTTTCTTTACTGTCATATCGTAAAAATTTTATTCTTAAACTTTATCTTATTAGTAAAGGAAAAATCTTATATTCATTCTAATTTAAATGCAAATTTCCTGCTTCTTGGTGTTGTTATTCCAGCTGAACATGACATTATTGTTTTATGTCTGCTACTCATAATGAAATACATGGAAAACATTGTATTCCTTTGCTACATGCATGTATTGAAATATTAAATTCTATAAATGTATTGAGATTTGTTAAGTATCCATATTCGATTGCAAAGGCAGATAAAATTCGAAACATGTGGGAAAAAATAAAAGCAGCACTGACATGACAAGATCTTCATTTGCTCTATTTTGTTGGGCTTTTTTAAAATGTGGACTGAATCTTACCCATTCTTATGCATGTGTGTGTGTGTGTGTGTGTGTGCGCGCGCATGTACACACATAACCCATATGTCTGTGTTTATGTATGTATGCGCATATGCATTTTATATGTTTGAGCTATAATGGCAACTGTTATTTTTTCCGTAGTTTCGAACAATTGGACTTGATCATTCTGGGGGTAAGGTATTATAAACGGCTTTAAATCTGAACTCTCTCTATGTCTGTCTATCTGTCTGTCTCTGTCTCTCTCTCTCTCTCTCTCTCTCTATATATATATATATATATATATATATATATATATATATATATATATATATATATATATATATATATATATATATACACACACATACATACATACATACATACATACATACATACATACATACATACATACTGATGCAGATAACATGAGCATACAATATATGGACATGTATGCAAAGAGGCTGATAAAAAGCAGGTCATGGTTACGAAGCAACACATTCAGGCCTATAATGTTTGTAAATCTGCCAAAACATTTCATTTAGAGCATTTCTATGCTTCTCACGCATCTAGCTAGGTACAATGGTTTAGGTGTTTTCTTTACCAGTTGGGGTTGTCCAAGGGATATGTTAAGGGTTCAATTTCTGGCGATCTAATGAAGTGCACATTAACTTGGGCCAGAGAACAATTTATTAGATCTATGGGGACAGGCGCGTATCAAATGGGCATACTACCATGATCGGTAATGTTTTTTCGAGGGGAGAATTTTATTCTTAATTAAGCATTCGTTTATTTAGCCAACAGAAGACTGGTGGAGACAATTGCTAACTTCGATTCCTTAGTGTAAATGTCAGAATTGAAAGATTCCAGAACACTGTTACTCAAACTACAAGGTCAAGTTGACCACGACTTTGGCGCCTCGGGAAAAATGCGACAGATATATTTGATTCTGATTAGTTACGCTAAACTCTTTGGCCATTAAATATTGTCTTCATCGAAATTCATATAAGTCTAAGATTTTCTGCAAGAGAAAACAAGTGTAAGAAGACCCCGACAGTAAATTTGGGAGAAATTCTCTCGTAAAACTATTGTCCAATAGGACTGTTGTCGCGGAAAACCGACGAACAAATTTGGCAGTAGAAGCGAGTATTCCATGTAATTTGTTGATGCCCATATATAATGCTTGCTGAATTTATTTACTTATATTTGCACGAGTCAAGTTGCTACCTTCGTATATCAGTTTGCTTTATGAAGTATAAATGTGTTGAGTTTATACATAGGAAGCCGTACATTAATCTTCTTTAGATAAGTTTGACGAATTGAATTTGTCGTCTTGTTTGCATAAGAATTATGTTCAAAGAATTTCATGCATTACATTAGTTAATATGAGTTACGAGAATCCGTGTGAATTCACCGAATTTAAAAGATTTCACGTATGATTAAGGTCGAGTGTGTGTTGACTGAAATTAACGTTGTTAAGCCATGAAGCGTGATTTCATGAATGTATAGACTTGAATATGTGTATTCGCTGAATATGACGTAGTAAACATTTAATGTATTTCATTCATTCACTTGTGTAAATTGAGGCTGGCTTGGAACCGTTATGCCTCGTGTGGTGTTAATGCGTGATGAATTAGCCATTAAACTAACCAAGGTCGTTATAGGACATGTGGGGCCGACTGATAGCCTTGTCATCTGTTTAGCACCGATAGTAAGATCTGATAACGAGAGAGGATAATGCAAACCCCTGTATCATAAACAACAGAAAATGTAGGCTGTCTCCATTTATTATTTTTTAAAAGGAAGAAAATAGCTCCTGTGACGTATTATCTCTGAGACGTATTCTGAGACGTATAGTGAGACGTATTATCCTGAGATCCATGTATCTGTGAATCTACGTGCTACGCACAGAGTTGAGGGACGAAGAGGAAAGACAGAGGGAAGTCGAAGGAACAGCTACAGTGGAAGTGGAGTGAACCAGAGAAGCAGGTTATGCAGTTGTACAAGGCACTGACTTCGATTGTTCACTCGATCCTATGATGAACAAATTCTATCATCAAAACAGATCGGTTACTTTATTTAAATATATTTGTGTTTTGTAATTCGGTGAAGTTTTATTTCTAGAAGCAGTGTACATTCCTGATGTAATGAATTCTCACAGTTGTTTTATGTAATTGATTAAATTGTTGTTTACATGTACGGGGTCTCGTGTTGGTCTGTTCTACATATCTGCTCAGATCTCTATCTATTCCACCTATAAGCTCTCACCACTTATATTTTTATTTACTCGAACCGGGCAATAACATCTAGGGCGGTCAACCTCTAGATAACGAGAACTAAATTAAGCGGACACCTTGAAAGAAGGTACAATCAGCCAACCCACAAACCTCTTGCAAGAAGATGGGACTTTGTGTAAGGTTTCTACAAAGTGGACCGTGAGTCGCTTACAGGATGCAATAAGAGTAAAAACAAATTTGCCACACGGGTAAATAACATGATATTGCCCCAAACTCTTTGAACTGCCATAACATTCTTTGATCCTCCTGCATCACATACTATTTATGATACCTTTGATGAGTTCCATCTTTAATAACAAAAATAACTACTATAAAAATAACACTAAATTTCTTTAACAGCCATTTGATGTCCACGCGTTTATTATAGTGTCGTACAATAAAGATGCCACTGTATAGAGCTGAAGCCTGGAATTTATTTCCTTGCAAACATTGTAGAATACAACTGCAAATTAGGAAACAAGGCAACTCACCAAACACCACGTTCATGGCATTTATACGCAACTGTGCTTAATAAATATAGATTTTCCAACCCTACTTCGTCAGCTTGTAAGCGGATTTCTACAGGACGTAAACATGGGATTGGTTGAACGTTCGCTGACAAATGCACGTGGAGCTGCAGGTAGCTATCATCCTCCATCTTAGTGAAAGTGCCGAATCTCTGTACCTTTTTCCCATGAAGCACCGCGCCAAAATGAAGCTATGGGGGCAGGGGCTAGTTTTTATGTACAAATTTAATGCCGCAATCAGCGACCTAGTATAAAAAATAATTAAAAAATCAAATACACAAGTGAGGCATAAAAAAAATACATATTTTGGATACCTATATTAAAACAAAGCATAATAATATTGTCTACTTGACCAGAGAAGTCAATCACAGTTCATAGCGGAAGAAGTTCATGCACTCCAACCCCAAATTTATACCTGAACTTTTCATGTCCGAAGGTCATTTTCGAAACTAAGTGATGCTCACAGTGCAAACACAAGCCTTTTTCCGAGATGACAGATCTGCAAATCAGTGTGTACTAAACAGGATGATGCAAATGAAAATAGTTGTTATCCAAGCCGATTTTGAGATATTCTACTCGACCCAAACCCATGAGTTTACCGCTATGGGAGGCTAGCTCTTCTTCCTAGCCGACTATTGGTATTTCAGTATCAACATACTGCAGAGTACTTTGGAAGGTGTACATGCCTGACATCAATTTCAAAAACAACACAAGCCCGAAACACTTAGTTCACACATATATCCATATCTTTAAATAGTAAACAATAATACCTGAAAAAGTCACACCATAGCCTTAAATTAAAAAATTTGCCAGGGGCCAATTTATGAAACAAGACCTTGCCACCTATTAAACCAGGGGTGTGCAAAACTACGCCCGCAAGCCGGATCCGGCCCGTCTAACGTTTCTATCTGGCTTGCCGTGGTGCGTCTTAATACAATAATGTGAGGTAATTCATTAATAAAATAGAGATGTGCGGTCTGTGGTGACTTACTAAAACTCATGAATTGGTTCCCTCCCCCGCCCCCTCGTGAAAAGTATTTCCCACTTTTGTACTAAACCAATCATTACAGTTCATTAGAAAATTTATAAACTAGCCTTTACTGGATTGATGCCACTGTTCTGCAGATGACATCGGTAATGAACTTAAGAGCAACAAAAATTTTAGAAACTTTCTGCCTATGTTACTCTCATGCCAATTTGGTCTGGTACCAGCGAACGTCGAACACGGTGAGCGGTTAGGGACAAGTCTATTGTTGACAGCTGATCAGGACAACTGAGTGACATAAACACAATATGGTTCATTTTATCCAGAAAAAAAAAATCAGATTGACCGTGCTTTTATATTTTATCTATATAACAAAAAGATTTGAAAGATCTTTATATTTGTTCAGTTTCAAGTATCATCACCTGTTTTATGTATTTATTGTTGTTAAGAAAACCAGTGAAGTGAGCTGTAAACCAAAGATGTCTGATAACAATTTGTTACGTATAATAAATATGTCCCTTGCAAGAGAATGGCTTCAAACGCGCCTCCCTCCCCCCCCCCCCATTATATTTCATTAATAGATATAAAACTGGCAGGATTATATAAATTATAATAGTTAACATATGTTTTTGATATTAAGGTTGGTTTTACTTTTGCATTTTACCATTTTTCAGCACATGGTAGGCTAGGCTATTCAGCAGCTAACATATGTGGTGGAGGAAGAACCGCTGACCCAGAAGAAGTTACTGTCAAGCTTCACATACCTACGTTGGCTGAGCCAAAACTGGAACCCACGCGGACGGAGCTGAAATGTCAGTGATCTGTAAAGGCGATTACCTTGGATCATTCAGCAACCTCAGGTCCCTTGATATTAAGGAGAAAATGACACCAAAGAGCAGTTAAAATATCGCTCTCGCATTCTATATCATAAGATTAGATCTGTGCTCGAGGTGAGGTCCGTACTTTGTTTAATTATTTGTATTTCTCCCACCTCGAGCAGGTTATCTCTTATTTATTTAGTTGCCAAAAATTCCGGAAGTTTTTTACTCTTCTAGGGTGAGGTTTAAGATAGAAGAAGGTTCCTTATAATTGGAGTTTAGAGACTGTTGTGCGTATGTGTGAGTGTTTGTACGTGTTATAATGGAGTGTTTCCCAATCTCTTCCATGGGCCTGTTCACTTCGCGTGGCTCCTTGTGATATAGCCCTATGACATCATCAATCGTACTTGCTCCATATAGAACCCTGTCCTTCCCTCTCTAATACCCATGTTGTTATCCTTAAGGTTTGTAAAGGGATTGCTTAGCCCTAGTAGAGAGTCTTGTCAGTTTAGTCACGTCCAAGTTTGATTACCTGTCCACATGCTGTCATAGTGTTGATTATGTAATTAGTAATCTGATACATAGTTTTTTTGTCCATGTTTCCGTCTAAATATAGAATGTTTTGTGTCTTGTATGTTTCTTTACTTTTAATTTCTTTGATTATTTTTTGTCGTTTAGTCTTCCTGTTCTCACAGTATATCATATTATGAATCTTGCTAAAAATTGTTTTTTAACACAGTGGGCATTTCGGCGGTACTCTGACCATATGCCGCCTCACTGCGACCTCTCCTGTCAACCATGCATTATGCATGTATTTGAAGCAGAGACTTTGTATCTTATGTGAGCCTAATTTGACCCAGTTGCCCCCACGCTCTTTTTCAATTTACATGTACGTTTTCTATTTCTACCGTACCTTTAATTGTATTGGTGATTTCTTCCCTTATCCATGTATAAGTAATTTTCCTTTCTGTGTCCCATAGATCTTTTCTGTCCCTATGCTTAACTAGAATTTCCTTAATTGCTCTAAATTTTCGCGGTGTTTCTAAATAGTCTACTTAATTTGTTGTTTCGGTAAATGTCCTTTCTATGCCTCATTGAGAGGCCAAACCAATATATATAAAGACCCTCCCACGGTATGTCAGGGTTTGTTTTTAAACTTTTAAATCTATTAATAATGTTTGTATATTTAACAAGTAGCATGCTAGGAATTGCTAGCCCTACCCTTTCACTTGCTTTATAAATAGTTTCCTTTTTTATGTAATGAGTTTTGAAATCCCATATGTAGTCTATAATCCGATTGTCTAAAATCTTTAAAATATAATTTTTAAAGTCTAAAGATTTTGTAACATAATTGATGTTGACTTACATGTACGTCTTGGCCACTTGGGCCCGTTCCATAAGACATACTGGCGTAAGCGCCCAGATATTCACATTTTCATTTATTTTGCTTTTTTATTTGGTTATAATTTTCCTTTTCTTCATTTTGCCCAAAGTATATTCCTAAAGCTTTGACCTTTTCCTTGACTTGTTGTGGGGTAACCCAGAATGATTTCCTCTCCAGTTTCCTATTTTTGGAATCTCTGTTTGTTTTTTTTTCATGGTTTTTTCGGAATTCCGAAGCCATACCAAAGTGTTCAAATTCCTTTATAAGGTATTTGAAGGAATTGGAATCCCTAATGACTTTTGTGCAATCATCTGCATGTTGAAGCATTTTTACTTCTTCTCTTATATTTGGAACTTTGATGCCCTCAATCTGTTTATTTAGTCGTATTTTTATACTTAGAATTTCTATTGCTATTACGTATAGTAGCATAGATAGGGGGCAGCCTTGCCTCACCGATCTTTGGATTTCAAATTTTCCTGTACTGGCGCCATTTACCTGTACACTTGAAGTTATTACGCTGTATAGGATTTTGGTCCATTTTCGGAAGTTAGTTCCAAATCCAAATTTTTTAAAAACCTTTTGCATATAGTTATGCTCTAATCTGTCGAAGGCTTTTTCCTGGTCAAGAAGTACCATAGCACGTTTTTGACCAGAAATATTTATAAAATGGATAACTGTTTTAATACTTAAAATATTGTTTTGAATATCACGCCCTTTAGCTCCACATGTCTGATTTATATTAATGATTTTATCCATGCCTTTTTTTTACCCGTTCTGCTAAAATCTTACTTAGAATTTTATATTCTGTATTAAGGAGGGAGATGGGCCTCCAATTGTTTAGATCTTCCCTATCCCCCTTCCCTTTGTATATTAAGGTAATTATTCCCTCCCTCATGCTGCTGGTCATCTTATCATTTTTAATAATATATTATTGTACAACCATTCTAGTGTAGGCGACAACTCACCACAGAATTTAATATAGAATTCTGCGGTGAGTCCATCTCTACCTGGTGATTTTCCTGTTGCTAATTTTTTAAATGACACTTGTTATTTCATTTGTCGAGATGAAATCATCACATAAGTCTTTATGTTCTGATGATATCATCTCGCATTCTATTTCCTTTAAATAATCATCTGTCACATTATCTTCTATTACTTGAGATTGATATAATCCGATATAATACTCCTTTATATAATTTAGAATTTCCTTTTTGTCTGAAGTTTTTTCCATTCTCCTATCTTTAGACTATCTAAAGTTTTCTCCCCCCTCCCTCTCATTAACTCTTCTCTTTTATATAAGCCTTCTGCTTTTTTATATACTTGTGTAAATTTGCCCACTTTAATTTCTTTCCTTTTTTCCCATCTTCTAATATTTTGATTAATTTCCTTTTTAAATTTTCCTCTCTTTCTGCGGTTAAATTAGTTTTAAGTAAGTCTATAATTATGTCTTTTTCCATTTTAAGTCTGAATGATTTCATTTTTAAATATATTAATGCTTTTTTTTTGAAAATTTTCTTTAGATTATCCCATTCATTGATGATGTCCCTATTTCCTTTATTTATAAACTCTGTTATTTCTTCTTTAATTCCTTTGACGAATTCTGGTTCGTTTAGAACTTTACAGTTGAGCTTCCATTCCCCTTTACCCCATCTATTGTTATGTTTTGTTTCTAAATTTAAAAAGATCAGGTTGTGATCTGAAATTTTGAACTCTATAATTCCTGCATCTCTCTATATATATTTATCAAAATTGGTTCCAAAAATGTATCAAGTCTACTTCCTTCTCCTATTTTATATTCATACATGAATTCTTTTCTCAGCATATTCACTTTTCTATATATGTCTGTTAATTTATGAAATTTTAAAAAATATTTCATTTCAGGTTTAAATCTAAGATCGTTTGTTGTTAAAGGACCCCTGCTATCTATTGAATCCCCCACCCAATTAAAATCACCCCCAAGTATAAGATTTTCCATGGTATATTTCTCTAAATATTTTTGAAAATTTTTCTGTAAATTGTTGCTTTTGGTATTTATTTGCCGGAAAGTATACGTTAACTAAATGAATATCTCCAACTACTATGTGTAAAAGTCTCTCTTTAAAGATAATTTCCTCCTTTTTCCTTTCCCATTTACAAGCTATTTTATTTTTAATTATTACTGCTACCCCCCCCCCTTGTATCTCTCCCTGTGTAGTTATTTAAAAGTAAAATTCCGTTCATTTTTTTCTTCACAAAGTGTTGTTAATTCTTTGTGAATCCATTATGTGATTCTTGTATAAATATTATGTCATAATTTGTTATTTTACTTAAATTTAATATTTTTTCCTTTTTAACCCCATTAACATTTATAGACAAAACACGGAAGTCTTTTCCCTCCATTTTTGTCTGTTGTCCAGGTTGCCGCTTTTGGTTGCATATACTTGTGATTTTAAAAAATAGTGTTAAAATATGGTGTTATTAACACAGTAATTATTTTAAAATGATTCTAGATATTTGGGAGGGGGAAACTGGGTCGCCCCCTGAAGTATTGTCAGTCGGTGTCTTGGAATTATCAGTATTGGTTGTTGGGTCTGTCATATCTCCAGTGTCCATTTCAGTCTCCGTGTCTCTTTCCAATTATGTTTCCGTGGTATGTCTCGTCCCGTCTGTCATACTGTCAAATTCTGTGCAGGTTCCGAATCCCTCATTTTCACAGTCGTCCTCACTCTCATTTTTCGTGTTTCCCTCATCACTTTCGGTCTTCGTTACTTCTTGTTTTTTTAAAATACGTACTAATCCGCCCTTTGCACTCGTTTGGTCAGCAAGCGCTATGTAATCTGATTGGCTATTGGTCACATGACCTTTTTCTATAAATAGCACCACGTACGGTAGAGCTTCACTGTTATCTTGCCAGGCGTTCGGAGAAGATGGAAGTAAGGCAATGGGTGACGTTGTACTCACTTCATCAGTTCTATAATGTCTCAAGCTATGTTGGATAAACATAGTCAAGTTGCAATGGTTAGTTATAATGAAATTTGATACGCTTGCTTGACACTACGGCGAATGCCAGAATTTATTTATTATTCATGAGGTGACGTCTGCTACCGTATTGGTTGACATGATTCACCTTCGGTGAATTATTACCGCGATTAGCCTATGTAAATGAAGGCGAGAGATCATTACGATATATATAATTCTGGGAAACATACATATTGTTCCATCAGGAACTGATATATAAGTATATTAACGTTAAGTCGCTACTAAACCGTCACTCTTCACCTTTGTTAGAAGGCGAACTCGCGTTGCACGTTCACCTTACGATACTCACCGCCTTCAACACTCGAAGGTTAATATTTCACCTTCACCTTATTCACTGCCCCTATTTAAGCAACTCTTTCTCGTACTTCCATAATGTTAATTCTATGTGATATAAATCATTACATATATATTCTTAATCCACTCAGAGAGAGGTGGAAAAGGTACAATTGTATTTGAAGCCCCATTGCACCTTCCCCTACGGGAGTCGATCAGCTTTGTCTCCTGTGATTCTCTGGTTTACATGGGTCTGGTATTAAATCTTAAATGTTTATGTATATGTAACTGTATTGAAATTCAGTAATTATATGTTCACCTGCTCTTGTACTCAAGGTAAATTACAAATAAATACATTTGATATTGATTCTATATGGGCTTGTTTTATTCTTTCTAATCAAAAGCTAGACAGGAGGACCCAAAAATATTGTATACACACAAACACACACTCACACAGATATATATATATATATATATATATGTGTGTGTGTGTGTGATTTCATTCTGGCAGAGTTGTGGTATATATGTTTTGATTTTGGCACACAATGTTATATACAAAACTGATCATAGTATCTTCTAGCACACTTGCAATAAATAACTGGCATAAAGTTTTTTTGTCAGAAGTCGAAAGTGCGCCACGAGTGGTACACTCCTATGCACTCACATACACCACTTGCAAGTTGAGTTTCAACTCTAGCACACTAATGTATGCACCACAACGTACATTGCAGTAAATTTCTCACAGGGGAGAGAGAGTTTTGAAGATTAGTGATCTGGCAGTATGAAACCTTCTAGCCTTAGATATTGCTTAGAAAGGTACATTAAACCTGGAAGTTGTGTTTGAAAAGCAGACAAGTATGAATGAGATATCTGCAAATCTGTGGCCAAGACTTTTTTATGCGCTTTATTCAACAAGCTATATGTGTACCTTTTAGCCTCAACTTGGTGGCAAGTTTAAATGTTCAATGGCTGCTGGCTAGATCATGATGATAATAGAGCTAAGCACCCATCTATGAGACACGTTAAAGCAGCTGACCAGGGCTGTCCTGGGTGGGTATTGAATGTGACGCTTGGCTTTCGAATCTGATGCTCAACCACATGAGCTACTCAAGTTTCACTCATTCAGCTATTCAGAAAGTTGTTTGATATTGCAATGATGTACAAGGGCCCTGGGTGGTTGAGTGGTTTCAAATGTTTGCCTTTACCAATCATTGCCATCTCACCTCTTCCATGTGGGTTCAAGTCTCGGGCTCAGCCAAGTTGGATGTGTGAGACAGCTTGCCAGTAGCTTCTTTTGGGAAGGTGGTTCATACCAGGGTTTTCCCAGGTTCTTCCTCCACCAGTTATACTGGCTGCCATGTATAATCTATAATGTGCTGAAAATGGCATTAAACCCAGAAAACCAAACCAGTGATGCACAAGTTGCATTATTACATACAAAACTATTATGCTATAACATGGAAAACAAATAAATTAGACTCTTCGCCATAACCTCTGACCTTGCTAATATTCTTTAGCTCAATAATATCTGAATCAAAGACTTTTTCTGGCACAATGGAGTGGTACCAACATGAAGAAAAAGAAAAAAGGAGCACTTGAAACACATATTTTATTCACTGAGTCACAACTACACCAGATGTTTTTCAATTCAACACTTTAACAACCATAGATTTCAGTTGGGCATAAAATGGCAATTTCAGATGAAACCAAAAATTTTTTTCTTCAAATGAGACAAGAAAAGAGCAGTTGAGATGGGGTAGATGATAAGGGCTGCATACATTAATATACATGTAAATGTAAAATATATACAAAACACATTCTGTGATAAGAAATAATCTGTATTTCTGCATTTGCAATATATTGTCTGTTTCATTTGAATTAGAATAATAACTCATGAAATATTTTCATTTCCATTATTTTTATGTCTAACAAACATTTTTGGAAGGTAAGGTCACATTAATTTGTGAAACAGAAAATACATACATTCTGTGTCAAAACATTTGTATCAAATAATATGGAATGTGGACTTAGTTTACAATTTGTACAGGCGGAAAATCATGATCAGTTGGAAACTTCTGCTGTATATGACATTATTTTGCTGCTAATATGGAGACCTAAGTGGACCTATTATTGCTCATATAAAAGCTATATCAAGCTGTTTCTTGTTAACTTGGTATACACCTGTCATGGATTATTTCCCTTTTAAAAGTATTCATTTTATGTTTATTTAACTATGATCAATACTTGTATCAATGTCACCGTATTTTCTATTGAAAGCTTTCTTTTGAACATGATCAAGTTGGTTAGAAGATTTTGAGAACTTGGTTAAATGATTTACCACTTTATAAGTAATGGTGTCTGCCAAATTTGGAAGATCTATCAATTTGATTAAAAATAGTTTATGAGATGAGAAATAAAAAATATCCTAACATTGATGGACTCGCTCTGGATGATGAATGACAAATAAAGAATAATAGATGACTTGCACTGGATGTGGAACCATACAGTAGGATCTACAGGGCCCTAAAGTCATGAGTAAAATATTAAATATATATCCTTTTCCCATGCCATTACTGACAGCCATATTGGTAGGCAACTGACAGATTTTAACAACTTAATTGTGTGTATGTGACAGTTGAAATTTGCTGAATCTCAATAAAATATTTTAAAACATACTTCAGTACAATTTGATATGTCATTAAGCAAGTGTTTATGGAATACCCCTGCTGAATATGAAGTACAAGTACCATTTTTAAAAATGGGGAGATAGCTCTAAAAGTGCCAAATCTGACAAGACTGACCCTTATATGGGACACAAACTCTTTTCATGAAACAAATTCGCATCAAATTTCATGAAAATATCTCAGAATGGTTCTAGATATCAAATGGACAAGAGTGTGATAGACAGATGAACATAAAAATGTAATAAAAATCAGGATAGCTCTTAAAATGGTGTTCAGACAAACTCCATTTTGTACATGACACATTAAGTCATAATATAAAAGTACAGCAAATTTCATGAAGATATTTAAAAGGGTTCTGGAGATATTAAGTAAATAAATGTGTGATGGATGGACACACAAATTAGGAGTAGAATAAAGGCTTTATGTCAGTGTCTGTTCTAGTCATTTGTGCTGCTGTCACTTGATATTATGATATCAGTGTCTATCCTAGGCATTTGTGTGCTGCTGTCACCTCATGTCAGTGTCTACCCTATGCATTTGTGTGCTGCTGTCACCTCATGTCAGTGTCTATCCTAGGAATTTGTGTGCTGCTGTCATCTCATGTCAGTATCTATCCTAGGCATTTGTCTGCTGCTGTCACCTCAGAGCAATGTCTATCCTAAGCATTTGTGTGCTGCTGTCACCTCATGTCAGTGTCTACCCTAGGCATTTGTGTGCTGCTGTCACCTCATGTCAGTGTCTATCCTAGGAATTTGTGTGCTGCTGTCATCTCATGTCAGTATCTATCCTAGGCATTTGTCTGCTGCTGTCACCTCAGAGCAATGTCTATCCTAAGCATTTGTGTGCTGCTGTCACCTCATGTCAGTGTCTATCCTAGGCATTTGTGTGCTGCTGTCACCTCATGTCAATGGCTATCCTAGTCATGTATATACTGCTGTCACTTCATGTCAATTTCTATCCTAGTCATTAGTTTACTGCTGTCACCTCATGATGCATTGTTGAAAACAGAACTTTTATTCAACCAACTGACAACTTGTCCACCACATAAATAAATGTCTAACAATCTTCCACTAGTTACCCAAGGGAAGAGGGTCTATTGTTATTAAACATGTAGCATAAGAACATGACTTCAAATCCTTTAAATCATTTTTTGGGTACAAACAAAAATCTTATATCATCACCATTATTATGCAAGAATAAAGGAAAGAAACCAAATTTCTTATTTGCACAAATGAGTTACCAATATTTTCATAGGCCATGTACTATGTTTAGTATCACAAAAGCACTTTATGGAACACATCATATCTCAAAAATATGTTATGGGACACATCATATCTTGAAACCATATTATAGGACACATCATATCTCAAAAAATGTTCTGGGACACATCATATTGCTTAAACATTTTATGAGACACATCTCTACAACATATTATGGGGCACATCATATCTCAAAAACATGTTATGGGACATCATATCTCAAAAACATGTTATGGGACACATCATATCTCAAACAGTTATGGAACACATCATATCTCAAAAACACATTATGGAACACATCATATCTCAAAAATGTGTATGGCACACATATCTAAAAACACATTATGAGACACATTTCAAAAACACATTATGGGACATGTTATATCTCAAATACATGTTATAGGACACCTCATATCTCAAAAACACAATGGGATGCATTGCATCTCCAAACTACTTACAACAAAAAGGGCTTGCCAGAAAGGTCTGCATTTTAAACATTTTGTAGGTTAAATGATCTATTATTCATTCAGCCAAATTTTATAATCTGTTCAGAATTTAAAATTAATCATAATAATCCTTTGTGATGTTGTCTTGGGTTTTCGCACATTACTGTTTAAGGTCATAGAAGCTATGAGGCATATAAAATTTTCATGATGCTGGGAAAATCTGGGTAGATTAAAAAAACATAACTGTGCAGTATTAACAATATAAAAGATAAACTGCAAAATGTCAGATACATATTTTGAAACTCTTCATTGCTGATAAAATATGCATATATTATAATTTTTACCTCAAAGCACCCTAAGCTATTCCAACAAAGAAGACAGCATTTGAAAATAAGGGCCATCTTTACACAGACACCAAAGCATAGATGACCTTGAGACCTGACTGACAAAGACACCTTGAAGGATGAAAGAAAAATTGTATTTTTATATAACCAACATAATAAGTATATGTGACATACATACATACATACATACATACATACTATTTTCCTGATATAACATAGGAAAAGTGCAATTTACAAATGAAATATTTCTTTTCTATACAAACAAAATTGTCCAATATGTTTTTCTCAAGAAAAAAGGTATGAAATTAAGACAAATATCAAATAAATTATGCTTATTAATTGTTACACTTAACTTATCAATTGTAATTGCTTTGTGATTTTCTACATCAGCAAGGAAGGTATTTAACTATAAATAATATTGTATATAAGTGTCACAGATGTTCTTACAATGATTGCAGAATATTGTTTTGTGCACTTTAACAGCACTTGTAACACATTATTGACTATCATGCCAAAAGAAAATGGGCTAACCCATAATTACATTATTGACTATCATGCCAAAAGAAAATGGGCTAACCCAAAGTTACATTATTGACTATCATACCAAAAGAAAATGGGCTAACCCAAAATTACGTTAGTGACTATCATGCCAAAAGAAAATGGGCTAACCCAAAATTACATTATTGGCTGTATCATAGTGAAGAAATGTGAACTAACCCAAGAACTAAAGTTTGTTGTTTGGGTTTTAATGATGCTTTTAACATATTATTTGCTACATAATACTGATAAAATGGGAGCTAAGTACTTCTCTCCAAGGACATACAGTGGCAGGCATCCCTGGCTTACCTAGATGGGTATCATACCTGCAACCCTTTGATTATGAGTTCAATGTTCTACCAAGTGAGCAATTGTAGCTCCCTGCAATAAATCAGTATTTGCTCTGAAGTTAACAGTTTTACTGGTCAAAGGATGCTAGATCTATTTAATATCAACAAATAAACACTGATGATTAAGTCTCAACAATTGTTCCCCCAACTGAGATTTTCAAAAAATGTATTTCTTATTGTTAGAAGAGAACAATTAGTTTTTCTACATAGCATGCATCAGGGATTAAAATAAAGTCATAATATCTTAATTTTGAGGATTTCTAAAATGTTAGGAATTCCTAAACTTTGTTTGCAATCATGAAAAGGTTTTCATGTGTTCATTTTTAAAACTAATAAAAAGCGATTCCTAATCTTTTACACTATATCTACCTATGACAAAAATATAGATATTATTTGAAGTACCATAAGCATGATAAAATATAAATCTGAGGCATTTTGAGACAGGTAAATTTTAGCTCAAGGATCCATACACAGACACCTGAATTAAAAGCATATCATGACAATGCTGGATCCCAAAAACATCCTATTTACTCAGATTTACAGTAATTACAACTGAAAACTATGTAGATTTAAAGCTGCAAATATACTGAAAGATATACAGTAATTACAACTGAGAACTATGTAGACTTAAAACTTCTGTCACAAATATACTGAAATATATACAGTAATTATAACTAAACTATGTTGACTTAAAACTTCTGTCACAAATATACTGAAATATATACAGTAATTATAACTAAACTATGTTGACTTAAAACTTCTATCACAAATATACTGAAAGATATACAGTAATTACAACTGGGAACTATGTAGATTTAAAGCTGCTATCACAAATATACTGAAAGATATACAGTAATTACTGAAAACTATGTAGATTTAAAGCTGCTATCACAAATATACTGAAAGATATACAGTAATTACAACTGGGAACTGTAGATTTAAAGCTGCAAATATACTGAAAGATATACAGTAATTACAACTGGGAACTATGTAGATTTAAAGCTGCTATCACAAATATACTGAAAGATATACAGTAATTACAACTGAAAACTATGTAGATTTAAAGCTGCTATCACAAATATACTGAAAGATATACAGTAATTACAACTGGGAACTGTAGATTTAAAGCTGCTATCACAAATATACTGAAAGATGTACAGTAATTACAACTGAGAACTATGTAGACTTAAAGCTGCTATCACAAATATACTGAGAGATATACAATAATTATAACTGAACTATGTTGACTTGAAGCTGCTATTACAAATATACTGAAAGATATACAGTGATTACAACTGTGAACTATGTAGACTTATAGCCACTATCATAAATATCCTGACACACCAATATAATCTATGTGCATATACACAAAATGTACTCCATGTGCATATACATAAATGTGCTCCATGTGTGGACACACAAATATACTCAAAGTGCATGCATAAAAATGTACTCCACGTGTGAACACACAGGTACACTCCATGTGCATATACAAAAATGTACTCAATGTGTGCATACACAAATGTACTCCATGTGCATATACATAAATGTACACAATGTGCATACACACAAATATACTCCATGTGCATATGCACAAATGTACTCCATTTGCATACATACAAATCTACTCCATGTGCCTACACACAAATGTACTCCATGTGTGCATACACAAATGTACTCCATGTGCATATACATAAATGTACACAATGTGCATACACACAAATATACTCCATATGCATATGCACAAATGTACTCCATTTGCATACATACAAATCTACTCCATGTGTGTGCCTACACACAAATGTACTCCATGTGCATAAGTATAAAGACACAAATCTGGCAGTTTATTCACAAAATATGTTAGCTGAGGGCATAATCCGATATTATAACACTCTAAGCATATTGATAATCTGAAATTTCTTAATTATGTTTTGACTCAATAAGGGGTATAACTCTTGGAAGCATTAGGAGAAATTTGTTTAAAAGAACTTAGTTACAATAGGCTTTGAGTCATTTTAAATTTGACCCAAAAAGGTTATGACCCTCAGCAGTTTAAGCCATGTTTTAATTTTGGCCACAGTGCATGAGATGTAACATTAAACACACACCCAGAACAGGTTGTGCCACAGTGCATGAGATGTAACATTAAACAAACACCCAGAACAGGTTGTGGCACAGTGCATGAGATGAAACATTAAACACACACCAAGAACAGGTTGTGGCACAGTGCATGAGATGTAACATTAAACACACACCCAGAACAGGTTGTGGTGCAGTGCATGAAATGTAACATTAAACACACACCCAGAACAGGTTGTGGTGCTGTGCATGAGATGTAACATTAAACACACACCCAGAACAGGTTGTGGTACAGTGCATGAGATGTAACATTAAACAAACACCCAGAACAGGTTGTGGTACAGTGCATGAGATGTAACATTAAACACACACCCAGAACAGGTTGTGGCGCATTGCATGAACTGTAACATTAAACACATATGCTTCTCTGCCACAGTTCCAATGAAAACAGCGAAGAAAGTGAAAATTAAAAGTAGCCAATAACAGCAAGAAGTTTATATATCAGTGACAGGCATTATATGTGCAATGTTAGTGTGAAATATTGAAAATTACAAGTTTTTGGCCATGGCTGAAACTGAAGATAATGTGAAGTAAAACTTAAAATTTCATTAAGCAAGGGGCACATACTGAAAATTCAAATCCGTGGTGATTCCAGCAGGCACATACTGAAAATTCAAATCTGTGGTGATTCCAGCAGGCACATACTGAAAATTCAAATCCGTGGCGATTCCAGTCAGGCACACACTGAAAATTCAAATCGTGGTGATTCCAGCAGGCACATACTGAAAATTCAAATCCGTGGTAATTCCAGTCAGGAAATAAGAACATCAAGCTCCAACAAGTAAGAGATGATAAAAATGACTATGAGGTTTTTTTTTAAATATCTCTGCAAAGTAGTTTATCCATTAATGCTAATGTTGGCTGATAATGAAAATTCAAGATTTCCACCAGAAATAAACATTAAAAAGATCTTTTACATGATTCTCCCAATAACACATGAAGAGAATGACTAGTTTCTACCAGCAGAAGAGATCCAAAGTAAATGCCCCCCCCCCCAAATTATCGATGGTTAATATCCATGACATTTACCCTATTTTTATATAAAATATGGCATAACATACCATGTGTTCTCACTTATAAGTTTGGCCCAACTGCAAACAACATTGAACCTGATTTGCTATTGCATTATGCACTGCCAGTTCAGGGTCAATATTGTTTGTCCTATTGAGTAATCCTAACAAAGTGCACAGGCACATATCTGTTAGTGCATGATGTGATGGCAGATCTAGGTCTATGAAGTTTGCTGTTGCATCTGTCTAATACGTCGGTAAAGAATGTAAGTGAGGTCAAAGATTGCATGATACTGAGAGAATTTTGTGTGCCATTATATTCATTTCTATTGATTAAAGATTTTGGCTTTTTTTAAAAACCATTACATTAAAGGAGGCTTTTGGACCAAAAGAACCCATTATTAAATAATTTCACATAAATCACATGCTATGCTAAATCAGGCTTTTCGGTTAAAAGAACCCATTATGATACAATTTCACATAAAATACATTTTGTGTTAATGAAGTTTTTGCACAAAACATAATGTAAATACTTGCATAAACGTAGAGTCCCATTGCAAACTGCACAGACTCAGATCTGCAATTACATAATGCACCTGAAGATCTGAGTCTGTGCAGTTTGTTACGAGTAATCAGTAGAACAAACATCATAGACCCTGATCTGCAGACATTATGCTATGGCAGATCAGGATCTTTGTTGTTTACTGTTTGCCTTGATGTATGAGTAAATACAGTAATCCTTATTACAGTCTTGCTTGCAATGTTCCCCATTATAATTCCATCATGCCTGCAACACAGATTATGTTTATGACTCCTCAGAGCCATAGTATAATGAGGCGACTGTATTAACATCTTTAGGTCCAATGAAAATCTGATGATAGTTTTATCTCTTACAGACACCATCATATGAAAAAAAGGTACTAAGCTGTATGAATAGCAGTGACAATGATACATGACATAATGACCCATTTTAAAAATGGAGAATTTTTTCTACTTTTAATAGACTGTCATTTTGAAGGACAAGTTATATGTGGCCACAATTTTGTTTCTTTTCTTTACCTCCTGCACAAGACAATAACAACAGATTTTCAAAGAAAGATACACATGACGTTTTCACAGATATACAGTTTACATGTTCCAGTGACTATTAAGTACTTGCCAGTACAGCTAGTATGTGCAAATAACAAGCTCTGTCACTTCAGGAGTGTGAAAATGACTGGTCTGTATATAACGGTGAAAGTGTCCACCCACCCCCCCATGATGGCCCTGCTTCAGATTCTGCCCAGTGTTACATCAAGAAATTACTTCCCACCACCGACAAAGACGGCAACGAGGGTCCATTAAGCTATAGGGTCAGATGCTCATTGCATCAAGATAAAATGACTGAAGAAGGCTGCACTAAACATAAAGAAAGCAAGCAATGTCATGCACATAGATACATAAACTGATGGTCACTAATAATACGACTGTCATCGTTACATCAATGACGTTTTAAAGTTCATATCCTGATGCACTACCTTCTTTAGCAACATAACTGATACATTGAATAACAATATATATTTTCTCTGATTTATGGAAATGCAAAGTATCTATAATAGGGATTGAATAGAAAAAGATGAATCAAAATAACTTGTCCTAATCAAGTTGTGTACGAGTCAAGATATGAGTACAACATCAAGATGAACAATGTACACATAATTAAGATAAAACCTGCCTTAAGGGTCTTGTCTGTTTAGCAGTCAACTGTTATGAATAGACCCTTCGTCAAGTGTCAAAAACAAATATCTTTTCAGCAGGCACATGGCTTCAAAGGCTGCATATTTCACTTCCCAGAAGTGACTTCCTAAAACAAACAGCTTGACTAAAGTGGTCTCTTTATTAAAAAAAGGAAAAAGAAAGGTGTCCAATTATAGAGAATTCCACTTTACATAAGTTAATTTCTTCTGTTACTGTCTTACAAGAGATTTAACAATGACTGAATGAGTCTATCACATGAAACATGTAAACATGTACCTTTTATACAGAGGAATTCCATTTGATACTTCTTTTCTCTAATTTTTCAGGAAATGGTATCTTTCTAGTCATGTATGTGGATGTTGTAGTAACCAGTAATGACTGAATCACTTGTAAAACAGGATATACTGATGTAAAAAGAATGAAGTCTTTCCAGTCTTGTTCAAATGTAATAATGCCGTGATGTATCATTTTTTTTTAAAGCAAAGAAATGGACCTATGCACAATTTACACATTCAATGATCCAATTCACCAATACAATTTGCAACAAGGTACAATGTCTTTACATACAAAAGCCATGTACAGGTGATGCTCGATTTATGATGTGGGTTTATTCCTGTGGCTATGGCTAAAATCAAAATTTGGCGCAAATCAAAGGTAATTTTCTCATAGGATACATGTAAATCAAGTAAGTTCTTGGACAAATTATATCGAAGTTTTCAAGTAATGATTATTTATGCATAATTTTCAAACAATACATATAATACAAACATGAGCTGTGTGCGAGTTGCAGCACATGGGGCCAGTGATGGCGTAAAACTAGCATAGTAGTGCAAAATGTATGTTATTTGTTCATTATAAATGGCATTAAAATTAAAGCATGTAAATCAAATTGGCACAGAGCAAGCAACACCTCTACCTTGTGTAAAAGACAGACATCCTCTAAATAATAAAGAAATTGTGTATTGATTTTTATTTAAAAAATAAAGAAAGTGTCTGATATAAACAAGTGCCCTTCGCACAGTTTCTTTAAGGCAGGTTTTACTGTTTGCTTTACAATGATGCCTCCATGATGATGTTAATTCCATCTCCATTTATGCATATTGTAATAGCTCAGTTAAAGCAATGATATAATTAAAGTGACACACAATTATCACTAAAATCATGATTGGGAACATTGACTCAGTTTCTGAAATCCATGAAAAATTTCTGCAAGAAATTAGCAACACATGCTCCAAGAAACAAAGTTTCCATTTGTCTAAACACTGATATTCACATAGATCTCAAAGTTCAATTACATTTACTGCCTTAAACTTTGTAAAAGAATCCATTTCCTGGCAGTCAAGTTTTGATCACTGTGAATGTTCTTTTTCTTCTAGGTCTTTGTTGGATGGTGTTCGACGCATGCTCGGCCGCTTGCAACCAAGTTCCCAATAAAATCCACCAGTCACAAGTCCCAGCACAGCTCGAGCCAGAAGAAGCACCATACGGATCTTTGTAAAGCCATCAAAAATGTAGAACAGAATAATCACTGAAAACAAAACATACAATATTTTGAATTCATTTATTGACTAATTTTCATGGTTTATTGAAAGGTAACATTTTTGCTGGTATTTTAATTTATGAATTGGGGCCCAATTGTTTCCACAGAAGAATTCATTGTTTGTTGGATCTTACGTTCCTGGTTTTTAGCAACAATACTTCCACAATAATCAGTACACCATCAATACATCAATATATCCATGATAATTGGTACACCATGAAAACTGGTACACCATAAATAATGGCCATGTAAATTAGTGAATTTTTGCAAATATCATTTATCCAATTTTTTCAGACATTATCAAAAAATTACAGTTTTCACTGTCCAGATCATTTTGTGCACAAATGAAAATTATCAGTTTCATAAATATATATATTATCAATAACACATATTTAACACTTGATGTTTTGGTACAATTGTTTTACAAATAAAGAATACTTTTTGCAGTTGTGGTGTTTTTCTTTTTGTTTGTGTAAATGTACCTGCATTAGAAATGAGTGTCCATCAATGTCTATTTTTGTTAGATACCATTTCCAACCAAGTTTTATTTTCAACAAGAGCATCATTTCTCTTTTCATACATGCAACCATTGAGACACAACAATGGTGACAGTAAACAAAAATGATGGGCTTCAACCATGTTATGGCCCCTACATAGGAAAGGATATGGTTTAATTCTTAATGTATTTAAAGTAAATTATTTTGGCCCTTTCTGAATCCTACATCATGACAAGAGATTGTTCTGATAAAATTAGGTGATCTATCAGAGAAATACAAATCTTCCGACTTGCTTGTCTGGTGACCCGCTAGTCTCTAGTTTCTCATTCTAAAGAAAAATAAAAAAATTAAAAAAATGGGGGCCAGGGCCAGGCTAGAATTAGAATAATCAAAGCAGTTTCATGGCCTGACAGCCATCTATTCAATCACTTGTTTTTTAGTACATGTTAAACATTATTTAATTTCTATTCCAACTTCAATTTAAAAAAAAACTACCTTGAAACATATTGCAAAATAAATTACTTTTGAAAAATATTGTATCCAGAAAATTAGAGGGTCTAGATAATTAGATTAATTATGGTATATAATTATAAACCCCTGAAGCATGCAAGTATCATTGCTAAACAACAATGAACACAAGAATGTAGGGCACAACAAATCTTAAGGAGACATTGATGGGATAGAGGCATTTTGGCTGGAAATTCAAATCCTTCAAGGTCTCGAGAAAAAAAACGTGTTTGGTAAATCTGCCTGAAGTTTAACATTTTATAATAAATTTTCCTCCAGAAACTAATGTTAGGATGTTGAGCAACCAGGGGTGAAAACTATTGTAAACGATGTTATGAAGCTCTGGAAATCGAATCTCATTCATGATCCAGTCAACGTAAAGCTGCATGCCAAATTTGACTTGAATCTAACAATCTTTGGAAAAGTAATGCTTCTTAAACTCAAATCATGTGAACTAGCAGAGGAAGATAACTATTGTACATCATATTATTAAAAAAATAACTCGAATCATTAAGTCTCATCCAATAAAACTGCATACCAAATGTGGTTAAAATAAAAAAAATCCTTGATAAAATTAAGCGTCAGAAACAAAAGGTAGTTGGTCAGGCAATCAGGGACCATAATGCTTTTTAAATGATGACAAAAATTGTTCTTTTAAGGTCTCACCAATACATGGTTGTATACCAAATTGTACTGGAAACAGATGAAAATATGACATACTTGTAAGTAATTATGGGACAGTTTCACTAAACATTTTGTATGCATGAATGAAATCTGCACTCAGCATGCATTTAGCAGAGCTGATTAAAGATGAAAATGCTTTTTTTAAAATGCAATTTCTTGGAGAAGGATTGATCTCAGGATAGGATCTGAGGATTTCTAAATATTTGAGGAACTGCTCCACCCTTTGTCATGGTCATATCTCCTCCCAATGATCAGAGAAGTTTGGAAATCAAAATCTTTTAAGGTCTTACAGATATAAAGCTGGATACCAACTTTGGTTAAATGCAATAATTTCCAGTGAAGTTATCTTTCGAAAACCAAATTACTGATGGACAGACAGACAAATAGACAAAATTAATATCAAGCTTAGTACCAGCTCCATCAAGTATTTGATTACATTACTGCTGCATTATTTACATCAATATATGTGAATTAAAATTATTATGTACGTTAATGTGTATTAAATTGTTATGTATGTTACTGTATAACACCTCATGTTATCATATTTCAGAGTCATTTCACTCAATATTCTACTGTGTTTCAGACAAAATCAATATTTTTCATTCTGTGATCTTTAATTTGTGTTAATTCCAAGTGAAATTAATTAAATTCATTAGATAATTTAAATTCGTCACTCACCATTGCGTAATTTTTTTATAGAAATTATTATATCAGTTTCATAAAGTTCATTTCATTAAAAATGAGCACTCACGTAATATCCTGTCTACTGAAAATAATACAATAAATAAAACCTATTATCTGTGTGTGTTATTTAGATTTTTAAGGTAGCTTTAACAGTTCGCTATGATGTCTACAGTGTGGCAGTGTATGGTGATGTCAAGCACTGGGGCATCATGCTGCTGACATGTAGCATCATGTCCCACCCAGTAACATTATCCTGACACCAGGCCAATGAGTCCTAACATTAGCCTCTCCTGTTAATGCTGAGTGTCAAGCAAGGCAGCTGCAAGTACCATTTTTATAAGTCTTTGGTAAAACTTGGCTGGGGTTCAAACCCATGACATCCCACATCCAAGGGGGATGCTCTAACCACTTAGGCCATTGGAGCAGTCAAAATCCTATTATCTGACAATGGGCTATATCCAATGCTTCAAATACAAATCAGATTGAGAAGTCAAAATCCTATTATCTGACAATGGGCTGTATCCAATGCTTCAAATACATATCAGACTGAGAAGTCAAAATCCTATTATCTGACAATGGGCTGTATCCAAGACTTCAAATACATATCAGATTGACAATCTACAGAGAAACATGGCAGTGCCATAACAGAAACCTCCATATACCATATTTATCAGGTGATAATCCCATCTACAGTTTTACACAATTTTAGTAAATAGTAAGGTGATCTATGTTCATTAATAAGCCCACCCCCAAAATTTCACAAATTTATCAAACTGACCCTCTGGTCTTATTACTGGAGAAATATGAAAATGATTTCCTATATATATAGTTAACCTCTATATACAGGACACCTGTAAATAAAGAACAAAACTCATAAAAAGGATTCACATAAATGAAAATGATACTTGATGTTAAATACACACTGCCTTCACTAACGATCTTGAGATCTAGCCTGTTATTCTAAAAACTGTTGGACAAGAAACTCGAGCTTAGAGTCCCAAAACTGTCACAGTTTATAGCTTTAATCTGAATACAACATGAATTAAAAAAACTCAGATTTTCATAACTTGATCACTTGATTAGACTGCCAAATTTTAATGACATATATCAACCATAAATATCAAACTAGAATTTAAGGTTTTCAGTTGAGCTAAAAAAAAAGTTTTAAGATTATGGGGCCTAAAGTCTATGAAATGAAGGAACTAAAAAGAAGAAAATGTAAATAAATCTTACACATACAATACAACATATAACTTTTTATCAGCAAAGACGGGAAATGGAAATGATGCAAAATGGTTTACAGTAAGGAATCCAATAGCAGTTCTTTTCTATGATAATTCTGTTTATAAGCTATTTTCTTTAGAACTACATAAAATCAGCTATACAATCAATTTGCAAAGGAAAAGTTGGGCTTGTTTAGACTAGGCCATGTTTCAATAATCTATGACAAAAATAATGATGACAGGCCATATCCATCTCAGATGAGTTCATAACCAAGGGTTGCAATGTGTGTGCAGTGACATGTTCTTCACACATCCAGACAACCCGGATGAGTTTATAACCAAGGGTTGCAATGTGTGTGCAGTGACATGTTCTTCACACATCCAGACAACCCGAGTAATAAGATGCCACTCTCTGAACTGGCAGACATATTTGTGCTTGAATCCATGGATAATTCCTGTACAACCCAATCATTTCACAAATGAAAGTATTATAATTATGGATATAATCTATTATACTATCATTATACTATGAAAATACAATAAATGAAAGTATGTACACTTAATTCCAAATTTTAATTGTGGTTTTCATTAAAAAAAAGAAATAAAATGCTGGTATAAGCTCAACTTAGGCATGCTTTAGTAATGTTTATTTAAATTACTTATTTAAAAATCATTAGTGTACAATTAGAAATGTGTATACATTTTTTATACGTGCATCTGTTAGTAATTTGCAACACTTTTACAAATTACTAAGATAAAAAATGAACAATACCTGTCATATATGCTTCAGACAAAAAACTTAAACATTAAAAAATATTTTTTAGATGTAATGAAAATGCATCTTTGAAAATGACTCACATCTTTAAAGGGAGACAAACTGGCACATCATCCCTATGTTTGAAGTTGTACAAGCTATTCAATAACTAAACTGAAACACACAATACCATAAATATGTTAAAGACAGTAACTGAAAAATGATCTTAAGTTTTAATGGGAAACGAATCCCAAAGACTTTCCATTTTATTTTTGCTAACTAAAACTACCAGCAAGCATCACTGCAATTTTGTAAGAGGAGATAATTTACAAAGCATCCCCCTAGTATGAATTTTTTACTAATAATAGCATACATCCTTTGATACAATTTGAAAGGAAGCATGGACTTAATCAACCTTATCTAGAAAGGGGAGATAAAACTAAAAAGCCTACCCTTATTTAATTGATTGTGTTACCGATAGTAACGCACTTCCTTCTGTCTCCAGTCTTTGCTAGTGCGAGTAATCCAGTAGAAATATGAAGTGACAAATACAACAAGCAGCACACAGCACTGGCACAGGATAGAACACAAGGACAGGCTTGCAGAAGGGGGCCACCAAATGCCCAAAACTGAAGTATAGGAGGCGTACGCCAAAATATAGTGGATACATTTTCACAGATTTTTTTATATACAATATATTTCTCCTTTGATAATCCCAGGCAGCCCAAGTAATCAAATTTGTGAAAAGTGGGCTGTGGTCTAAAACTTGGATAGGGGTTTCCTGAACGTACAACACACATATACTTTCTCAAAGTTGGAAATGGGTTTATCAAAGAGCTTGGGGTTATCAATGGAGATTTATGTCACTAAGAAAAATATGCATGCATATTCAACACATCACACTATTAAGAAAAATATTTCAAAGGCACATCTTTTGAATTATATATTTCAAGGTAGATAACCCATGTTATTGCTGACTTTCAAGGGACATTAGTCATGCCATCGTTCTAGGTACATTTGTTGAGCTTAAAATTCTGTTACCTGGGTTACGATTTTTATTAGCTTTATTTACCTGGCTGGCAAAACACTTCAACCAGTACACATTTATTATAATTTAACATTTATTTTCTTTCCCAATGACCAAGCTTATAACTATAAAATGTGAGCATGCAGGGTGACCAAGTGTTCCAAAGTGCTGGCCTTTACCAATCAATGCCACCTCACCTCAGTCCACTTGGGTTCAAATCTCTGGCTCAGCCAAGTCTCAGGCTCAGTCCATGTGGGTATGTGAGAAACCCTGCCAGTAGCTTCTCATTGGTTGGTGATTCTTACTGGGCTTTTCTCAGGTTCTTTCCCTACCAGTTATACTGGCCACAATGTTTAGTATAACTTGCACTGAGATATGGCATTAAACTCCAAACAAACAACAACAACAACAAAATTTTGATACATTCTTGACAAGCATCTGGTTTCTTGTCATTCAAGTGATATGTTTAACAACACATATGCGGTATATTTATCATGTAAGAATTTGATAATTTGATTCCATACTGAACTAATGTTATGAAATATATCATCATCATCATTATCACCATCATCATACAGAGTCCGAATTATTTTTGCCAGGATGAGCTGATGTGCCTCAGTGGGTACAGTGCCAGACTCCTGACCAAAAGCATGCATTTTCGAATCCTACCACTGGATCAACCTGTATATCCAACAACATGTGTAAATTAGATTCCAGTTAATACAAACAAACATACTTCATGATATATTTATAATTTTTTTAAACAAAATTTTCTACACAAAATTCTGGTAATCACCTAATTCCATCATTGTTTCCTGGTGACAACTGCTGTAAAGTTTTGTTGAATTGGATATTATATCCACCAGTGGATTGGCATGATTAATTTCCACACACATTTTTAATTTTACTTTGCTTGTGTTAAAGAAATGATGATCATAAATGACAGTTTGCATACTATGGTTAGAGTGGTTAGAGAGTCCACCTTGGATGTGGGAGGTTGTGGGTTCGATCCCCGGCCAAGTCATACCAAAGGCTTACAAAAATGGTACTAGCAGCTGCCTCACTTGGCACTCAGCATTAAGAGGTTAGTGTTTGGACTGGAACTCCAGCTTGTTATGAGTTAAAATTAACCTGAACAGGAAAAATGATCAGACATGGATTTCTATTTGACTGGTTCTTTAAATACCTACCAACGGTCTGTAAAGTGAAGAACACAGCTGTTGTCAGGAGAACCATTCTGATCACATCTTTATCCGAAGTTTGAAGGGTTTTCCAGTATACAAGAGACAGACCTGTAACAAGAAAGCAGACCATATTTGCCTGTGTTTCATATTCAGCCATCTGAAAACAGTGTAGATTTAAGTCTGCAGATCTGGGTTTGTACCCTTTGTCATGCTTATAATTCCAAGAAAATTGCACAGATTTCGATCTGCTGTGGCATATCATGTGAATGCAAATCTAGGTTTACACTGTTTGCGGCTGGTTTTGTGTCATATACAAATACATGTGAGTGGTAAGTTATCTTATTTATTTGTTTAATCTTTTGGGAAAATGATTTAATATCAAACTAAAAGATGTCTGATGGTCAGGATTTTGAAACTCCATAATTTTGATCTATGTGTGGCAGCAAGAGCACGTTCACTGATAAGGTGGATCTATGTATCATAGCAGATGATGAGGGCAATAACATGTAACTAACAAGTAGTAAGGCAGAACTATGTAAGGCAGGAGGTCCATATTAATTGATAATGAAGATTATAACATGTCACTGACAAGTAGTATTAAGGCAGACCTATGTATGGCAGGAAGACAATGTTTACTAAAAATGATGACAATAATATGTCATTGGCAAGTAGTAAGGCTGATCATTGATGTATGACAGGAAGATCATGTTTACTGAAAACGCGGACAATAACATGTCACTGACAAGTAGTAAAGCAGACCTATATATGGCAGGAAGATCATGTTTACTGAATATGAGAACAGTAACATATCACTTACAAGTTGCTAATGCAGACTGATAATTAAGAAAATGTACATGCTGCATTGATGTCAGCATATATAATCTATTCTACAACATCTGTGAACACAACAATATTTCTTTTGGTTGATGGTCTAAATTTCCAGCAGTACAAATGAATAGAGTCAGAAATTGATGACTTTTAAAATCATTCCTCTTCTTGTGATATAGTGTCTCTACCAATTACATTTTCAGCTATCTCTATGAACTTTTTCCAGATAAATGTATTGTGTTTTCTGATTATTGACACGTGTTTTTGGTTATATCACTTCCACTAATGCATGACTGATAAAAGTATCCTTGCAATTATATAACTACTGATACTTATTAGCTGCTATCACCGTCGCCAAAATGTTCATCACAAAAGGTTGCTACTAACTCTCAAATCAAGCATAATTCAGCTTCACTGAATGATACAAATACAAAGAAGGAGAGTGTACAACTTAAATGTTACTCCAGTCCCCCAACCTCCAGCTCCTTGTAGCCTTGGTGGGTAAGTAGGTAATATACCAGCCTCATGACCAGAAAGGCACGGGTTTGAATTCTAACATCAGTAGGTAATATGCCAGCCTCATGACCAGAAAGGCATGGGTCTGAATTCTAACATCAGTAGGTAATATGCCAGCCTCATGACCAGAAAGGCACAGGTCTGAATTGTACCATCAGGAGGTAATATGCCAGCCTCATGACTGGAAAGGCATGGGTCTGAATTCTAACATCAGTAGGTACTATGCCAGCCTCATGACCAGAAAGGCACAGGTCTGAATTGTACCATCAGGAGGTAATATGCCAGCCTCATGACTGGAAAGGCACAGGTCTGAATTCTACCATCAGATCACCCTGATTCAGTTATAGTGGGGTATGTGCCTTGGCGCTAAAATTAAACCTTTATGTGACTGTGTCCTGATCATAAAACACAAAAATAAATCCAAACCAACATAAACTCTTCAGGCTGTTTTTGAAATAAAATTCAACAAGAGACTAAAGTAGCCTGAGTTTGCTCACCTCTTCCTAAACATTCAAATCAAAGAATGTTCCTGCCATATTTAATCAAAATTTATCAAGTTCTTTTTTCAAAAGTTATTTCAACTGGGTTTCTTTTTCGTTTTTGTAACTTGAGTCATGCAGAATGTCAGATAAGCATCATTAGGACTATATTTTCAAAGATCAAACCAGGTCAAATATTTTCAAGATTTCATGAGAATTGATATAAAATTAGATTCATGCAATTGTTATTGATTACAGCCCTATCTGAGATCAAACTGACTCTGTAGAAACTTAAAATGCCTCATGACAGTACACAAAAACTACCGCCAAAGGTACATTTCTGTTTGGTCAAAATCAGCACCATCTGATCATTAAAAATTACAAGAATAACTGTTTTTCACCTGGTTTGTTATTGATGCCATTTTTGTAAAAACATGTCTGCAGAACTTTCTTATCAAGTTTGACTGAAATTAGGTCAGGCATACTACAATTAAAGGCAAATAGGTTTTGCACCTGGTTGCTGTGGAAACCATATCATTGATGGTCTTTTCCATTCAGCATGTAAGTTTTGTAGAGCATGTCCGTAGGAGTATTCCCATTAAGTTTTATCGAAATTACTTCAGCCTTAATGGAAAGGAAGTTAAAATTAGATTTTGCACTTAGTTGTTATATAAGTCACACTTTTGCTTGGAAAGCCACCTTGATATAGTTTGGAACAACAGGAACAAAATTCAACATTTCCACCAAGTTTGGTCTCAAATGACTTGTCACTTCAATTTGGAAAAGTGAAAAATAGATTTCAATTTCATATACATTTCTTTTGATCTTAAAATGTTGCATTTTGACAAGGAAATAAACATGGACATAATTTTGGTACAGCATGTCATAATGAACAGACATAACAAGTCTACCTAAAACTACCTAACAAGTCTACCTAAAACTACCTAACAAGTCTACCTAAAACTACCTAACAAGTCTACCTAAAACTACCTAACAAGTCTACCTAAAACTACCTAACAAGTCTACCTAAAACTATCTAACAAGTCTACCTAAAACTTCAGTAAATAAACAGACTAATGACACTGCTGCCACTATCATTCCTTGAAAAGTTATACCTAGGTCTCATCAATTGCTAAATGGAGACTAAACACAAGTCTATTGGATTTGAACTTATTTGAAGACACCAAAATTGAGTCTTTGTGTTATTTTCATACTCACTGACTAAGGCAATGGCATACATTCTGACTGGCAAATAAGAGCTCTCCCCAACTTGTGTCTCAAACATAACCAGGTAGTAGTGAGAGGGGAAAACCATGGCCTGAAAAATAAATAGAAATAGCTAATATAAATGTAAATAGATAGTAAGGTAGTAAGAAAAAAAACAGAATTCATCGCATTTGTTGGCATGTGACAACCCTACACAAGGAAAGATTTTATAAGCCAGTATGAAACTTTTCTAAGTTCCAGCCCATAAATTTTAATCCCAAGGGTCAAATTTCGACTGTACATTGACACAGCCCAAAAATTCTGATCCCAAGGGTTCGATTTTGCATCATACAACAACACAGTCTGTAAATTCTGATTCAATAGTTGGGAATTCCCTGTCACACATTGAGACATCCCATAAATTCTGATTTCATAGGTGGGATTTCCCTACCACATATCAAGACATCCCATAAATTATGACACCTTTGTGTGGGATTTCCCTATTGCACGTAGACACAGCAAATTATATTCTGATCCTAAGGGTAGATTTCCCTATCATACATCAACACATGTAAGAGATTACTCTTCTCTCTTTTCTAAAGTACATGTCAATGTGGTCTTTATAATTTTAAAGTGTATGTCAATGTGGTCATTAAGGTGTCTTTATGATCTTACAGTGTATGTCAATGTGGTCATGTAGGTGTCTTTATGATCTTACTGTGTATGTCAATGTGGTCATGTAGGTGTCTTTATGATCTTACAGTGTATATCAATGTGGTCATGTAGGTGACTTGATGATCTAACAGTGTATGTCAATGTGGTCATGTAGGTGTCTTTATGATCTTACAGTGTATGTCAATGTGGTCATGTAGATGTCTTTATGATCTTACTGTGTATGTCAATGTGGTCATGTAGGTGTCTTTATGATCTTACTGTGTATGTCAATGTGGTCATGTAGGTGTCTTTATGATCTTACAGTGTATGTCAATGTGGTCATGTAGGTGACTTGATCTTACAGTGTATGTCAATGTGGTCATGTAGGTGACTTGATGATTTCACAGTGTATGTCAATGTTGTCATGCAGGTGTCTTTATGATCTTAAAGTATATGCCAATGTGGTCATGTAGGTGTCTTTATGATTTTACTGTGTATGTCAATGTGGTCATATAGGTGTCTTTATAATCTTAAAGTGTATGCCAATGTGGTCATGTAGGCGTCTTTATGATTTTACAGTGAATGTCAATGTGGTCATGTAGGTGTCTTTATGATTTTACTGTGTATGTCAATGTGGTCATATAGATGTCTTTATGATCTTACTGTGTATGTCAATGTGGTCATGTAGGTGTCTTTATGATCTTACAGTGTATGTCAATGTGGTCATGTAGGTGACTTGATGATTTCACAGTGTATGTCAATGTTGTCATGCAGGTGTCTTTATGATCTTAAAGTATATGCCAATGTGGTCATGTAGGTGTCTTTATGATTTTACTGTGTATGTCAATGTGGTCATATAGGTGTCTTTATAATCTTAAAGTGTATGCCAATGTGGTCATGTAGGCGTCTTTATGATTTTACAGTGAATGCCAATGTGGTCATGTAGGTGTCTTTATGATTTTACTGTGTATGTCAATGTGGTCATATAGGTGTCTTTATAATCTTAAAGTATATGCCAATGTGGTCATGTAGGTGTCTTTATGATTTTACTGTGTATGTCAATGTGGTCATGTAGGTGTCTTTATGATCTTAAAGTGTATGTCAGTGTTGTCATGTAGGTGTCTTTCTGATCTTACAGTGTATGTCAATGTGGTCATGTAGGTGTCTTTATGATTTTAAAGTATATGTCAATGTGGTCAGGTAGGTGTCTTTATGATCTAACAGTGTATGTCAATGTGGTCATGTAGGTGTCTTTATGATCTTATAGTGTATGTCAATGTGGTCATGTAGGTGTCTTTATGATCTTAAAGTGTCTGTCAATGTGGCCATGTAGGTATCTTTATGATTTTACAGTGTATATCATTCTTGTCATGTAGATGTTTTTATGATTGTAAAGTGTATGTCAATGTTGTCATGTAGGTGTCTATGATATCTTAAAGTATCTGTCAATGTGGTCATGTATGTGTCTTTATTGATCTAAATAAACAAAATAGTATTTGTTATTCAAAATTTATTACTAATGTAGCTCTACCAAAATCTGTATGTGCCTGATTGTAAAGTGATCACCACTTTAGGTGGTTAACACTAAACTTTCAGATGAAAATTATTGATTACTTTGGACTTTTGCCGCCTGGCACTAAACTGGGTCAAGACATCAGGTATGATCATTATCAATGCATGGAGTAGTAAAGTTTATTTTCAATAGTGTTGCCTTCTGTGTGACATCATAGCATGCTACATTTGATCTGGTTTGCATTAGTTCATACTTCTTTGGCCTTGTTTCAAAACATTCATGTATTTTAACACTGATTTTGTCAGATGTACCGAATAAGTATCAAGCATTTTACTAACTTGAAAGGTAACACATGCCACTCTTGCTGAGCTGGTAGTGAAAACAACTGAAATATAACCAACAAGTAATGCAATAGCTGTAGGCTGATCATGTGACAATGTCAGTACTGAACCAGAATCAATGGTCACACAAGGAGTTGGATAAAGCCAGGTACGAAAGACATAGATAGAGCGAGTCCATATTTATCCCAGATTATCTTAATTACATACTTATGAAGCAGTCAGAATTGATAGCATTTGAATGACAGAACTTGGAAACAGGGGAAAAAATGTTTACTTAATAGAATAATTTTTAAATGATGGTAGGAAACAAAAGCATATCAGCAATGGCAAACAAAAAATGAATACAAACTTAGTCATTATTTTCATTATCATAACGGAAGCACCAATCTTGTGTTATGGCAATAATTCTACAGTGTATGCATTAGAATGCATTAGGAATCTTGCATTAGAATGCATTAGAACTCTTGCATTAGAATGCATTAGAACTCTTGCATTAAAATACATTTGAACTCTTGCATTAGAATGCATTTGAACTCTTGCATTAGAATGCATTTGAACTCTTGCATTAAAATGCATTTGAACTCTTGCATTAAAATGCATTTGAACTCTTGCATTAAAATGCATTAGAACTCTTGCATTAAAATGCATTTGAACTCTTGCATTAGAATACATTAGAACTCTTGCATTAGAATGCATTAGAACTCTTGCATTAGAATGCATTAGAACTCTTGCATTAGAATGCATTAGAACTCTTGCATTAGAATGCATTTGAACTCTTGCATTAGAATGCATTAGAACTCTTGCATTAGAATGCATTAGAACGCTTGCATTAGAATGCATCATAATGCATTAGAACTGCATGTAACAGCAGGGATGTTACCATTGATAACCCAAAACTGCATGTCTGCCATTGTACAACATTGCCAAGTGTTGTAACTAAAATGCTTTTAACAGCAATATATACAAAAATGCCTCATTGCTCTTTACAAAAAAGTAGTGAGCACTTGATCATGGCAATTGATCTCTTGTGAAGTGCTTATAACATCTGACTGAGTTTTGCTAATATTAATGAATGTCACAGATTTTGTTATGCTCATGGCAAAATAGACTGCATTCAAATTTTGTGCAATCACTCATTTTTATGGGGGGGGGGTCATTACATTTAGCAAGGAATATTGCAAATGCATGTCCTAAAGAAAACATGGGCTGTATGGATAGATAGACAGGCATGGACAACATTCTATGTTCCACTGGAAAATAAAATGGGGAAATTTAAAAACGAAAAAATTAGGTAGCATATTTTATGCAATAGCAGATCTTGTCCACAGTGTTTGGAGTTTGGAATTGGATTACATCACTCTCTCATTATAATGCTCTTGATGTGAAGCGTAGAGTATATTGCCTTAAAGTGAGGGAGTGCTGTGTACTGAGTAAAAATGAAGCATAGAGTCATAGAGTATACCACCTTAAAGTGAGGGAGGGCTGTGTATTAAGTAAAAATGAAGCATAGAGTATACCACCTTAAAGTGAGGGAGTGCTGTGTATTGAGTAAAAATGAAGAATAGAGTGTACTGCCTTAAAGTGAGGGTGTATTGAGTAAAAATGAAGCATAGAGTATACCACCTTAAAGTGAGGGAGTGCTGTGTATTGAGTAAAAATGAAGCATAGAGTATATTGCCTTAAAGTGAGGGAGTGTCATGTATTGAGTAAAAATGAAGCATAGAGTATACCACCTTAAAGTGAGGGAGTGCTATACATTTAGTGAACATGAAGCATAGACACAAAATTCTAACATGAATAATTTTGTTATCTCCTTCAGTATGTAGCAGTAATTTTATCAATTTCCTGTTGTATGCTATTATCAGGATCAATTTCAATGCCTACAACTTAAAATAATACTGCTATCCACTTTCTTGCACTTAACATTATCAATTATGTGAATGGTTCATAGTTAGGATGCATCTTGATGGATCATGGAAGTTAACCATAGCAAAAGATATTTCACCATGCTATAAAAAAAATCTGTGTTTATAGATCCATAAGGAATTAAAACTGTTTTTAATTACAAATTTTAAAAGTAAATTGTATGCATCAGACAAGAATATTTTAACCATATTTCATACTTCCTGGATTTTATCAAATTTTATTGTGGTGTAAACAAGATGTCTCCCTTCTAAAGGTTTCTAAGATTTCAAAAGATGTTATAAATCCTGGAATAAGCAAGCAGAACTGCATTAATCAAATTTAAGAGACCCAGATTTGCAAATGTCCCTAATAAACATCATTTATGGGCAATCTGTTCTTAAAACTAACATGGCTTAATTAAATATTCCTTTGGCCTATTACAAGAACTTATGGTAATTCCAAGTTAAATTTTCCCAAACCACAGTACAGTAACAATGATAAATTTTTGTGTGTATGAGTACTGAATGGAGACAGGGTATCAAACAAATGCCAGTCAAACAAATAGTACCAGTAATAATAATTTTAGTGTATGTAACTGAACATATATTTTTTTTATTTTATGATTTTGGTACATTTTAATTTTGGCAAAAAATAAAGTTCTAGAAAGGTTATAAAGATAAAATACAAAGTTTCATGTTGTTTTCTTTCAACCCACAATGCCAAACCTTTGATAGAACAATTCAAGTACAATTGTTTTAATTTGGTCACTGGGTCCATGCAGCTAACGTTATATATGGGCTTGTATTATAATGAAGGATGTCATAATGAGGGAAAGATATACCACCAAAATTCTACAAATTAAAAAGCTCTACATTAACTGCACATCATCTTTGATATCTAGGACGTCAGTAGGTGCAGTAACTTTTTATCTTCCTTCTATCACAGCTTATCAATGGTAACCTGAATATTACCATCTTTACTCACTTATAAGTCAAGTCCAACTATAAACAACAAAGATCCTGATCTGCTGTAGCATAATGCACCTGCGTATCAGGGTCTATGTTGTTTGTTCTACTGATTACTCCTAACAAACTACACAGATCCAGATCTGCTGGTGCATTATGTGCCAGCAGATCTGGGTTTGTACAGTTTGCAGTTGGACTTGTCTTATAAGTGAATAGATATGGTATCTACATGTAATTTATCATTGGAGTTATGGTAAACCATCCTATGTTTCAGATTTACTGATTTTTGTATTTATTTACAGAAAGCCTAGAAAAAATATGAAAGTTGTTTTAAATGTTCAAATGAACCAAAATCTACTAAATTGCTTATTTACTGCACCAATATTTGCAAAATTCTGCAGCTGTGGTAACCAGGATGTACATTAAATATGGGATCCCCAATGCCCAACGTAATTAAAGGTCTCGCCAATGAATTTTACTGCATCTAAAAAAAATAATGCTGGAACACTTGCACATTCATCACGCAACGTAAATCAATATTCTGTTTCAAAGTGTGTGCAATTTACATAATTGTGGTATCATTTTAAATGCAAATTTTTATTGGCAAATATTTTAACTTTCTATAGGGGCTCTAACTAAAGCTGTCTTTCATGTGAGAGCATAAAGAAAATGGAAGGCTACATGAGTATTCATAAAAAATTAGAATGAGACTCTACATTTGTTTTGATACTCATTATTTGTTTTCAGTTGTTACTGATGAAGCCATTGCAAAGAGGAGTAATTTTACAATCTACCAGTATGTGGCTTCCATTTGAATTATCACACTTAACCAAATAATGATTGCTCCCTTACAATGACTAAGCTGATGGGTGCCATACAAATGCTTTGTGTTCTGATGGTATTTACACTGAATATTGTAACAAAAACAATTGTCACATATGGCTCCTATCCCCCCCCCCAATCTACTGAGTGCAGCGAAGACTGCATCTAATTAAGAAAAAATTTCAATGACCGTATTAATGAATTTTAAAAATAGAAACATGGGTGTGGGTGTGGGTGTGTGTATGGTGACTGTACTGGACAATGGTAAGTCTACCAACTATTTTTGGTTTTTGTAAGTACATGTATATGAAATGCTTCAATGAAAACAGATTTTATTTTATCATCTCAAATGATTTCAAAAGTTACCTCTTCAATGTGGATAAAAAGTAGATTTCTGCTGAAATTGGTGGAATTCTTTCATTACTGCATACTTTACGGTGTTTCATTATAACATAACATCATGTCATCCATGGCTGATAGTACAGTTCTCTCTCACATTAAGACCCTTCATTACAACATGGCATCATAACGTCAATGGCTGATAGTACAATACTCCCCCTCTATAAGGCCCTTCATTATAACATGGCATCATGCTATCAATAGCTTACAGAACAGTACTCTCACTATAAGGCCTTTTATATAACATGGCATCATGTTATCAGTGGCTGGTAGTAAAAACATTCCCTCACTGTAAAACCCTTCATTATAACATGGGTCCTGTTATAAGGCATATATATTCACAGGGATCAAATATTCATTATTCAGTAGTAGAATTATATTTATTATGTATTTCATTATAGGAAAGTCAAACTATAATGCAGTATACTCCATGGTTCCCTGGGATAGCATTATAATAAGAGAGTACTGTACTGTAATTGGTTTTCATCAGCCAAGAACTAAAACCAAGCGAAATAGCAACAGTTCAATGGGATCCATGTTCAGAGTCAGTGTTAAATTTAGGGGGGTTTACAGTTACCATATATACTCATTTATAAGTCAAGTCCAACTGATCTAAGAGCAAATTATGCCTCAGCAGATCAGGATCTTTGTTGCTTGTAGTTTGACTTGAATTATAAATGACTAAGGTATACTTCTGTAATGGTACAATTTAAGTTTTCCAACTAATGATTCATTTTTAACCATACTGATAAAATGAATGCCAGGCGACACTTTACACCCGTATGTTTGGGATCATATTATTTTGGATTTAAAGCATAAAAATTTGTCCTTTAAATATTGTACTGTTTTATCAATAATAATGTCACATGGAAATAAACTTCATTCTTTCCAGTAACTATAATTCTTTCTTTTATCCATAACTGTATGTGGAAACTAATTTTAATCATGAATCTGCATCTATTCATTTCCATACCCGTAACTCCACTTCTTACCCACAATTCCTTTTCTTACCCAAAGTGCCATTATGAGGAAGAGTAAGGCTAAGACTATCTGCCAGATCCGCAGACCGCTGGGAAGTCGGATGTACAACTGGTCGCTGTGTCCCAGGATCTGACTGAGCTGAAATTTCCAAATAAAAATATGCAACTACATGTTATTGATATAATATTCCTAATATTGACATATTTCAGCAATGACATCTTTTTTTATTACATATATATGATAATGACACAAGGTTCATGTGTAACATCTCAAGTGACCAAAATGTAAATTGCCCTTGCACTTTATTGACATTTTGGTCATTTAATACATAAAGCCTCCAAGTATTTTGTCATTTGATATGCAAAATGTTGATATGTGGAATATCTGGCTCATGCTCATTTGATATGTGAAATATCTGACTTGTGCTCATATGATATGAAGAATCTTGGGCTTGTGCTTATTTGATGTGCAGAATATTTGGTTTGTGCTCATTTGATATGTGCAATATTTGGCTTGTACTCATTTGATACATAGAATCTTGGGCTTGTGCTCATTTTGATATGTGGAATATTTGGTTTGTGCTCATCTGATATGTGCAATATTTGGCTTGTGCTCATTTGATACATATAATCTTGGGCTTGTGCTCATTTTGATATGTGGAATATTTGGCTTGTGCTCATTTGATATGTGGAATATTTGGCTTGTGCTCATTTGGTACATAGAATCTTGGGCTTGTGCTCATTTTGATATGTGGAATATTTGGTTTGTGCTCATTTGATATGTGCAATATTTGGCTTGTGCTCATTTGATACATATAATCTTGGGCTTGTGCTCATTTTGATATGTGGAATATTTGGCTTGTGCTCATTTTGATATGTGGAATATTTGGCTTGTGCTCATTTGATATGTGGAATATTTGGCTTGTGCTCATTTGATACATAGAATCTTGGGCTTGTGCTCATTTGATATGTGAAATATTTGGCTCATGCTCATTTTATATGTGGAATATTTGGCTTGTGCTCATTTAATATAAATAGAATATTTGGCTTGTGCTCATTTGATATGTGGAATATTTGGCTTGCACTCATTTTATATGAAATTTATGATTGTGCAGCTGAAATAATTTCCATAGCTTGCTTACCAAAGCCTTCAAAACTTCTATAATATTATATGTTTTATACATTTGATGTGGAGTGAGTGCTTGCATTAGAGCTGACAGTATCATATAAAAGTTTATACTATCAAACCAGACTTGAAAGACCACTGTTTGGAAGACCACCAGTCATGAAAGACATTTTTCATACATGGATCAACTGCATCATATAGTCTTATAACATATAGGGATATCCAACCTGTCTGAAAAGATCACATTCCTAATAACACAAGGTATCCCACCCAGGCTAGGCTGGGTGGGTGTCAAAACTCATGACATTTTGATTATGAGTCTGATGCTCAACCAAATGAGCTACGATAGAGTCCTAAAAACTTTAAATGGTCTGACATCTCATTCAATAAGAGTCAGGTGCTCTTTAACTACTCATTACATAGAAAACCCAACCCAAATATCATACTTAAACACACATATAATTAAAAATTCTGATATATCATTGGTAAGTGATTTGCCAAATAGACAACAAATTTTAATTGAGTTAAAGGATGAGAACATACTGTATATATATATATGACCTTGGGACCTGCATAATTCAAGGCCTAACCATATAAGAAAAGGCTCATGGCCTGCATAATTTGAGGTCTTAAAAGACAATAGAAGGCTTATAGCCTGCATAAATTAAGGCTTTAAAAAACAATAGAAGGCTCATGGTCTGCATAATTCAAGGACTTAGGAGATGATAGAAGGCTCATGGCCTGCATAATTTGAGGCAAACACAACAATAGAAGGCTCACAGCCTGTATCAGTTGAGACCTTACAAAACAATATAAGGCGTGTGGCCTGCATAATTCAAGGCCTTACAAGACAACAGAAGGCTCATGGCATGGATAATTTGTGACCTTACAAGACATCAGGAGACTCACGACACACTCTAATTTAATTTTATTTTAAAAATCATACTTAATCTTTTATTAATAAATTGAATGTCATCATGTTTGGTTAAAACAGTACCTATTGGAACTCCACAATACAATCCCTGAAAAAAAATTTGTTCTTCAGTGTAGGTGCAGCCCAAATGCAGATGGAAATATGACTTTCAATATACTATGGAAAAAAGTCTGCTGTGAATAATGGCGGGCCTCAACAAGTCAATTTTTTCAAGTCAATGCCACATATATTTGCCCTATCAGGGCGTTACAATCCCACTTGCCTGACACATGGGACAAACAAAACTCTGCAAGCCACTTAGCCATAGGCAAGTCCAAAAAGAGAGACAGTGGAGGGTGGGGACCATGTTCATTTCAAAATGTTTTATGTACTGCAAGTTTTATGTTCACTATTGTACATATATATGCACTTTTAGTTGGCATTTATATGCACTGCATTCTTCTATTACATAACTGCCTTATTTGGCATTTATATGCACTGCATTCTTCTATTACATAACTGCCTTATTTGGCATTTATATGCACTGCATTCTTCTATTACATAACTGCCTTATTTGGTTTTCCAGGTTCTTCTTCCACCATTAATAGTGGCTGCCATGTATAGCCTATCGTGTGCTGAAAAATGGCATTAAACCCTGCAACAACAAGTGCCTGTCAACATTTCTATCTTGTAGTCAATGTCATGGTCAGTCTCACGTATTATTCATTGTTTATTGACTGTCAACATTTCTATCTTGTAGTCAGTGTCATGGTCAGTCTCACATATTATTCATGGTTTATTGACTGTCAACATTTCTATCTTGTAGTCAGTGTCATGGTCAGTCTCACATATTATTCATGGTTTATTGACTGTCAACATTTCTATCTTGTAGTCAGTGTCATGGTCAGTCTCACATATAATTCATGGTTTATTGACTGTCAACATTTCTATCTTGTAGTCAGTGTCATGGTCAGTCTCACATAATTCATGGTTTATTGACTGTCAACATTTCCATCTTGTAGTCAATGTCATGGTCAGTCTCACATATTATTCATGGTTTATTGACTGTCAACATTTCTATCTTGTAGTTAATGTCATGGTCAGTCTCACATATTATTCATGGTTTATTGACTGTCAACATTTCTATCTTGTAGTCAGTGTAATGGTCAGTCTCACATATTATTCATGGTTTATTGACTGTCAACATTTCTATCTTGTAGTCAGTGTCATGGTCAGTCTCACATTTTCTCATGCTGACATGATGTAAATATTTACTATTTAAAGCAAATAGAGAATACATATTTATATTTTAACTTATCAGTTGCGATTTATCTCAACATATACAGGATTAGCTAACTTTCAAATCCTAACCTGCTGGCAGTTTGTGAGCTCCTTAATATAATGAGCTTGCTGACCCCAAAAAAATTGGCTTGCCAAAGATTTCAAGGTTACTATGTGATAATTGTTATTAACATGACTCTTGAGATTTCTTTGAAGGGTGCATTTGGAAATAAAAGGCACTTATCTCAAATACCTGGAGTTTGTTAAAAGTGCAATCAATGTACCAAAGGTATAACACCCCAAAGCATTGTTTGTCATATACTGTTTACATGGTAACTACAGGAGGCCAATGCATACAAACTGACTGGCAAATAGTTAAATAGTTAACAATAAGTGTTCTCAAAACATTTTCAATGGTTGGTTTAGTCATTTAGGATTTTTATGATGCATGTGACTGATTTCAAGGTGACTAATCAATAACTGACAAATAGACAAAACCAATGTTCCCAAATCATGAAGTTGCAAGTATACATTACAAAAATGTCAAACTTTCCTTGCTATTGATATACTGAGTCTGAGAAACTGTCTTAACCAGGAAACTGTAGCTTTTAATGAATGTAGTATTCATTGTCTTCCTGTTGCAGACTTTAATGTAGAAAGTGGAAGCAGATGTGAGTAAAAATGACACTCCCCATCATCCTACCTGTCATAATATGATGTGTCACATGAAGAACAAATTTTTTGATTCCCACACCCTCTGACACTGTCATGTTTTGATAGAGATTTAAAAAGATTGCCACCTTATCTATAAATAGTAAATATTCCTGCTTAGTGCTCATGTGAAACTTTCCTTTGGGCAGTTTATACAGTTGATGACAGAGACATTTAAAACACAATGCAGTCAGAAATTTACAACCATCATTAGAGAGATTACTTAACAAACTGACAATAGCTACATATATGTTAAGTAATTTAAGCACTTTTGTGGGAGAGACCATTATGCTAATTTGCATAGGTATTGTTGTGGGAGTGCCCATTAGGCTAATTTGCATAGGTATTGTTGTGGTAGAGCTCATTAGGCTAATTTGCATAGGTAAAATACACTAATTAGACCAATCCAATTCATTTTAAGTTATAGGTAAATCAAAGAGTTACCTGTTGAAGAACTAAAGTTATTACACATCACTGCCTTGATTGAAATGTTTGAGCCATCTTTATTAAAGATTATTGGCAAATTTATAATCAGCCACAATGTTTCTTTTAACTTCATTGATATTGGAACATTTCAGTGTAGTACTCAGTTTTATCTTTTTTTTATTGGATTGATACCTACATCTGCATGATAAATTGAGCTTGATGTGGAACAGATGTTTTATATTAAAACATGATTAAAATTAAGTTAACACAGTTCTGTTCTTGATCATTTAATTCTTCATATCAAAGTCTTTTATCTAAACATCTCCTTCTTAAAAATCTAGCTAATTCCAAAACCCTAATCTATGCATCCATTTACCTGTCTATATACAGTGTACATGTACGCTTGTGTGCTCCTGTACATATATCTGTATTTTAACTGTTCTTCTTTCTCATCAACATATCTATCATATATGTACCATTAATTTACAACTTTTTTGAAAATGTTAATTATCCACAAAAGTTCTTTATTTGTAAAACAAAAATCCTGTCATTTCCTTAAAACACAGCATATTTTATTGTACCTTATAGTTTCTTCTAATTTAGTTGTGATATTTTGTTGCCATATTTTGGGACAAGCCCAAATATCAAATGGGTAATTTAAATTTTTCAGTCAGCTGGCCCTAAGCATGTAAACTTCAAAAAAAATATTTGAAGACCTACATATGCATCTCAAATGTAGTTTTAGTTCATTATTCAAGCATCTTATCCAAGGATATACATTGCCTAATCATATTTTGATATTATTGTGTAGTGGTCTCCTTACATTATTATTATTATTATTGTTGTTGTTGTTGTTGTTGTTGATTATTATTATTATTATTATTATTATTATTATTATTATTATTATTATTATTATCATTATTGTTATTTTTTATTGTTATTGTTGTTATTATTATTGTTCTTATTATTGTTATTATTTTTATTATTATTTTTATTATTATTATTATTATTGTTATTATTATTATTATCATTATTATTATTATTATTATTATTATTACTACTACTACGATTATTATTATTATTATTATTATTATTATTATTATTATTATTATTATTATTATTATTATTAAATTGCAGGTACTTTTAACATTACCTTCTGAAAAAAGTTAATGGCAAATGGTACTCATAACGTTAATGTGGGTTATATTAGGCTCTTATTTCCTGGAACATTACCATATATATTTGCTTAAAAGTCAAATCAAACTGCAAACAACAAAGATCCTGATCTGCCATAGCATAATGTGCCTGCAGATCACGGTCTATGCTGTTTGTTCTACTGATTACTTCTTACACACTGCACATACCCAGATCTGAAGGTACATTATGCAATGGCAGATCTGGGTCTGCGCATTTTCCAGTTGGACTCTATTTATAAGCTAGTATAGATGGTATAGCTAAGGTTCAATTAGAATTTGACTCTGAAATTTCAGTAAATCACTGTAATCCAATTAGATACTTCTTAATAGATTTTGCTTTCTTCAAGGAACAATTTGTCCCAAATAATTCAACCTGTCATTCTTTTGAAAATATTTCTGCTTCACAGCTTTTTGTCAGCTATGGAGAAAAGGAATAGAATATATTTCAGATGCAGGTTTTGAACAAAGAAAGACATAATATCAATTCTTATATGAAGTTTTCAAAGCATGAAAATTTAATTTACTCTAAAATAAGCTAATGTTAGAAAACTGATAAGGTGTCTATTATCTGCCTTTTCCTTTCTTATACAATTTACCATATATGCTTGCTTATAAGATATGTCCAACTACAAACTGCACAGACCCAGATCTGCCATTGTATAATGTGCCAGTAGATATGGATCTGTGTAGTTAAATAGTAGCAATCAGTAGAACAAACACGCAGGCCTTGATCTGCAGGGGTATTATGCTATGGGAGATCAGAGTCTTTGTTGTTTACAGTTTGACAGTCTTCTTGTTGTACAGTCTGATCTCGTTCATCTGTCTTTCATATACAGTGAAACTTCCCTTTAGCCAGGAAAGCTACATTAGACTGCCAATATGCTACATTAGATTGCCAATCTGCTGCATTAGACTGCCAATCTACTGCATTAGACTGCCAATCTGCTACATTAGATTGCCAAGCTGCTACATTAGATTGCCAAGCTGCTACATTAGACTGCCAATCGGCTACATTAGACTGCCAATCTGCTGCATTAGACGATCTACCACATTATAATGAACTACTATGCACATCTGTATGGCTCCCCTTAACAGATTAAAGTGAGAGACTTCCGTTCCTTTATTTTGGTGCAATCTGCTAAAGCAGGCAAGACAAAACTGCAAAGGCAAAATTTTCAACTACCAAACATGACCAGATATTGAACAGAACCATTTCCAATCAGTGGTTACTAAAAGCTTGTGACCTCCTGTGACAGATGTCATCAAGCTGTTCTTTATTTTTGCACTGATTACCATCCATAGCTGTCGCTGGCAGCAAAGTATACACTGGCATAATGTACACAGTATCACATTTTATGCTTATCTATAATTAAAAAAACATTGACAAAAGAGAAAGTTGAGGGGAAAAAATGGGGCAATCATTCTGTATTACAGATAATGCAGATTGATGGCATGAGCTTTTAAAAATATTGCATTACCCCGAGAACTATTCTATTCTTAAAAAATAAAAAAAGAATTAGTCATCAATAATACTTTCAAAAATAAAATAAAAATGTTGTCATTAAAAATACCTGTACCTTCCAAAAACAAAACACAAAAACAAGAGTCCCGTGAAGGGACTATTGCTCTATTGGGCAAAATGAAATTACAGGAATTCAACATAAGACCATTTCTTTCATTTAACTAATTAGCATTGAAACCATCTCTGATATTCTTCAGCAAAAACAAGATTTTTAAATCAGCTGCTGTGTTTGACATATTGCATATCAGACTGGCACGATTTTCATTTAGGACAAAGTAGACATCGCTCAAAGTTTTTAGGTGAAAACCCAATGTCATTATGATCAGCCATTCAGGGGAATAGTGACAACAACATTTTCATGACAGCTGTCATTACAGTCATACCACTGGTTCCATTTTCATTTAGGACCAACTGGGTATCATAAGAAGTCCATTGGTGAAAACACCATGTTGATATACCATCCATTTGGGAGCAAATATAACAATATGTTCAAGACAGCCACCAATGCAGCTATATTGAGAGTTCGTAATTTTCATTAGGACCAAGTAGCCACCATAAGAAATCTTCCGATGTAAATCGTACTGGCAAAATGACTTTTTCCATTCAAGAGAAGCAGTGAAAACAAGTTTTTCAAGATGGACACATAATGGAAATCCGATCAGCCCTATTTTAATTTAAGATCAACCAAACCTTATAAGAAGTTTATTAGCAAAAACGCCATGATGATATGACTATTCATTCAACCGAAGTAGCAATAACACGATTTTCAAGCTAGCTGCTGTTGCAGCCATATTAGAAGCCAGATCAGCACCATTTTTATTAATGATCAAGTAGGCACCATAAGAAGTCTTCTGGTGAAAACTTTATGTCAATATGACTTAAATCCATTCAGAAGGAGTATTGATTAAAAGAGTTTCCAGCTGATTGCTGTAGTGGCCATACTCAACATCAGATCAAAACCATTTTCATTTAGTAGCGAGAAGACATCATAAGAAGCCTTTCAGTGAAAACCTCATATTGATATTACCATCCATTCTGGAGGAGTAACAGTATCAAGATTTCCAAGATGGCCGCTATGAGGTGGTCATATTAGATGTCACATGAGCACCCAGTTCATTTAAGACCAACTAAACATCATAAGAAGCCTTTTGGTGAAAACCCCATGTCAATATACCTTTCTCACTGACCTACTAGTAATATCCTACCTAATATACCATTTTTGGAAATTATAATAGATGTATACATTAAAAGTTGTAAAGGACTGTGTGTGGAGATGTGGAGAGTGGATAAATGGCAATAATTTGGTTATATAAATTCTGGTTCTGTGCATTTTGTTATGAAGACTAGGGTTAGATAAAGGTCTGCAGTTAACACAATCTGACCATAAGTTGAGTTCTAAAAAAGGTCCTCAGGGAATGGTTTCTGCTAGGATCCTATATAAGCTAAGGTCAAACATAATGCAGGGAGTTGGCATGTGGAACTAGCAACATTAGAGTGGAAAATAAAACTTGTGATTAATTTTCCCCATGTACAGTTACATCAGATTAGGCGCTACAACACTGTTAGCTGCAATAAATAATTGGATGGATAGATTAGCATACATCTGTAAATTATTTTTACTATCATCCACATTCCAAATTTGTAATGCAGGTCATTAAAAATTATTCTACCCACCTTGGATCTGTGGACATCACCATCATCTGTCTCTCCTACCCCCAATAACTTTCTTGTCTTCAGACGACTATGCAGGTCCCCACTGCTGTGTTTTCTGCAAGATATAAGAAAATACACAATGTCATTAGCAAACTTTCCTATAGAAGAAAAACAATCACACCAAAGTCATGATTATCACAGAGGAAGCTTATGGCCTGACTGGAACTTGAACCTGGAACTTCCTAAAACTCCATATATGTGCTCTACTAACTGTACTCCCATATATACTCGCTTATAAGTCGAGTTTAACTACAAACAATAATGATCCTGACCTACTTAGGCATAATGTGCCTTCAGATCAGGTCTATGTTTTTATTATTCATGTACTAACTACTCCTAACAAACTGCACAGAACCAGATATGCTGGCACATTATGTGATGACAGATCCGGATCTGTGCAGTTTGCAGTTGAACTCAACATATATGTGAGTACATACGTTATCTGAGCCTGTGACTGAAACCTAATGACCTCAATATCCCCTGCACCATTTTAGCCATCAAAGCTGATGCTCTTAAGTCATCCCTGCAACCTGATGCACAAGTGTACCATGAAATCATTATACATACTTGAATGGCTGCAAACAATTTTAATTAATAAAATCATCATCAGAAAATCTTGACACTCCAAACAATTTTTCAGATAAGCATCAATAATCTGATGACTACAAATTCAATGTATATCTTTCCTTGTTATGGATATTTAAATCAACAAATTGTATCCATCCATTGTAGGACTGGATAACATACTGAGGTAGAACAATTAAAACAGGCTCTTCAACAAGATCTCTAAGATCCAGTAGTAATAATTCTGCCTATGCATAGTTTAACGTCAAATAATTGGTTTAAGATCCTGTAAATAGGTTAAGATCCTATAAATAGGTTAAGACCCTATAAATTGGTTTAAGATTTTATAAATAGGTTAAGATCTTATAAATAGTTTAAGATCCTATATGTGGTTTAAGATCCTATAAATAATGTTAGATCATATAATTGGTTTAGGATCCTATAAATTGGCTTATGTACCTATAAATAGTTTAAGATCCTATTTTTGGTTTAAGTATCTGTAAATAGTAAAAAGTTCATTCATAACTGTTCACTTTTCATGACTCACTAGATTAAATAAATAAACAAATGTCAAATCCACTTATTTCTTTCTGGTATCTCAAAAATTCACTAAGAATATATACTTCAAAATATAGATAGAATATTTATATTGCAATGTGTAGACAAAATATTTATATTCCATTGCACAGACATAATTTTTATACTCCATTGTATGGATTGAATATTTATATTGCATTGTGACTACAGGCCCACTCAGGTCACCTAGTGGTAAATACATCTGCCTCAGTTGGGGAAGGTCGTGGGTTTGAACCCCGGTCGAGTCATACCAAAGACTTATACATATGGTACTAGTAGCTGCCTCGCTTGGTGCTCAGCATTAAGATGTTAGTGTTATGATTGGTTGACCTGGTGTCAGGATAATGTGAATGGGTGGGACATGCTGCTACAGGTCTGCGGCATAATGTCACAGAGCTAGACAGCACTATAAACTGCCACAATGCAGACATCAGAGCGATATGATTGAAAAATTGTTAAAGCTAAGTTAAAAATCCAAATCACACACACATGCACACACGCATGCGCACACTCGCACATGGTGTAGACATAATACTTATATTCCATTGCATAGACAGAATATTTATATTCCATTGTATAGACAGAATATTGATATTCCATTGTATAGACAGCATAGTTACATTCCGTAGTATTCTATAGCTTTGTTAAAGCCTATTTAATTTTCCCTAATTTAGGTAATATAGACCTAGTCACCAATGCAATATCACTGAACTGTAGTTAGCATCCAATTATTACAAAACTCATAACCGCATTCAATTGTAGGATCTTACTATGATGAAAATATTCCTTCCAAACAGTCCAGAAGTTTCACTTTAAATTACAGCCTGTGCATTGAGTAGTCTTTATCTATTTATCAATTGGGGGAAATAATTAAGATTCAAAGGAAAGTGTTGAAATGGGCTTGCTATCTATCAAAAGCCATTTGACACATTGAATATTCTTTGGTAAGTGATTGGATACAGCTCCAAGACAACAGCTGATCAACCATAACACAGTGCACACAAACTTATTTTCAAAGTGCACAGTGATGAAGCAAATTTAAATTTCAAATGACAAAAGAAAAAAAAATCTACTTGAAAATCTAAGGAAAATTAACATATTTGCCAAGCAGTTTACCGGGTATATAAATTGATTTGAATAAGTAATTGTGTATGTGATTGGGTAACTGTAAAAATCACTTAATAATATCTAACAGCACAAATAAAAAGAAAAAAAGGAGACAGATCTGACCCTTGATTAACCCCAACAAATGAGGTTTTCCTGTAAATATTCCAATTTCCATCTTTACTTGCATGTAAGATGAGTCCAACTGCAAACTTCATAGACCCAGATTTGCCAATGCATAATTCCCTGGAATATCTGAATCTGTGAAGTTTGTTAGGAGTAATCAGTAGATCAAACACATAAACCCTGATCTGGAAGTGCATTAAGCTATGTCAGATCAAGATCTGTTTTCATTTTTACTTGACTTTTAAGCAAGTATATATGGTGTATGCCTGTTTCCGATTGCACAACAAGTTACCATATGTGTCAGTGTTTAATACACTAAAAACCTGTGTACACTATATATAGATCCATATCAGTCACTTGTAGACCAGTTTTTACAGTTTTTCTACCTGAGATTTTTATGCGAACAGCAATGAACCCTATCTGCTATCATATTAAATGATGGGGTTGTGGGTTGTTCAACGCTGTATGCAGAGAATGAGTTAAATGCACTGGCTTAATACAGTAATCCCCATTCATTATCTATCCCATTTTAATTGCCCTTAAGGGTCAATATTGGATCAACTGGGATTTTTGTCAGAAGACTTAAGTATAGGATTTTAGACTCCATCCCTTTGAAATTTTCTGACACAAAATAACTGGAACTTAAATGACTTTGTGTAGCAGCATAACATGTTATAGGAGACCATCCTTCTGCAGGTCAAAACATGGTCTCTCAAGACTGGGAGTCTCTCTATGAAGGTCATTTCTCTACATAATTTTATTAGTTCATGCAATGAATCTCTGGTCTCTCAAGATAGGTGATATCTAACTGGAGGTCATTTCTCTATATAATTTTATAAGTTCATGCATTGAGTATCTGGTTACTTAAGACAGGTGATCTTTAATGACAGGTATTTTTTCATTATATAGTTTGACTGGGGCCCATTACCACTGGAATTGAAGATAGCTGTAGTTGTAAATCCTGTGAGCCACTCCAAAACCCCAGTCAACACAAAAAACAAGGCTAACTTTATAATGATGAAAATCTCTCAGAACACAATTTAACCAAAATTGACAATCATAACTGACCTAATATAATAACACTGAAAATATTTTAATTGTAAAATTGAAGACAGCCAGACATTATTTCAAAAACTAAAGAAAGATATTCAAATGCCAATAAAAAAAAATGGTCTGCAAAAAGTATTGAGCAGCAGGATAACAGTCTTATAAAGACCTACTCTACACTCTACATAAACAGAACTTAACATTTGATACAACTTACAATATATGGCATACTGCACTACAAAACCTAACCTTCACCTATCTGATCTTGACCTAATGACCTACTTATTTGCATTGTAACTTCTAAAAGAATGAGGATTTTTCTTTCCAGATTTTACACATAAACTGCTCTTATACTTTTAGGCATACTGTAATTAATAAACTAATACTTTATAATGATGTCAACTGTACACTTTGTATAGTAAAATCAATCAATGTGTCAGATCTTTTTGATGCAAGGCTTCAACGGTGGCTGCAAATTAAAATATAATGGGTCAGATATTCAATTTATATTTTAGTCATTTATCTTTATTAACGACTTCTAAAAGTGGTACTAAAAGCTGCCTCAGCATTAAGTGTCTATTTTTAGGACTGGTCGGCCTGGTGTCAGAATAAAGAGACTGGGTGGGACATCATGCTACATGTCTGCGTCACGATGTGCTAGACATCAATATAAACTGCATACATCATAGCAATATGACTGACAAATTCTAAACGTTATGTTAAAATCTAAAATCTAAAACACACACACACACACACACACACACACACACACACACACACACACACTTATGACATGGTCTACATACCAGAGTACACTATGATGTTTGCTATATGATGATCGCCTGTTTGACAACCAAGTCACTGAATGTTCAATTACACTAAAGTATTCCAAAATTAGCTCCATCAAACATTGCTACTGACACTTAAATTAATATCTAACCTTGATTTAAATAAAACATCTGAATGCTTTAAAGGACACGTGGGATAATGGGAGTGGGGGAGGGAGTAAGGAGGATGTGTAGACAATGTGTATAAACTATATATTATGAAAAATTAGGATACTAAACCAGTTGAGTTAAGTCAATCTTTCAGACAGATAAAGTTTACACAATCAAAGCTGTATTTTACCCCAAAACTCAGTTATACTAAGTGTGATTATTTGCACATTCAATGACATTAGACCGCAATATTGATATTATATACCAAAAGTGGTAGCAAGTAGTATAATGCATTATTCAATGAATTTAATAAATTTCACGTCAAATAAAGTCGAGTTCAAGATTTTATTTGGGAGAGCTGGGTTACTGAGCGGTCCAACGAGCTCGCATTTACAAGTCACCCGCATCTTACCTATGTCCACATGGGTTCAAGTCTTGGGCTCGGCCAATGTGGGTAAAGCTAGCTAGTTAGCCTCCCATGGGTTGGTGGTTACTTGTGGGTTCTTCCTTCACCAATATACTGGCTGCCATGATCAGCCTATCATTTGCTAAAAAGGATATTAAACTCCACAAAACCACAACAGAAAGATTTTATTTATCAAATAATGTTAGAGGCTTTGTAGTTTTCTTAATTTTCTCAGTGACAGTACAATATGCTGTTTCAAAGTGTTTCACTAAAGTGTGTCATATGACATTAAGACACTAATAAAAGTAGAGGGCCCAAAATCCTAGGCTAGAAAATTTCATGTTGGACTAGTTTTTATCTTTTGATTAGCCAGTGGCTAGTAAAGTTTCAATTGCTACCAGTTGCGGAGTGAACAAGGACTAGTGAAGATTCAGCAGGACTAGTAAATTTCTCAATCTACTTGTCCTTCTGGCCTTAAGATAAATGTTATTATGTTCCAAGTCGAAGGTAAATGTCACACGATTAAAAAAATATAAAAACTTACGCTACTGGCCTTCCATTGAGATATTCTGAATCCAAACTAATCATAGTGACTTTTTTTATCCACTCCTCACTTCAATGTCCACAGCTCGCTAAAACTGATATCTGTCTAGGAATGGTTTCTCTCAACTGAACTCTTGGCCAACTTTACCATCTTTCTTTTCAGACAAGAATTTATGGCTTCTAATTCATTGATGTTATTGGTCCCCACAACTTGCTGTTAGCATTGTTATCCAAGAAATTCCTCCCTTCATGCTGAGTGATTTCAGTTTCTATTCTATCTCAATTTAATCTCCGAAATGGGATTACCCCTCCACATCCTTCAGGCACCCCAGGCAGTAAAATCATGTATGCTCTGTTAAGTTCCAATATTACTTCATTTCCTTTTTCCTTGGGATAAGAATAAAGTCTGATTGTTTTTGTCAACATTTTTTGTTTGGTCTTGTAATAAGAGTAAAACTTTAATGGAGGTTATGAATAAATGACAGATCAAGATAGCATGATTAACATCTGTAGCCATTTCTATTGTGAACTTCCTGCCCCTATTTCCTGATAAGAGTTATTACGTTAATGCATTTGACTGGCTTACAACCATAAGTATAATAAAAAGCCAATTAGCTAAAGCTTTAAAGTAAAAAAGATCACTTGCCTAGTTCATTCATAAACACTGCAGAGTTAATCTTGAAAAGTGGACAGATCCATCTTTCAGACAGGATTAATAACAGGAAATGATTCAACATCATTTTCTTGTATTAGTGGTATTTTTTTATACCTATTTACTTACCCATGTGTTATGTTTGCCTAGCTGTGAATACATGCCACCATCTAAACATGCCACGTATAAACACCTATGGCATGACTCGTTAAAAAAGATTTTAGGCTGAAAGCTGCTCCAGAACACCTAGGCTACTATTCAGTCATTCTGCATACTCTATAATTAAGTACATACCATAACTCCATACAGATTAAAAAATTTTCCCCACAATTATTTAGAACAGAATTTTTATTTTCTCATTAAACTTTTGCGACCGCTCCTGTGGCCTAGTGGTTAGAGCGTCCACCTCGGATGGGGGAGGTCGCCGGTTTTAACCCAAGCAGAGTCATAACAAAGGCTTATAAAAATGGTACTAGTAGCTGCCTCACTTGGCGCTCAGCATTAAGAGGTTCATGTTAGGACTGGTTAGCCCAGTGCCAGGAGAATGTGACAGGGTGGGATATGATGCAACAGTTCTTCAGAATGATGCCCCAGTGCAAGACATCACTATAAATTGCCACACTGTAGACATCGTAGCGATATGACTGAATGTTTAAAAAAATCCACGTAAAAATCCAAATCACACACACATACACATACACACACACACACATTTAACTATTGTATATTTGTGGTACCATAATAAAAAAATCTTCATATTTGCTCCATAATAATTTATCCACCTAAACAAACGAAACAAATTTTTTAAATTTATTTTGCAGAAAATACAGTATTAGAAGAAATGATGAATAATTGCTCAACAGTCTATCATTCTAGCATTCTAAGCATTAACTTATGCTAGCTGACATGTCCATCCCGTACTTGTACAAAATGTTGTTCTTTTTTCTTGTCACTATGGAAGATACTTTTTTTTAAATGATAAGTCCACATCCCACTCTTCAAACATTTTTCCAAGGAAGACAGGCTCCCTGTTCTCCACATAAAAGGAATATTGTGATTGTGTTAATCATACTCTGCTGTTTCTTGTTCAAAGTTGTCAGTTATCAAAATTATTGGACATCGTATAATGTTTAAGGTTATCAATTATCAAAATTATTGGACAGCTTATCATGTTTAAGATTGTCAGTTATCAAATTGCTGGACAGCTTATTATGTTCAAAGTTGTCAGTTATCAAAATTATTGAACATCTTATGATGTTCAAAGTTGTCAGTTATCAAAATTACTGGACAGCTTATTGTATTCAAAGTTTTCAGTTCTCAAAAGAATTGGGCAGTTTATCATGTTCAAGATTGTCAGTTATCAAAATTATTGGACAGAGTATCATGTTTAAGATTATCAATTATCAAAATTATTGGACATCTTATAATGTTTAAGGTTATCAATAATCAAAATTATTGGACAGATTATCATGTTTAAGATCATCAGTTATCAAATTACTGGACAGCTTATTATGTTCAAAGTTGTCAGTTATCAAAAGAACTGGGCAGTTTATCATGTTTAAGATTGTCAGTTATCAACATTATTGGACAGAATATCATGTTCAAAGGCTGTCGGTTATTACAATTATTGGACAGTTTAAAGCAAGTTTAGCAAAACAGTAAATTGCTAATCATTTGGAATGCAAATCCAAAAATTATATCACATATCTCATATGTTCATGAGTGTCAAAACCTCAAGTCATGAATATTGTAAATCACAATGTCTGCATTCATGCAACATTTAATTAGAAGTGTACAAGCATTACATTCTGACTTCAAGGAGTAAAGCAAATTAACAGAATTTGTTGCAGCCATATGAAACTTGCCAAAATTTATTTAATTTGGTTCATAATTATATCAGGCATTTTCTTCCAACCATTTTCAAAACAGGACCTGAGTCCACGGAAATGGGTAGTTTGAACACCAGAAAATGTCAACAAAAAATGTCAAATATTTACAAAGAAAAGGTTCTTGAACATTTAAAAAGATTCAACAGCCCAAGTTATGGTGACTCATTAGATCCCTTGCTACACTCATTATAGTAATTAGATCCCTTGCTACACTCATTATAGTAATTAGATCCCTTGCTATAATCATTATACTAATTAGATCCCTTGCTACACTCATTATAGTAATTAGATCCCTTGCTACACTCATTATAGTAATTAGATCCCTTGCTACACTCATTATACTAATTAGATCTCTTGCTACACTCATTATAGTAATTAGATCCCTTGCTACACTCATTATAGTAATTAGATGTCATGCTACACTCATTATAGTAATTAGATCCCTTGCTACACTCATTATACTAATTAGATCCATTGCTACACTCATTATAGTAATTAGATCCCTTGCTACACTCATTATAGTAATTAGATCCCTTGCTACACTCATTAATGCAGATAATTTGCATAGAATTCATTGAAAAGTTCTGACTGCAGGTGCAGAAAAATCCCTGTATATCCGAAGAACATGCATCGTATTTGCTCAAACACAGAGGGCCTCCTACACACTGAGCCAGATCAGCAATCATATAATGTACTGACAGATTACTGTCTAAGCTGTTCCAGTGTTCCCTCACTATAATGCCATTCATGGAAATCTTGCAAATGGACAGCCGTAAGTGTGATATAGACTTATATTGAGGTATTTTACACTATTGCTATACCCCTTTGTAAAGGTACTGCCTAATACAGAGGTAACTTATAAAGAGGGAGTAATGTACTTAATGAATTCCAGTAAAAAGTGTTAACCATTATTGGCTGAACTAGCATGTGACAGCCAAACTAGGTCTATGCTGCTAGCAGTTTGTACACCTTATACAGTGCTCCCCCGATATAAAGCCATTCAATATGTACCACTCTCCCAGAGAGGGATCGGACAATCCACTGCCAGGGACAAGTTACAAATTATACATGGCAACCATTTTTCCAAACATGAAAGCCCGATTCGGTAACCAGCAGTTACTTTTAAAGTACAATTACACTGCTGAAAATTATAATGAAATGAGATATATTTTCGAGGGACAAATCCTTAAATTTGCCCTCGGGGCACCTGCAGCACGGTACCCAAAACAATCTCCATATAATCCATAGTTGAGTGTTGGGTGATCGTTATCGATTAAGAGGCCATACCAATCCACAGGTGTCTGCTGCTCATGACCTGTTTAAGTAATCATTGTCAATAATGTCCACATCTCAGGATGAATCCTTAAATAAACAAGACTCGTGAATGTTTGTCTACTGTCAATACATCCACATATTGCAAGTGTAGCGTTTTTCTTTCATCTTCAGCTTGACACACTGTACGCCAATGATTTATTATGTTTCCTCACTGGTCAATTTTCTCTGTTAGATTGCTTGGCTAAAGAAATACAAACTTCACCCCTTCTGGTGCTTTTCAAAACTGATCACATTTCCATTTAGACGTTATGGGATTGCACATGCAAAATTTACTTTCCACCGAAACTAAATACCTTGATAATGTGCAGAAACTCCCAATTTCAATTAAGATTTTACATGGTAGGTGCTCCAATGATATCAGCAATTTAACTTTTTTTGAAAAATCAAATGATAGTACACTTTTAAGAAGAATTTTACTTACATCAAATTACAATCAAGACATATACTGCATTGATCTTAGCAAATCATCACAAGAAAACATAGCAAAGTGACCATAACGTTTGTTAAGCTTATAACACAGATACGTGCATGTGTGTATGTGTGTATGTGTGTGTGTGTGTGTGTGTGTGTGTGAGAGAGAGAGAGAGAGAGAGAGAGAGAGAGAGAGAGAGTTTGGGATTTTAATAATAGCTTTAACAATGTTTCAGTCAAAACCCTAAGATATCTACAGTGTGACAGTTTATAGTGATGCCTCATGTAGCATGATGTCACACCCAGTCACATTATCCTGACACCAGGCCAACCAGTCCTAACACCCACCTCTTAATGCTCCAAGCGAGACAGCTGCTAGTACCATTTTTACAAGTCTATGGTATTATTCGGCTGGAACTCAAACCCTCGACCTCCCGCATCCGAGGCAGATGCTCTAACCACTAGGCCAACAAAGCGGTCACACAGATACATCAGTACGTGTCAACAAAGCTGGTCAGCACATGGATGATATCCAGAATTAGTAAATAGCAAGATAGTAGATACGCATCCTTAGTGGCGATGGTGAAGGGTGAATTTATAATCTTTGTTGACCAGTTTGTCATGAAGTAACAATCATCGGCGTACACGGCAAGAATATATTTGATCACCTGTCCGCTTCCAGTGCTTGGGCCCGGGGGGTGGGTGGGTGGTCAGACTTGGATTGTATAATGTCTGTACAAATAAATCAGACAATTTATAAGGTTGGCTCACAGCAGATTTGTGCAAATTTTCATTAACAGCCAAAGTGAGGAGCAATACTTCAATGAGCACTGTTGTATAACTTTTCATAAATTTACTTTGATTTTTTTTTTTTTTGATTCAAAATGTCGAAAAATCATGAAATGATGAGTGTGCTAAATGAATGAACGCTGATGTTTAAAGAAGGCAAAGCTTAGACGTACTTAGAGGGGTTTCCTTGTTTAAAAACAGAAGATGGCTACAAAATAAAATAGTCATGTGATGCCTCAATGTCCGATGCTACTAATATCAGGTATACCGAGAAATCCTTTTACGTTAATTGCTTTGATAATTCAACACTAAGTGGTGACGATGATGATGATGTTTGTCCATCGGTGTCGACGATGAGGACAATTTAATGTCATCGATTCACTGGGGGGGGGGGGGTCCAGAGATGGCTGATTAGTCTGATCTGGGCCAGAAGAGTCTGTTGCAGTGGGGCCATGGATGTACCGGTTGCTGACTGGGAGTTGCAGAACTGCTGTTCCTGGATTTGCGCAGATCACGCTTCTCAGCTGCGTCCACCAGTCTTTTCTGCTCAGATGATGCCACACTGGCATTGACTTGACTGCGCCAAGCAGATCGATTAGCAGCGACGCTCTCCCGGCTGTCAGGACCAATGCCTAAGTTCTTCAGCGAGGCCTTGAGGGTGTCCCTATACCTCTTTTTTTTGACCACAGTGAGATCTCTTGCCTTGCTCTAGCTCTCCATAGAAGACCTTCTTAGGTTAGGCGTTCTACCAGCATGCGGACAACATGGCCAGCCCACTGGAGTTGTGCCTTGCACACTATGGTGTGGATGCTTGTCATGCCGGCCTGAGTGAGCACCTCTGTGTTCGGTACCATGTCCTGCCATCTGATTTTCAGTAGTTTTCTCAGGGAGCCCATATGGAAGTGGTTCCGTTTTTTAACATTGTTTTCCTGTTTTAAAATAACTTGAGCAACAGGATTCAACGGATTTATAAATTAAGATAATAAAAATAAAAATAAACAAAAATAGAGGTGTTATTTTAAAAGAAACAATGTTTTTTCCGTTTAAATCACGCCTTACTTATTCTGTAGAAGCAAAAATATTCGTAAGGTTTAAATTTCATTGTTTTCCTTCAAGAACGTAATTTGTAGCAACAAAATTCAGGGGATTCATACATTAATGAGTTTCGTTGATTGGAACATTAATTATGTATGTACATTTTGTAATTATTCTATTGTGCGGCTGATAGAGTGTCAGACTTGTAATCCATGGATTGAGGGTTCGATACCCACCCAGGTCAGCCTGAGTCGGCTGACTCGGTGAATCCTTGTGAAAGAAACTTAGCTCCCATTTTTCTTGATATGGCCGACAATGTTTTACACGAGTCGTTAAAGCCAACAACATAAAACAAAAAACAAAATGTTCTGTAGCGATTTACTAGTATTAACAATACTGAGATATTGTTACACTCAAGTGGTCTCTCTACCAAGCGAATCAAACACTCGCCTGAGTTTGGTTGCAAGTCCCTTGTTTTCCATATTTCCAAGGACTTCAAGACAACATTTGTTGTCAGCTGGAAGTTTCCATAATGCGCAGACTACAAACAATTTTCCTATAAATTAATAAATAACCACAAACACACAACTAAAACTTCACAACTGCATGACCTTTCCTTGTTTCACATTCGCTTGGTTCCTCCCTGTTTCCCATTTGCAAGGCTTCTCCACTAAGCGAATGACTGCCACTAAGGGAAAGTCCGAACATTAATAATTTCCAATTCCATATAAGAGTCAGTCAAAAACACGGCCTCGAACAGCATTACACAAACACTGTAACATGTGTCATTCCATAACCTGCTTTCAATACCATAATGAAAGGCATCTCAAAATAAAGAACTGACTCCCTTGTAATCATTCCATGTTAAAAATATCGATCCTTGTCACGAATACCTTATGCTGCAAATTACAGCCGAATAATACCTCTTAATTAAGATTGGATAAAAGCCCACCGGAAAGTTTTTATCCTGCTCTGACCCCATCGAAAGCTTCTAAATATGTATACTATTTTACGAAATTAATCCATACGATCAAACGGTTTCTTGAATACTGTACATTATGTTTATTCCCTGAAACTGACTAAGTACTCGGGTTAAGAAATATCTCCCCAACACCGACTTCCCATAATCAAACAAAGAATCAAAAAAAATGATGAACTAACACGGGATAAGCAGGGCATTTGCGACGGGTCTTTATTTTCCGGCATTACGTGTGTATGGAGTTGTGTGTGTGCGATTAGGATTTTTAACGTAGCTTTTAAAATTTTTTCATTAATATCGCTACGATGTCTGCAGTGTGGCAATTTATAGCGATGTCTAGTACTGGGGCATCATGCCGCAGACACGTAGCATGATGTCCCACCCAGTTACATCATCCTGACACCAGGGTGAGCTGCCAAGCTGTTAGTACCATTTTTGTAAGTCTTTGGTATGATTGGGCCGGGGTTCGAACCCACGACCTCCCGCTTCCGAGGCGGATGCTCTAACCACTAGGCCACCGGAGCGGTCAGTGTATATGGAGTTAATGAACTGTTTACAGGATGATAAACACTCGTAAAAAATGTACGTCTACTAGTAGACGTACACGACTTTCTTTTATTTGATAAATTTAACCTTCTAGAAGTGATTTGAAATTTTTTGTTGCTTTAACACCAAACCATATGTGTCGAAGGTAGCATAGGTAAGCTTATGGTCTATTGACCAGTTTGATGGACGATCACAATATTTTTTTTAAATTAATTTTTTTTGGTGAATTACAGAGCAGTCAGAAACATCTACTTCGGAACTAGGTTTTCAAAGCTGATTGCCCAGGGATACATAGGGATTTCCATTTTTTTCCACTACTCCTTCTCCCTCTTATAACGCGTGCATGGTCATGGGTCCCATTCCATTATCTGAATTTTGCTTTCTCATTGCTACTTTAGTCATTTCACTAATTTTAGCCAATGAGAACAGATTGTAATATGATTTTATATCATTTTATACGTTTGTGTTATATACGCAACGTTATTGGAACATTCCCCACCTCAGCAAGTGTAAGTTTCCCTCGACGACGCTTAAAGCACGAGTCACGTTTAAGGCTGCCATGAACAGTGTTCTATAGATGGAGGCGGTCTACGCGGGTGAATACGGTAAGACACGTGCTAATACGACTCATCCTTATAGTTCACTTGACACGGTCCTTGATGAAAACGTTACAGCACGGATTGTCACTCTTGATAGAATCACTAAGGACGTTGGTGAAATACTGCAATAAACATGAAATCATTCCACATGAAAGATCCTTCTCTTCTGTCGTTTTTATAATTGGAAACAAATATGAAGTTCGGTACTTAGAATGGACCAATTGTAAAATCTTTCCAGAGATCTTGTTGTTGTGGGGTTTAACGCCATTTTTCAGCACAAGATATGCTATACATGGCGGCCAGTATAAATGGTGGAGGAAGAACCCGGGAAAACCACAGAAAGAACCACCGACCCACGAGAAGCTACTGACAAACTTTCTCACGTATCCACATTTGCCGAGCCCGAGACTCGAATCGTCGCAGACAGGGGTGAGACGGCAGTGATCAGTAACTGTGACGCTTTAGACCACTCGGACACTCAGGACTCCTTTTGAAAGATGTCTCGCCTGAATAATACTAGTCCGATAAATAGCTCCCCCCCAAACTGAAGGATATAAAAAAACGTGAATAAAACAGTAATTTCATTCATCAATTTACAATTTATACCGTGCGTGTGTGTGTGTATGTGTGTGTGTGTGTGTGAACTGATCAGATGCCATTTTCTTCCAACATAAATATTGTTGACCAATACAGCTTCAAATATTTTTTTATATAATTTTTATTGCATTAACGGCATCAAATCCGGAATTGTTAAAACCTCGTCTTAAGAAATATGACAATTAAGAAATATGACAATTAGCCCAGTGATCCCGCATGTGAAAGGTCCTTCTCAAGAGACTACCTCTTGTATAAGATATCAAAGGAGTATATTTCAACCCTTTTACCCTGCTCATGATTGGTCATGCCTTTTGTAATACCACATTTTCATTTCAGAAGTGTTTGCATTATAATAAAGGGGTGGGGTCCAATCACTATATATATACACTGAATGTTAATTTAGAATCCATTTACTTACTGATCTGCTTAAATTGTCCAAAAATAATACCTCGCAGATAGCCAGTCTTGCTCATTAATTCCATGAAATATAAAATCTTGATTTTGTGGTAGAGACATTGAATAACAGATAGCTAGTTTTCCCTCTGTAAAATACCACAACAATGAATATGCGTGATAGTGAAGGAACCTAATATAGAGATGTGTTCTAAAAAATACCTGGTCAGTGGTCACTATAGTGCATACAAATACATCAATATCGTATTTAATGATTGAAATCACGTTATAGGTAAGACTAAAAAAATGTTTTGTAATTATGGTGCAACAATACAAAAATGGAATATTTAATTATGTGAAATCATACTATCCTTGATTCCAATAAACAAAGAATTAATATTTAGTGAAGCGGATTAAACAGTAATGACAAAACAAAATGTCACCAACTTAATGAAACCCAGGAGGAGTATGTTTTTATACTGAAGGGCTTTACAGTGAGTGATCACTGTATTGTTTCAAGCAGCGTTATCCTTTTCGTATTTTTTTCATGGAAACTCTCGATGAACAAATTGCTTCAAGTATGTTTGCAGAAACTGAATCTAACAGATATTTGAACCATTTTGAGAGTAAAGAAACCTTCTGTGCAAAACATTCCTAAACGAAATAACCCAGACAGGAAGGATTAAACTATAACGGCCAATAGAAGAACCGTATATACTCCCTTATAAGTTGAGTCTAACTGCAAATCGCACATACTCAGAGCTGTCTGGTTCTTTGCAGTTTGTTAGGAGTAATCAGTGGAGCAAAAGTGCAGTAACTCGGATTTGCTAGCACAGTGTGCTATCAGGATTTTTGCTGTTTGCAGTTTGATTCGACGTCTGAGGGAGTACATACGGTAGATATTCTGGAGTCGAAGTACACAACAGAAAACGTGAAAACTGTCCTATCGAGCTGTTTGAATATTGTCCTTTACTTCTCAATTTAGCCTTTCTGGTAATCCAATCTGATGACATATTGTCGAAACAGCTTAGCTAATCTGGTTAAAGATAGCGTTATGGTGAATTATGTTTAGAGCAAGTCTCTCATCATAACACCTATCTGGTGAGACTTGAAATTTGTACTACGATATACCTGAAGTCGTGATATGCGGGGTACATTGCACGGAAAAAATAGAATTGAATTAGTTATAGTGGGGTGAATGATCATGCCCACATACTAGGACGTTGTTGTAGTGAAGTGGTTTAGTATTGGGAATTACTGAAATTTCATTATCACGATCAATTATCGATTTTAATCGGTGATATTTTCTGTATTTTTCGTGGGTCATGCCATTTTTGTTGGTACTGGTTAAGTTGCTTATATCCCACAGAGTCAAAAGGTTTAGCTGCTCGATTGTCGCCTGACACATTGTCGGGGAATGATTGTACTGGATAACAAAAGACTATATTAACTGGAAGCTGCTATTCGCATATGTTACTTTTCCTGGAAAATGATGTGTCACAAATTCAAACGCCTTATATTCAGTTATGGAGAAATCAAAACCAAACGCTTGATGGATTTGCTTTTCCTGGAAACTTACGTATAAAATCCTGAAATTCAGTTATAGAGAAATAATAATCGAACGCAAGGTCATTTGACATTTCTTGAAGCAGACATATTGTCAAATAATAATTTAAAAGATGTATGATTTTCTAGCTGGTTAAGCCAATGTGTATCAGTGGTACTACACGATTCTGTTAACAAAATCGTTATACTAAAAGACTTATCTCTTCCATACACCTTTTTGACTTCTATATACATTTTTTAAATGTAATATAGCCATCTTGCCAAAGGAAGGGATAACTGTAGCTAATTGTTCAGTACAGATAATATGATGGCAATTGAGACTTTTTTTTTCAATTAAGCAGAGTTTTTCTGTAGGATTTTGTAAATGGTAGTCCCATATCCACATTTATCCCAAACCTGAGACTCCAGAGTACAAAAAAAACAGTATACCAAATTTTAGAAGTTCTGGACTAAAAAGGGAAGGTCTTGGAAGCAGGGATTATCTCTACTGGGATCTCTTGTATGAAACTGAACAAGCACCAAATTTGTTTCTGCATGTAAGCAATGCTCAAAGTTTATGAAGAGTTTTTCAAGAAACTGATTCTATCCATAATTTATTTTTAAGCTTCAGATACCTTGCAGGGATTTATCTCGACTGACCAATACTGGAATACTGGTCATTGTAACCTTAAGAAGGTAAACTAAGTAAAAACTATTTTGTAAGAAGAAAAATATCATGGCAATTGCTAGTAGAGACTTACAACTTGAATGTTTAGAATCATTTTTAAAGCTCAATGAATTAAAAACATTGCAATGTTTAAATGAAACTAACAGCTTGATGTGCTTTAGGTGAACTGTTTCTGTACCATTCCCCTTAGTAAAGGACACTATGAATTAGAACTGGTACCAATTTGTGACATTGCTCAAAATATACGAAAAGTTAGTTATAATTCGCCGATAAATTTGCAATTGTTGAAAATTACATGCTAACATTTCTGTCACCAATAACAACCAAGCAGTAAAGCAGGAAATCGATAGGTAGACTATACTTTATGCTTATTGTAATTGATAGTGAAATGACTACTGTATCCTATGTGGATGCTTGAAGGCAGTTTCATAATTCTCATAAATTTCTAAAGATTATATTTTTTTTAAATGTATATTTCTATTTGATTCATATACATATATTCAGTATAGGCTGTCTAAATGTTTAAAAGAATTACCAGTAGCTAACTATGCCTTAGTACAAACCTCGATATAAAGGGCACTTGCTCAAAATGGACACCGCTCACGAAATATATAAAGGATAATCGTCCATAAATAATACTGTGTTTCTTGGGTGTTCTTCATAGACGAGTTTCAGTTATTTACAGTATCTACAAAATGTTTGGTTATTTACAGTATCTACAAAGTGTTTGACCATTTCCAGCAAATGTTTGTATTTACACCCTATTACACTGGGTAATATTCATGTATTATGGGTGAAATCATGAAGCTACACCGAAGTGCTAGGATTTATTACTGATTAATGATACACGAGTATATCACTTGGTGCAAGTTGTTTAGAGATATCATATACTTCAAAAGGCAGTCCAAAAGTGGCTAGGTGAGTGTAGTACAGCCAGTGCTATAGCACCAGTATATGTCACTGAAATGCACTCGATTGCACCTTACACTAGCACAAATGTAATATGGTCTATACATGTTGTATCAAATGTATTACAAACCTATTTCAAGTGTTGATGGTTAATAACACGGACATTTAACATTGTTTGAACTCGGGATGAAACTCAATATTCAAGAACAGCATTTGGTGACGTAATGATCGGTATTTCTTTAATTGTACTGATAATTAGTTATAGAATTAATGGCTAAATATTTAAAAGTTGGATAGGTTATCTGAGTGGTTTCACTAAATATTATTTATACCGGAAGATAGCGTGATTATATCAACAAATACAGCAAAATTAAATTGCATAATGCTACCTAACTATAATGCTATCCATGGGAGTCATGAAATATACCACCTTATGGCGAGACCGCCTTATAGAGAAGTACATTATACAGCACTACCTCATTATAATGCTGTCAATCGGAGCCACGTAGCATATTGCATTATAGTGAGACCGCCTTACAACGATGTACATGACACAGTGCTCCCTCATTATAATGATGTACCTGGAAACCACAGAGTATACTGCCTTATAGTGAGACCATCTTATAAAGAAAAACATGATACATATAATTTGTTTAGAGTAGGGATCGGCAAAATACGGCACGCGTGCCACAAGATGGCACGTCAAAGAAGTCTTGTGCGGGAATCGAAGGGCGGCCAAAAATCTCAATTTTAACAGTGTTACTCGCTTACTGGCGGCACGCGCTCGTTCAGTTTGTAATTAATCCGGAAAAAAAGTTGTTGTTGTTGTTGTTGGGTTTAACGCCATTTTTCAGCACACGATTGGCTATACATGGCGGCCAGTATTAATGGTGGAGGAAGAACCCGGGAAAACCCCGGAAAGAAATACCAACACACGAGAAGCTACTGGCAAGCTTTCTCACATACCCACATTGGCTGAATCCGAGACTCGAACCGGCGCAGAAAGAGGTGAGATAGCAATGATCCGTAACGGAGAGCGCTTTAGACCACTCGGCCACTCGGAGGCCCCCCGGAAAAAAAGTGGCACGCTATGTAAAATAGATTGCCAACCCCTAGGTTACAGCGACCGTCTCGGATGCGGGAGGTCGCGGGTTCGAACCCCGGCCAAGCCATACCAAACACTTAAATATGGTACTAACAGCTGCCTCGATAGGCAGTCAGCATTAAGAGGGTAGTGTTAGGACTGGCCGACATGATGTCATGATAATGTGTCTGGGTGGGACTGATGTTACATGTCTGCGGCATGATGCCCCAGTGTTAGACATAACTATAAACTGCCACACTGCAGACATCGTAGCGATATGACTGAAAAATTGTTAAAGCTACGTTAAAAATCCAAATTTTACTATTAGTGTAATGGAATTCATGACAATGCTGGCCTTGTAATATGAACCGTGTTATATTGAAGGGCCATATAGTGAGTGAGTGATGTAATTCACTAAGTGAAAACAATATATGGTAATAACAATCTTACTGAATTTATTCTAAATGGAAGCTTTCATTATGGAAACCATACAATTAAATTTACTAACAATGATTTCTTATCTCGGTTTTTTTTTGTTGTTGTTCCTTTTGTTGGTTTGTTTGGGTTTCTATGCACTCTCTTGAAATCTATCCAATAAATCCTGCAGGCGTTGCACAATGATTAGGAAACTGTAGAAATAAATGATTTACAAAATCAATCAAAGAGGCAGTCACTTTCACCAGCAAAAAGCAATATATATGAATGAGTGTGTGTGTGTGTGTGTATGTCTGTGTGTCTGTGTGTGTTTGATTTTTAACGTAGCTTTAACAATTTTTCAGTCATATCGCTACGATGTCTGCAGTGTGACAGTTTATAGTGATGTCTAGCACTAAGGCATAATGCCGCAGATATGTAGCATGATGTCCCATCCAGTCACATTATCCTGACACCAGGCCGACCAGCCCTAGCACTAACCTCTTAATGCTGAGCGCCAAGCGAGGCAGCTATTAGTACCATTTTGTAAAGTCTTTGGTATGACTCGACCGGGGATCGAACCCACGACCTCTCGCATCCGAGGCGGATGCTCTAACCACTAGGCCATATATGAATGAAGGGTCCTCTAATTCTAATCATCATTTCATAAGATCATTATAATTGCTAAAATCTGTACTTCTGAGATACATTAAGTACTTAAAGAAAACAATACACTATTTCACTGTTGTTAGTCCTTCGACAATGAAAGAGTATAATATATACTTTACGGCAATAGTAGAAATAAGCATGCACAGAGACAGGCTTCCGACAGAAATTCATCTGCACAGTGTTGACGGTATCATTCATTTAACAGTGTATCCATAAGCCAATACTGAGTTATAATAAGACAGATTTCTGTTTTATTGATGCTGTTTGATCAAATTTAGAAAAAAATGATGTGTTTTATTAACATTAATAATTCCACTGCCCTCACCTTAATCAAAAGACATGATCACCGAATCTAATCTTGCACAAATCCAGATTTAGTTACTGTCGTAGTGTGATGCAGATACAATTTTAATGCAATATGAATGGATACCAATTGCTTTCGTGAGATTGGATACATGTTTGAATCTAATCACTTTGTCTTTGCATAGTTTATTAAGTTCGAACCTTTGGTGAAAAATAAAGAAAGATGTTACATAAGAAAGGCAAGTATGACCTGGTGTTTGTGCTAATATTACCACATAAATATTAATCTTATACAATATATTACCAAATCAATCGCCGTCAGTCACCAAATCAGTCAATATTAATCATCAAATGAATAAACATGTAATCACCAAACGAGTTACCCTCAATCAACAAATGAGTCACTATCAATCACCATGTGAATCATCAGCACCAAATGAATCAATATTCAATCACAAAATGAGTCACTATGAATCACCTAGTGAGGCACTCTCAGTCACCAAATAATTCAATATCAATCACCAAATGAATCACTACTAATTACCAAATAAACAAATTATTTATGAATTGCCTATAAACAGGGAGTTGTGTTGATTTAAAAGACAAACAAACAACAAAACAGTTGCGTTCAAGTGGCGTGTAAAATTAAAATATCTACAATTGTGAATAAAATTAAAACATTACATACATCAAACCAGATGGAACTTAAGTTTAAACACATAACTTTATGTTAGAAGCACGAATGTAAAAGTACAGTATAATTGGTAAACAGAAGGCATAGAGTATAACGCTATAGTGAGATATCGTTATTACACAGTACATATACATATAATTTCATTACTAAAAAATGAAATAGCATCTATTACCATATCCGCCTTATAAAAAGGACAGTGTTATAACGAAGGATCTTATATTGAGAAAGTGCTATTTTTATAGCATTGTCCTCCACGGTTAGTCTCTAATGTCCTCCGCTACACTATAACCATCTTACACTAAACATCTGATAAAATGAGAGGTCAATGTTTTAGATATTATAAAATCACCGCAAAAAAAATTAAACCATTTTTGTGTTCAAGTTCTGATTATATGAATAGTATAATAAACAAATTCGATTTACCACCATGCATTGACTGTATGTCGATCGCTGCCATTCGGATGTCTTTGGCGTTTTATGAAACAAGAACAACCAAAAAGTTAAGAATGATAAAACTACTTTTTTTCTTCTTCATTTACAACCTCAAGGTGAATCCAACAGTCAGTCAAATCAAAGGTCCAAATACTTTGGGTATTATTTTTGGCAGAGAAATTTCCGGCGAACAAACTATATGTTTTCTTTTAAAATTATTGCGCCTACATATTTCAGAGGCATAATTTTCTCTAAATTGCCGGAAAGCTTCCGAATGATTCATGAGTGAAAAACGTCATTCGGTACATAATTTTTGTAACGACAACTTTCCATAACGCTAAGTGCAGCGCTTTATATGACAGGTTGCCAAAATTAAATTGACAGAGAATTCCAAAGTCACCAGGACATGAACCTATTTATAGGTGCCTGTCAGATCTACTCGTTATTAGTATATATCGGTTTAAATCAGCTTGCGTTTGTGACATTAATATGGAAGGGTATAAAATAATTATAATTTATAATGGTTATAAACTTCATGCTTATATTAACACATTTTGTTTCAAAATATACAATGCCCCAAGATGTGTAAACATGCATATTTAAGAACAGACCGATCATTTTTTAATAATTTTTAAAAGAAACTCGAGAGTACAGCACAAATTGAGTGAACCTGACCTACCTCATAGCCTGTATATATCGCTCATTTTCGCAAGTTGAATGCAACGCAAACGAATTAATATCACAAATAATACGTTTTCTGAAATTTTAATTTGCGTTTTGAAGTCAAACCGAAAAAATTAAACTGTAGATATTACAAAACAGCTTAAAGGGGTGTTTCAACATTTCAAGTCTCAAAAATTTCAAATTATACGGTAATTGCAAATATGTAACCAGGCTGGGTAATTATAGATTCATCTGAACCAAGACGTATTATGCAGTCCATACCTCGCCAATGTCACGGAAACAGTTTTTTCAAGTTCACACGGTTGGATAATCAACCACATCTGCTCACGCATATAATGCAAAACCCTGTGCAATCAACGTAGACACAGATATATCGAGGAATAGAGAGCTGACAGATCATGGTGTATGATATTCTTACGGTTTCTGTTTAAACAAACTACATTTACCGTGATATGCTGGAACATTTCGTGTCGGTGGAAGATTAAGGTCAGTGCTATCAGCATCTGGTTGTCTGTTATACAGAAATATATGGTAGGGTCGAGTTGGTAAAAATACGACAGATTTGTCCATTTGGTTCATGTAACCCATGTCAATTTATCTTCCGTCTTTGAAAATTGAAAGATGAAAGATGAAATATCGAATATGCTTCCATCTGTACATCTCTAAAAAAAATAAAAGATGGAATATGGAAATACAGAAGACGATTCCATTTTCCAGCTTAAAACCTTTGAATATTTATCACAAGGCTAGCATGAGACTTTTAAGAAAAGAACAGCACTAAAAAGCTTTTATAGAAAATTTACTGTAATTTGATTCCATTTCTGAAGCCTGTAAAATAAACCATGTAGTTATCTCCACAAATTGGTACATACAGATCGAACATATGGTTGTAACAGATCTGAACCATGAAATGGATAGCTTGAACCTGACATACGTAAATTGCTTGATCTATTTAACAAGCCACTGTTCAATCAACAGCTTAGAAATAAAATGAAGACAGATAATAGTCGGCTGTAGACCTCGGCTGAAAGAATGTACATGTATAGGGTTACTTTCGTCTGGAAACAAATGACGTCATAGTGTCATTGTACTGGTTACCAACTGCACATTCAAAGAATGTTGATTTCTTTTAATATATATAAAAAATAAAAAGTATTACGGTATAAAGCCGAGTTCCTGAAGTTCGACCGAAAACAATTCCATCACTTAAGATACTAATTTATTTTTTAAAAAATTCACTCCAATATAGATGGAGATGTGATTTTCTTTTAAATCCCTGGTCCCCTTCGTTCAGGAAATACTACAGATGGTCCATTATTGATCTTGAGAAAGACATAATTTCTCTGCCTCATAAACTGTGTAAAAAATGTATAGGTGACGTTATAAAACAGAATTTGACTAGCCTTTGCGCTGTGAGAGATGTATAGGCAACATTATAACATTATACCTTGAAATTCGGCCGGAGACGAAGCATATTATCACAGAGTATTCCCACTAATTATCCAAATGTTTGATGAAGATTATGCGAAATAGGAGAAAGTAATTAACAAAACAACAAACAGCCAAAACAAAAAAAAAAAAAAACAAACAACCCCCAAACACAAAAACACAGAAAATGAATAAAATGACTTTTCACGTGATTATCTCTCCCCCCCCCATTCCATATGGAATTTGAAGAGCACATACAAAGTGTTTTTTTTTTCTTCTTTTCAACTAAAGTCTTCAAAGAAAGGATTTTCGATAGAGTGAAAACGATGGCGCAGAATAAACTGGATTTTGAAAGAGTTTTACTCTAGACATTGACTGTACCCAACACTGCAGAGGTTGCAAGCAAGCAAGCACAAACCGTAGTGCTATTTCATGGTCTGTGTGTGTATGTGTGTGCGTTTGTGTGTGTGTGTGTGTGTGTGTGTGAGAGAGAGAGAGGGGGGGGGGGTTGGTTGGATTTTTAACGTAGCTTTAAAAAAAAAAAATCAGTCATATCGCTACGATGTCTGCAGTGAGGCAGTTTATAGTGATGTCTAGCACTGGGGCATCATTCCGCAGACATGTAGCATGATGTCCCACCCAGTCACATTATCCTCACACCAGGCCGACCAGTCCTAACACCAACCTCTTAATGCTGAGCGCCAAGCGGGGCAGCTGTTAGTACCATTTTTGTAAGTCTTTGGTATGACTCGGCCGGGGATCGAACCCACGACATTCCGCATCCGAGGCGGACGCTCTAACCACTAGGCCACCGGAGTGGCTTCAGGGTCTGAAATTAACTATATAATAATAAACAAAATTATAATTATTAAATATTAATTATTACTCATGACAAGCAGCAGTAGACAGAGAAATATGAACCGAGGGCTCAGAGGAGTGAAACTAACACATGGGCATGGCACAAGGGCAATGTTCGTTTAAACGAAAGTTTGCTGTCTACTTCTGTAATATTTCATTAAATAAACACGTCATTGCAAAGTTGCATTAAATTCTGTCAAATACTGAAGAAGGAGAGGGGAGTATTTTAGTTCCTCTAACACTGAACATACGTGAAGCAAGTTTTCCATTAGAATATCATCGTCTTTTTCCTGAAACTACCAAAGTACCGGTAAAATGAGAAGAAGAAAAAATACCGTGTAATGTATCACCGTAAGAAAAACGACCATATATATATATATATATATATATATATATATATATATATATATATATATATATATATATATATATATATATATATATATATATATATATATATATATATAATCCTATTGTTAGTTTTTACATATGTCAAATTTAAAAGATTTTGTTAATGTCTCAAATACATGCAGGGCCGGATTAAGGGAGAAGCTCAGGGGACACGTGCTCTGTGTCCCTCTAGTCATGCCCATCCACACCCCCATGTCGTGGATACAATTACATGTGCTTAAATAAACCAAATATTGGCCTCTATAGGCTAATATAGCTATGATAGTTATATACTTATAAATGACAGTTCAAGAACTGCTTTCAGGGTGTATTTATGGATCTATAATGGGCTTCCCTATCCTAAGTGTCAGGAAAACCCACCCTCCCTCGTCTTAATCTGGCCCTGCATATATGAATGATTTAAGTGATATTATCCTGATGTTAACACACACACACACACACACACACACACACACACACGCCAAATTATAAAAAAATATTGACAGTGTAATCGTTTGAATTCTCAAACGTGATAATTTTAATGTTTCCAGCTAACTTGCAGGATATAATGACCATTTCCTTCGTAATCTCTCCACTCTACCCCTCCACCGTCTTTTAAACCTAAAACATCTATAAGAATAAACAATAACAGAAAAAAGCAAGCAAACATAAAAGCCTATCCAAACAGTAGACGAAGTCGAGGCCCTATGACATTTCTCAAGTCTGAAGTGACACCAAAAGCTAAAAAGGTATTAATTATATCTTACATCTTAATTACATGTCCCAATGACGTCTTTCGGGTCTAAAAATAGACATCAGAAGCTCAAAAGGTATTGATTACTGCCTACAGTCAAACATCAATCTGGCGAACCTCCTTCAGGATGCTTCCAAAGATAACCTGATTATACAACGCAGACTTGAGCACCCACACTCGTTCGCACAAGGAAAGTTTTGGACAGATTTTCAGTTGCTCTGGCAAGGAATCATATCCGATTTGCATGACATGATTTCTGCACTATATCAGTGAATTAAAAGTGTTTTTAGCTGACTACATTCATGACATGAGCGGCGGCTTCGTTAAGGCTTTCGCTGCTAACTCCTTAATGAGCAATATACAAAATGGTCTACCTACATTTATTTACCTACCTAGATTTATGAATAATTTGAATATCCCAAAAATTCAGCCTGTATAACACGAAATGAAACAACATAAACTTAGGCATGAAAAACATACTGCATTAACAATATCTTTATTATAATGTCTGTAACAAAATATAGTTTGGCAAGGGTTTAAAGTGAGTCAAAAACGTAAACCAGTTAGTTCCCTGGAAATATACCCATGATTTAATATGCATAATTTAATTCCGAATAAAAATATGTAAATTTACATAATGTTAAGTATTTTGGTAGCTTAAAGGACTCTACGGATCTTAAATCAGAGTGGCGGTTGCTGAGTAGTTAACACGCTGGATTCCTGTGCAGGAGTACATGGTTCGATTATCAGGCTTTGTGAATTTTTGGAGCCAGTTTCAAAGTCTACGTTATTTTCACATGATTACCTTCGGTCTTCACAGTTGAAATACTTTTAATATCGAGAAGACATATTTTTTTTTATTTTTATGTCTGGTCATTAAATAAAAGTAATTAACTGTCCTGCAGAACTCCTTGACGTTGATGAAGAATAGGGGAGTGTGAGGAAGACGTATTTTAATGGATAAGTTAAGTACCTTTAAAATCGGGAAAGCACTAATACTGTAAAACAGAAAGATTCTAAATAAGTTTTAAAAAATACGAAGAACACCAACGATATGCTCTGTATTTCTACATACACTGTTGTGTTCAGTCTTGTATTGTATAAACACATTTTGTTGGTTCAGTTATTTAGAGACATAGATGTGCTCCATAAATATATAATGTTTCCGAAATAATTGACATAACTCGAAAAATTAGAACTATTTAGCAAGTATTTCCAACACAGCGGATTATGAATAAGCGCGCGCGCTTGTGTGTGTGTGTGTGTGTGTGATTTGGTTTTCTAACGTAGTTTTTAACAATTTTCCAGTCATATCGCTACGATGTCTGTAGTGTGGCAGTTTATAGTGATGTCTAGCACGGGGACATCATGCCGCAGACGTGTATCATCATGTCCCACCCAGTCACATTATCCTAACACCAGGCCGACCAGTCCTAACACTAGTTTCCTTATACTGAGCGCCTAGCAAGGCAGCTGGTAGTACCATTTTTGTAAGTCTTTGGTATGACTCGGCCAAGGCTCGAACCCGCGAGTACTTGCATAATTTGATGACTCTTTTTCCTCTGAAAAGAAGAGTGACAAACAAAAGGATTCTGAATTCAACAAATTAATAGACATAGAAAAATTAACAACATTATCATTCGGAATACTTGATACTTGCTATCTTATGCATGTCTGTCATTCAGAATGCGATACTCTGCTATTAAATAATGAATTCTCCCAATAAAGAAATACGGCTGTTGGATGGGAATTTTAGGTCCCACTGGCCCTGCCCACCGCTATCCCCCACAGTTGGAAGGGTTGTTTGGGCAGTTGCTACGCCACTGTGGCTAATGTATATATTCCATATAGAACGATGTACTCTGCCATTAAATCATGTTTAATGTATGTCTATCATATGGAACGATTTACAGCATTTCAATTAAATCATGTTTAATGTATGTCTATCATATGGAACGATTTACAGCATTTCAATTAAATCATGTTGGCTAACGTGTGTCTGTCAGATAGAACGATATACAGACCTTCCATTAAATCGTGTTGGCTAATGTGTGTCTGTCATATAGAAGGAGGTACTTTTCCATTAAATCATGTTTAACATCATACATCTCCACACAAAGTTGCGTTCATTCCTATTCCATTTCAATAAATTTTGTGGATTTGTTTGGCAACAGTGCGTTTCACAACTGGATCATGTCTTGAAAATTCAGAGAAAACTCAAAGAATTTTGTTGAATTAACCACTTAAAAACTTAAGTTAAGCTTGGTGAGTCATACAGACATTATGTCTACTTTCTGAAGACTACTAACCATCCATCTTTTTGTTTCTTTTAACATCAATAATGTTTACACTGAGCAGACGAAATAAAGAAGTCTCTTGGCGACTCTTACACTGAACAATCTAATCTGACCAAGATTTATGCATGTTCCTGTGACCAAGATTTATCCATACTTCTGTGTAAATTGGTATTCCTGAAGACCAGAGAGTGTTTTGATCGTGCAACTTCTCTCCCAACGTGTTGTTGCACTTGTTTCTGCGTTAATCTCACCTCCCAATGTATTACCTAATAAGATAAGTGGCAGGGAGAAAGGAACTACTACTGACACTTTCTCAAAACGTTCCCATCTTAACATAACGTAAACTTCCGTTGCTGATCATTTAACAACTGTACACTTTTTGAGATTTTTTACATTTTTGCAGAAACACCAGGTTCGCAAACCATCTTCAACACACGTCGTGCTGAATAAATTAATATAAAGTCTCCAAGTCTATTAAAATGAAACACTCTTGAGAAGACTGTACGTGGGAATATTAACACAACAAATACAACACAAGGAGAGGATTCACCCTCTTAAATATCCAGGGCTGTCTTGTACTTGTTGAAAAGTTTTAATGAGTAATTGTAAAATAAAGATTTATTTCAGAAACATTACAAAACACACACACTTTTCTTTTTTATGTGTACTTAACTGTGTACTGCGTACTTAATTAATGCTTCGAAAAATGTTTCAGTTTCCTTGGCAACACCGACATTACAGCATGCAATTTTTGTCTTTCTTGTCATGAAACCGTGATGCTTTTGATGATTGCATCTTTACCTCAGAAAGATCAAACTACGAATCATATAACAACATGAAAGTAATCAATCATATAATCAATATGGAAGTTGAAAGCATCATTACATCAATTACTATTCTCATACTGTAGGCCCTCAATGTATAATGTCCCAGCATACATTGGCCTCTCTTATAACAAGGGTATTGCGGTTTAATTCAAGCCTGTCATTACTACGGGGTTTAACTTCAAGTTAGCTTTAGGAAAATGTCAACTAATTATATCGTGGTTTCAAATGATTAAATACAATATTTTTGTTTTTTTATTTATAAGATACCCTAATTATCATGGACTTTCTTTTAACATCGCCTGCATGGCTCGCATTAGAGCTGGGTAGTATGGGCACTGGATCGTGCAGGCAGGCGATAGTTGTCTAATCTCGCATAAAGAGGTCCTAGGTTCGATGCCAAGCAAAAACCCAGTATGGAGAGAATTATGTAATTGCTTGTTTAGCGATAGGGTGTCAATATTTGTAGCAATCAAGGTCCCTAGATTCGTCAGCCGTAGGATGTGTGTGATGTGATTTTGATTTTTAACGTAGCCTTAAAAAAATGTCAGTCATATCGCTACGATGTCTGCAGTGAAGCAGTTTATAGTGATGTATAGCACTGGAGCATCATGCCGCAGACATGTAGCATGATGTCCCACACACAGTCACATTATCCTGACACCAGGCCGGTTAGTCCTAACATTAACCTCTTAATGCTGAACGCCAAGCGAGGCAGCTATTAGTACCATTTTTGTAAGTCTCTGGTATGACTCGGCCGGGGATCGAACCCACGACCTCCCGCATCCAAGGCGGACGCTCTAACCACTAGGCCACCGGAGCGGTCAACCGTAGGGATTTAAATAAATATCCTCATATAATTATATATATATATATATATATATATATATATATATATATATATATATATATATATATATATATATATATATATATATATATATATATATATATATATATATATATATATATATATATATATATATATATATGGTGTCAATATTTGTAGTAATCAAGGTCCTTAGATTCGTCAACCGTAGGATGTTCGATGAACTATACAAATAGTCTTAAGAGTAATTATCCTTAGGCCAGTAAATGGAGTATTGTTACATTACTCCCTTATATAAATAAAACATAACACGATACACTTGCATGGCTCCCATTAGAGCTGGGTACCACGAAGGATTTTGTACCACGGTGTTTCTGAAAGTACCGCGATATATTAAGGACCAACGATTCACAGTTCTGTGGCAGCTCTGACTCTTTTTGTTCAATTTTCATCGAACAATATCTTGCTCTGATTTAAATAAAAATGCAAGCATCTTATATCCGTGTTATTATTTGGAAAAGTATTAATTATCTTGTGATAAAATAAATTTAAAAAAAAAAACATTTCAGCGCCAAAGGAATTCACAGTAGGCAGGGATACTTTGAATAGGTTGCAAGCGCCCGGGCAAGATTTTAATCAGAGAGGGAGAGTAAATATAATACACTCTTACTCAACAAAGGAGAAAACAGTCAGTGGACTTGAGAAATTACATACGGTTGAGACAGAAATTATGCGCCCCTGAAATCGTAGGACAATTCGCAGTCTTACAAAGGAATGCATATATTAAACACATTCACATAACTAGTAATAACCATTACATGACGTGTTTTTTTTACGTAACACCTGTCAAACATGTGATCAAAGGATTATAAACATAATTATATTTGTAATATTCACCATTCATTTGTGTAAAAATATAAGTTTTGAACTATATTGTCTTGAATAATGAAAACACATGTTAAAAGCAATTAACGTCGTAACAATATTCTACGGGAATTTCAATAAATTACTTACTGACTGAAATTACCGACGTACCGGTACAGTGAAAAAGTACCGTGCTACGTACCTCCAGAAAAAAACGCGGTATACCGGTAATATCGCGCACCTCTAGCTCCCATGAAACCGTGTTATAATGAGAGACACAATGTCAGTAACTAATGCATGGATTAAACCCTCCAAAGATACTTACATCTGATGAATATCCTCTCGTGGTATCGAACATGAAGAATTCGTTCTTGCTCCATTATTATCCATCATGCTGTATTGTTTCAAGTTCAAGTTTGACTAAGACTGCCTTCTAATTCTTAACTAATTAATATATTTATTAGCTTCTTGATGATGACGATGATGACGATAATGATGATCTCAGACAAGAGGCTGATAACTTATATATTTTTCATTTGCGAGAGTCTAAATTTCAAATTTGGTTTCTCACGTTCACACCAATGAATCCCCACATCAGGTGAGAATGACCTTCCTTAATATATTCCCAAAACGTTCTTGTACAATTTTTGTACTTATCAGTCTATCTCCCAGTTAAACATCACACCTGTGAAATGTTCATGAAATGATTACTCAACTTAACAAGTTCTCATCATGCATTTATATTCATTCCAGGTAATCTTTCCATATCCAGGTAAAAAAAAATTGTCTTTAGAAATTGACCTATAAATATGTATATATATATAGAGAGAGAGAGAGGGAGAGAGAGAGAGAGAGGTCTTTTCTCTGAAACTGCAATATATTTGATGTAACTGATTTCCTGCGGCTGTCACTTATGATTTGGAATAGAAAATGAACATTTTTATATAAAAGAAGAATAATCCAATAACTTCTAACAGTCTGGATGAAATTAAATTCTTAGACTTAAAAGTTCTTATAGGTTTTACTGTTTGTTATTATATAATATCAATAATGTAGTATAAAAAAAGATCATCTACTGAAACATTATATCCCCTATAAATGAACATATATACAGTCGGTGATAATGGAAACTGATTTTCTAAAAGAAATGCTCAAGCTTTCTGTACTTTTTCAACAAGACTTTTACCCATTCTTTCTTCCAGCATAAAATATCAATCTCCTTTATGAATTACATAACCAATTTTCAAAATATCGGCACAACTTCATTTTTCATCCTCCACAATAAAATACAACTGTTGACACAATACTCTGAAACAATTGTTTAAGAGCTTAAATCCATTTCTACAGACTCCAACTGTCCATCATCATCCAAGGTGAAGCAACGATTGTTATAAGTTCTCCGATATCGACTGTATAATTATGTCTGCACAGTTTATCAGTGAAGGCTTCTATGCACACTAAGTCAGGAACAGAAGTGGATCACTATTCAGCGACTCGGCTAGCCAAGAATACAGCTAGTCGAAGAAATCAATTTTACATCCATCGCCACTGATACCATGCTGTGGTCGAGACTTGTGCAATGGAAAGTATGTTTGTAACAACACGCGCTTGGGGCACACGCTTATATGAAGTGTGAAAGATAATGTATCGTGTGAGCTAATGAAAAATTGCAGAATATAACGATTCTTCAAATGTAAAGAATCTTTCTTGCAGTTTGCGATGTTGTTGATATGAGTCTGATGCCGCTTTTAAGCAAGTGATCAACAATACATGGCAACCAGTACATTTGGTGGAGGAAGAGCCCAGCTAATCCCGGGAAGAACCAACGACCCACGGGAAGCTACTGGCTTTCTCACATACCGACGTTAGTCGAGACCGATGCTCGAATCAAGGTGGACATGGGTGAGATGTCAATGATATGTGAAGGCAATCGTCTCAGACAACTCAGCTATCTGTGGCTCTAGTTTAAACTGCCTTTTCTGTTCATGAAATATCTATAGTCAGCTCTGATGGAGAATAATGCAGCTCACAAGCCACGGGAGCGAGCAAAACGTACAGCCAAACGAGTCTGTTAACAACAATGGACATCAACATGTACACGCGATTTTCAGCTTTTTTCTTCTCCTTAGTTTCTGATCTTTATTTTCTTCCCGCAGAGCTCGAATTAAATAGTTTTTAAATTTAAATAGCAGTTGTAATTGAGATTATTGAGACAATCTGCTATTTTAAGTGGACCAATGATTCGCTTCGTTTAGAGGAAGTTTCTATTAATTTACCCTCCATTGTCAGTTTTCATGATTTCAAGTTATTTGCAGCAAAGTGACTATAACATGTTTCCCATGCTTTTAATTTCAAGAGATGACTATTTTCAGCGTTCATGTACCTGATTTAAATACATTTTATTTGTCATCTTGTGACTTAGTTCATTGTATCTGAGTTAAATATGTTTGATGGTTAACTTTAGAGCTCAATGTACCAGAATTAACATGTTCCGATGGTTAACTTCAGAGTTCACTGGATCTGAGTTAAATATGTTTGATGGTTAACTTCAGAGTTCAGTGTACCTGAATGAAACATGCGTTGATGCTTAATTTCCAAGTTCAAGCTGAGTTCATTTAAGTTGATTACCAGCGTCAGTGTGAACTGAATTTAGACAATGCATCGAACCTCTCTTAACCATTTGACCACACTGATTTTACAAACATTCCTTAATCTTATTTGCAGTTAAGGTTGAAAAAAATCCATATTTAAAGGAAATCAGAAGTTAAATCTGTAGACTATGAGTGGTGGACTGTTGCAGACGTCAGTGATTTGTGATGTATTTTTTAAAATTACAAAGTTATAGGCTGATGTTTTTTCTTTGTTTCTCTTTCTCCCTCAAAAGTTGTCATTCCCAGTCCAATGAGAACTGTAAACAATATTTTAAAAACTGAGAATCATGGAGGTCCTAGAAACATGTACTCTTGAACAAAATATATAGAGAACTCTAGAGGAAAATTGAGACTATAATGATTCCAATGGACATCATCATACTTGTAATGGTGCAAATGTTTGAGGAAGATTTCTGGTGTATAAATTCACGGGGCTTTCTGTCGTGGTCAGCGTGACACGTAAACATTAAGCTCGATGTAATGACTAGGTCCGCCATAAATTGGCAGCTTGTAATAATTAACCTCTCCTGCTTGGATGCATAAATTGAGTTTTAATTAGAGTCCATTTGATACCGGCCTTACAGTTATGTTAGTGTAAGATTATTTAGCGGTGAACGACGAAAATTCAGAGGAACCAGGGAAGGTGTGGTCCGTTTGAAACAGGTGTCATAAAATTATATTTTCCAGAACAGTTATTAACAATGACGGACTGGAGAGGATTAGTCTAACTTCGATGGGAGCGATAAAGATTTCTGGTGGGTAAAGAAGTAATCCTGATTGGCTAAGCTAAACGGTGTGTGTGTGTGTGTGTGTGTGTGTGTGTGTGTGTGTGTGTGTGTTCCCAGACGGAATTCAGGGTTTTAAAATTATCTCCTTCGCGATCTTAGGCAGTCCAAATTTTTCTGCCAAGGGGAAAAGTCTGAGGAACTCCGAGAAAATTAATAAGTAATATCTCTCGTTAAACAAATTGTCAAAAGGACAAGGGGGTCTGGAACTTTTTGAGACCCGTATCCAGAAGAAGAGACAGGGAAATTCTCTGATGATAGGCTCGGGAGAGCTCGGAACAACACAAGGAAACGAAAATAGCTCCATACTTTTGCACAGCGGGAAGAGAGCACAGTCTGCAACCGAGAGGTTGATGACCCAAACAGGCGAGAGAGAGAGAGAGAGAGAGAGAGAGAGAGAGAGACCGATATCAACATTCGGCAATGTGAATTTGATCACTGACTCGATAATATGATGACATTTTATTCTCTCAGTGTTACAAAGGCTATTGAATTTCGCAAAACTTTGTAACTCTATTTCTGAGAGAAAATTGAATCAATCACATGTCAGGTACGACTATATTTTGTATATGTAATTTAATAAACTGTTGTATTTTACATACGGGGCTCGCGTTATTCTATTCTATATCTCTGCTCAGTTCTATGTTATTCCATCCGTTAATTTCATATTTCATTTTTTTGTTTACTCGATCCGGGCAATAACGCATTAGTCGATCATCTCCTCGATAACGACAACCAAAAACCACAGGGAGTTGGGGGAGATGGCAAATTTCCACCACCTTCTGACTCTACTTAAACATTGCTAATGACATTTTCAGAATAACGGACTGAGAGATCTGACAAAAATATCACATGCTACTTGAATATAACCGGTTATATTTTCAAAGTACCAGACTGTAAAATGCATCCGACTTTTACATGCTTTTGAATATTATCTGTGATATTTTCAGAGCACCAGACTGTAAAATATATCATAATTGTCCACGCTACTTGAATATTACATGTATTATTTTCAGAAAATCAGACTGAGTTGTGAGAAAATATTATTTGAGATTTGAAACTAATTCTGAGAGACTATTTGGAAGTTTTGACATGCGAATTAACGAGAAAATGCAAACAATTATTTACTTTCATTGGTTTTTTTTTGTGTTAATCAGTAAAATATGTTGTCAAACGGTTCACAGTTCACAGTAATAACTGACATGACTCCAGCCATGTTCACCTACTGGCTTATTCAACTTGCAATTTATCAAAACACTTCCATCGTAGGTTATTTCTTTCGTTTTTTCGACCTTGATTTTTTCATATATGGGTTTATTGATTTAACACAAAGTTTTAAATAAAGGTGAACAAAGTCTAAGCCTTCTAAATCTTTTATTCTGTTACTAATTAAACTCCATGAGTTATGTTTTCTGTGGTCACTGACATTTGTCCTCACTCTAGGGTATCACAGATGTATGCTTCCATGTCAAAAATATTAAGTCATAGAAATTATGTATATGCAATAATTTCAAATAGAGTATGTGTGTGCGTGTGTGTGTGCTTGTATGTTGAAGAACCATGTGCACATAATAAGAATTATATTCCAAATAGGTATATACAAAATAATACGCATATTAAACCTATATGACATAAATACATTTATATGATTTTAAAATCTTGATTTATGTTCATCAAATAGTGTTTTATTTTATGTATACATGCCTGTTTCAGGGTCAACCCAACTCCTCCCATAAAACACGTTCTGAAAAGCCTCATTTGCGTTATAAATTAAAATTTTAAAAATTCTTCTCAGATTCAGCCCTCACATGTCTTTTGTCTATGATAGCTCTCTGTCCTCGTACTAACTCGTCCACTTGTTCAGATATCAGGAGATAATGACATACATTATCAGAATTTCTCATGTCATAAGCTTGGGGATTTCATATTTTTATATAATAAATAATAATAAAATAGGAAGCAGGCTTATAAGCATTTGGTAGAAAACGTCCTTATATAAATATTTATCAGAATGTGTTTTTTTTAGAGAATGTTGTTGTTGTTTTGGGTTAAGCGGATGATATGGCGTTCAGTAGAATTGGTAGAGGAAGAACTCGGGGAAACACCGCTAAGAATCACCGACTCACCGGAAGCTACCGGCAAACTTTCTCATATACCAAACCTGAGACTCGATCCTTCGCAGACAGAGGTGAATAGCAGTGATCCGTAAAGGCGTACGCTTTAGTCCACTCAACCACCCGGGGCCAAAGTGGAAATAAAGAGAATGAACTTATCATGGAATTTGATACTATTGTTTATCACTTCACAGCGTTATCTTTAGAGTCATCGTTATCTTTAGATTCAGCGTTATCTTTAGAGTCAAAGTTATCTTTAGATTCATCGTTATCTTATCTCAACATAAGTGATTAAAACCACATGTATCCAGTTTTGCTTAAAGATATTAATTGCTGCCTTCTCCTAACAGCTAATGGTCAGACTGTCTCATGTACCAGTTTCTCTTTTGAAATCGGCTTAGGAACCAGTCTATCAATAACAGCTACACAAACAGAGAGCAAGAATGCAGAACAAGATTAATATGCAGAGTGCTGTCTAATATTTACAATTAGCAAGAAGTAGTTGATTATCTACAATGGACTACTTAATTAAGTTGATTATCTGTACTGGACTACTTAATTATTCTGACTGTGTGCATGCCCATATGATGAGATAATCGATAATTTAATTTTGTGTTCGAACCCCGGCCGAGTCATACCAAATATTTACAAAAATGGCGCTCATCATTAAGAGGTTAGTGCTAGGAGTGGTCGGACTGGTGACAGGATAATTTGGCTGGGTGGGGCATAATGCTATATGTCTGCGGCATGATGCCCCAGTGCTAGACATCACTATAAACTGCCACACTGCAGACATCGTAGCGATATGACTGAAAAATTGTTAAAAGCTACGTTAAAACTCTAAATCACACACACACACACACACACACACACACACACATTTAATTTTCTTAAAGTCAGGATTAAGAACCTGGACTGTAAAATAATAATAATAATAATAATAATAATAATAATAAAGTATCTTCAACGAATATAACACATTAGGTCATGGCTGACCCATCTTCCACGTGGTCCTCACTTTTTGTAATCGGGTATGATATAAAATTTATAACCAATACACAAAATAAAACTACAAGACTATGCACATAACCAGGTGTCGTCGCACACTCATTCATACATATTTAACATGAATGACTGTGTGTGACTATACTGGGAAACATACAAATATGAACAATATTCAATACATAGGTACATACATTTCGGCATAAGTCGTACATTATATATATATATATATATATATATATATATATATATATATATATATATATATATATATATATATATATATATATATATATATATATATATATATATATATATATATATATATATATATAATAAGATCTGGACATATCATTTATATATATGATGATTATAAGGTTTTCTATTCAGAGCTTTTAATATGTCATTCCAGGTGGTCGAGAAAGAATTTCTTTAATGATATTTTAAAAGAAGCAAGGGAAGTTGAATTACTTATCGTCATTGGTAAGGAATTCTATACAGTATGTGCTGATACAGTAAATGAGCTTTTGTAATGATTGGTTTTCGACCATGGAATCTGGAGATCATTATTAGTCATCGATCGGAGATTACGCTCAGCATTTGATGATCTTAGTTCAATTATGTTCGAGATATAATCTGGAGAAAGGCCGTTTAAAGACTTGTATGTCATGATTCCTTTAAAATAAAGAATACGTTTTTGTATAGGTAGCCATCGCAGACGTGAAAACAAAACATTCGAGGGAGACATAACAGGAAGTTTCAGTATTTTTCGGGCTGCCCTTTTCTGGAGTTTAACAATTCTGGACAGATTATAATTGTAAGTGTTTCCCCATATGGTACAGCCGTATTCTATCGGCGGTAATAAGTAACCCGAAAAATAAAGTTCAAGTGATTGCGGAGGTAGAAATTTCGAAAGCAATTTAACAGAGTTATTATTTTGACTACCACTGCGCATAGGTGATCGATATGTGCATTCCAGTTAAGGTGTTGATCAATGTAGATACCAAGAAGATTTTGATGTTTTACAATTGATACGTCTAAGCTATCTTGATCGATCGATCAATCAACCAACCAACCAATCAATCAATCAATCAATCAAATGCACATTAACTCCGCTTTTTATCTCCCCAACCCAACCTCGCCCCAGGGTTTGGTCTATTTGTCTACATTTACTTACCAATTCGAAACTGATCAAAAATCGATAAGGTTTGAAGTTTCTGTCTTAAATGATGTAGGGCGAGTTATATTACATGTATATGATGATGCATGACACAACCATATACGTATTAAGTTACGCGTGCACTTAAATAGGGTATCTCAAAGTTTCAAATTTATTTATTTATTTGCACAAGGGGATAAACGCCTAAATTCCATACTTAAGAAAACATATGCAATAAGCAAATATATCAGTAGCCATGAAAATGGGACACAATTTCATGATTAATCGTAAGTTATCGTTACCAATCGACTGCATCGGTGGCCCAGTGGTTAGAGCGTCCGCCTCGGAAGCTGAAGTCGCGGTTTTGAATCCCGGCCGAGTCATCCCAAAGACTTATAAAAATGGTACTAACAGCTGCCTCGCTAGGTGCTCAGCATTAAGATGTTAGTGTTAGGACTGGTTGGCCTGGTGTCAGGATAATGTGACTGGGACATCATGCTACATGTCTGCGTCATGATGCCCCAGTGCTAGAAATCACTATAAACTGTCACACTGCAGACATCGTAGCGATACGCCTGAATTTTTTTAAAGCTTCGTTAAAAATCCAACACACACACACACACACACACACACACACATCGCTACCAATCGATGATCGATTAATAATCAGATTAATTTCTCTACATTATATCTTGCGAAAATATACATCTGTTTAAAAAAATATAACATAAATTACGAAACAGCAGCAGTGTCACATTAAAATTAATTTCCATCAAATTGATTAACAACATTTTGTAATGATTGGTAATTTCACTGAAAGTGACCAAACTGATAATCAGGACAATACTGGTATTAATTTCAAAACCCGATTACTTATTTAGTGGAAGGCTTTAATCAAAAGTTCACGCAAGATCCATTACACCTGTACACTGAATCCTGGGGTCGTTAATCCTGACAGTCTATCGGAATATCTCGGTAATCGAACGACAATTTCCGGAAAAATATTGTCTGTGTTATTCCGTGAAGTGATTGATTCGATAATTCAGATTCTTTTTATATCCACTGAAGAGGGGTGGAAATAAACGAGTTTGGATAAACAGTGTTTTACTGTGATCTTTAATATGAACAGTCATTAAAAAACAATAATTATTGCACAGAGTCATTTCCTCAACAAATAACTGATAAAATTTGTAAAAATCAATAACGAAATCACTCACGGGAGAGAAATTAATCAACTGTGAAAGTTTATTTCAAAAAAACTTATGACTTAGAGATACAAAATAGGAACGATTGATTGACCCGAAAGAAAGTATTGTATTCAAAAGATTATTTTGTTTTCTAAAGCATTAATAAATATCTGTTCCTATAACTAAACTCTCAATCCATTGGAAGTAGCAAAATTTATTGCCGACAGAACATTACTTCCATTCAGTGATGTTAATTCTTGGCCGAGCAATAAAGAGCGGTGCAAACCTTATGTATTCAGTCGGGATTAGAAGAGCAGAAGACCCCCATTGTATTGGATCAATTTCCCTCAAAATATGCAGTCTTGACAGCTGCTGCAGGGATTGGCATCGTTGATGCAAGAGGCAGTGTAAGGACAACAAGAGCAATATTATCATGAACTTAATTCTACACTAATACGCAAATTACACGTAGAGTTTTGGTAACGCCATGTTGAACATATCCATGCCACCATAGTCTCTAGACCAAAAGCAGCAGACGCTAACTAATTTAATCATGCTTTATTGTAATCGTTCTTAGGGGAAAGGAATTACATTGGACACTGACATAGGTTGGAAAAAAAGTATTTTATCTGTTTATACTTAATTGTAGGACAATGCCCTTTTTAAAGTTGGTCCAGAACATTAAACAGGCACTTGGGGATCTTGAGACGAAGACGTTACAAAATGATTACGGCCTAATGGGTTAGAGATTACCACAATGTAACACCAATGCTCGTGTGTAACAAGTTTTTGCATAATTTTTGTGATTCATTTTAACAGGATGTAACTTTCTATCTGGCTAAAGTTTTAACAAATGGCTGCATGTAGGAAAATCGAAGTTGCTTTCATTAAGCTTACTATGTAAAACTCTGTATCTATTCGCTGTTTTTCTTTCATTTATTTGTTTAGTTATTTATTGGTTTGCTTGGCAAAATCCTCATTATAAAACCTCTCAATGGAATGTTATATATTAAGGTCCTTGACCGTCATGGGATGCTGCATATGTGCAATTAGTTCTGATTGGTTTCGTTTACTAGACTATTGAGACCTGATTACAATTTCAGTCTCGTATAAATGGAATATATTAATTAAAAATTAAAAGAATGTGAACATTTCATACATGAATTTCTACTTTGAAAATGTTTGGAAATTAAGCAATAAAAATATTTATCTATTTATTATCCTTATTAAATTCAAATTTAACTTATCCGTAAACGAGTGTGTGTGTGCGTGCGTGTGCGTGCGTGAGTGTGTGTGTGATTTGGATTGTTAACGTAGCTTCACTAATTTTGCAGTGATACCGTTAGGATGTCTGTGTGGCAGCTTATGTCTAGCAATTGGGGGCATCATGCCGCAGGCACGTAGCATTATGTCCACCCAGTCACACTATCCTGACACCAGGCCGACCAGACCTAACACTAACCTCTTAAAGCTGAACGCCTAGCGAGGCAGCTGTAAATGCCATTTTTTATAAGTTTTTGGTATGACTCGGCCGGGGTTCGAACCGACGACTTTCCTCATCTGAACAGGGTGTAACTTGGATGACAGAAAATATACAAATGTACCATTAAATTTTACTTGTTGTCACCATCCAAGGACGAAACGCAAGAGCAGAACGGTCACAACGTGATATGTAATAATACAATGTTATATTGCAAACAATTATTTAACTTGGCAAGGCTTTATTCAGAAAAAAATTATGAAGATGAAAGGCGTCTGACAGCTTCACCCCCTGTGACATGGATACAATAGTGATACAATACCCTGAGACAATAGTGGTATAGGTAGAAAAAGAAGTATGGGATCATTTAGTATTCCAACAATAAAGTGAATCGAGTGAGGGTTATTTAAATATTAAAATAAAAGTATCCAAAAGATGCCCTACTTCTTGACCGAATGGCCACACGCAGTGACGTAACACAGGTGACAACAGCTGCACAAAGAGAAAGAATAGTTTATAATCATATAGTATTTTAAATTTGTTTAGAATCGGGGTGAAAATGTTAAAAATAAGAGATAGAATCAAAACTTTTCCCAAAAGGTCCCCTACATATTGACGGCTTGATAGTCCGAGTTTTCCTCTGAGCCTTGAAATCCCATTTTTTATATTTGGACACCCTAACATAAATGCCCAACTATAAAAAAAATGGGATGTCAAGGGTCAGAGGAAACTCAGACGAACGGCATCCTGGGAATCGACTCAGGCGGAGATGTAGCAAAATCCGAAGGTAAGTGTGTAGAGAAGGGGAATAAATAAATCTGACGATGTGTTACGGAAATATAAGTGAAGGAAAAAACTTTAACCAAAAACGTTAACCAAAATCCAGGTACAGAACAAAGGGAAAGAAGTGGTAATGAGTGAAGGGGAGAAAGTGAAGTGAATTTATGAAGGAATTATGATCTGTAACCTTTACAAATCAAAACGTACATCCTGTACAGAGAAAAGGGAAGTATATGATAATAGTATATTCCAAATAAGAAATGAATCGGGTTTTGAGTTAGGAAAATACAATTAATAAAAGAAATGTAACCGAAATGAGTCCCCCCCCCCCATATATATCTTCTTCGCATTGCTCCACTCATGGACATAACCCAGAGGCAGGAGTGATACTGGGGGTAGGTGAATGTATGATGATCTAATATTCGAAACGTGATGTGAATTGGTGGAAGCATTTTATAAATATAAAGAATTACAAAATATTTCAAAAAGTTTGAAAAACTCGCCAAAATGAGTGTTCCTCATAATTTTTGGCCCCCAGGGGCAGCAGTGATAATGGAAAAAAAGAGAATATATCATGATGTTATGTTCCGAATATCAAATTAACTGGTGAAGGAATTATGGAAATGTATAAAAACTCTAAAAGATCCACTTCAGCAAAAATCTTAAACCAGGAAATATTCTCATGATAATAGTGTGTTTCCATCTGCATCCTATACTACACAGTAAGAAGCCGATTGCTTGTGTGACACCTAAGGCGCTGACCATTCCATCACACTGACGTATTCCAAAAAGAGTACCAATGAATACCGCTGTTCCTGGCTCCATGATCCACTTAGGGGCAGAATCCGACAGTCAGAGTTGCACTGATAGCGGGGGAGTATGTGATTATATTTAAAAATATTGCACTGATAGCGGGGGAGTATGTGATTATATTTAAAAATATGAAGGGAATCTGGGAAGAGGTTGATGAAATAGAAATTAACTTCCTTCAAAAGCTATCGACATAGATATCCACACGCGGGCAACTTAAACACCAGATGTCCAAGGCATCAGGGCATACAAATGTGTGTGTGTGTGTGTGTGTGTGTGTGTGTGTGTGTGTGTGTGCATCAGCGTAATACTGGCTTTGTGGTGTTTATGTGTGTGTTTTGAGAGAGAGAGAGAAAGTTGTCAAGTAAAATCAATCACCATTTCTTGTACACAAAAATTGATACATGCAGTAGAATAATTAAATCTTGCCGATTTCTTTCTATTTCTAGCAAAGCTTGGTGACTATTGATTGGTCTTGGGCGGATATTTGATTGGCAACGAAAATCAATACATAGCATACATCTTCATTAAGTACAGAAATAATGACCGTTTAAAACAGAGACATAACGAAGACTGTGCCGTTCATGGGTTCATATTCTTTTTATTGATGATGATTAAGTTTAAATTTATTGTTGACCGTATTTGTTCTTGTAGATATTTACATGGTGATGCTAATACATCGGAAACAGGCGCATTGTGAGCTTATATATTTTTTTTTTCTTTCCAGGGGATTACAATTTTTTTTTATCTACAAGAGCTCGATTTTTTGACAAGGGGATGGTGGTTCGTGTCGTTCTCAAAGGTAAACCTGACCGATTTTCACTAAATGGTTGTAATCGGGCAAAAATCTGGAAGAGGACATCAAATGAATAATGACCCCAACTTCCTCTCTGGATCTGCCATTGCTTTCAGAAATACAAAAGTGGTTCTTAAACCCCAGATTGAGATATAAATAAAAGAGTTTCCTCTTGTGTGTTAAATTTATTTATTTATTTATTCATACCAAAATCTTTGTTTTTTTTCAGAGACAATTCAGGGGTTTCAAGCAGTTTGTTATGAACGTTTAAGTCTGAATGAACACTAGTTTTCGTCAGCAATATTGACTCTTTTATAAATGGAAATATCTGTGTACTTCGAGAAGATATTACAGCTTTGCACGAAATCAGCTTGCTGAGATATAAAGAACAGAACTTTATTGATTTGACCTATGCAAAAAAAGCACAGAGCCAATACAATATACAAAACAGATACATATGCAATGCAGCGTGAATTAATGAAATAGTGGAGACAAAATATGTATGGGTGGAGTCAATTAGTCAGGTAGTGTGTGTGTGTGTGTGTGATTTGGACTTTTGACGTAGCTTTAACAATTTTACAGTTATATCGCTGCGATGTCTGCAGTTTGACAGTTTATAGAGATGTCTAGCGCAGGGAGGCATCAAGGTTGATATCAGACTGAATTAGGCTTAAAACCAGATTTCTCCAGATACTGTATTGAACCTTAAAGTTGAATGCATTGAGCATTAAACTTTTATCACATTTAAGCCAGAAAAGTCTTTGTGAAGGGTCACTTCGACCTTTATTCTTTTCTCCCCTCGTGTCAGTGTTAAAACTTGAAAGGCTAGCATTTATGACCCAGTGAGATTTGACCACGGCAATGCAACGCTGACCAGAGGACGTAAACATTTGAGCTAACAACCATAACCGCTTGATAGGAACCCATGTCAAGTTATCATTTTCAAAAGGTAAATTGATATGCAACGTAGTTCAGAGATTCTATACTATTTGAAATATGACGGAAGAAATGATTATCTTGGGAAAAATTTAGGTATCGCTGCTTACGATTGGCCAGAGTAAATTTAGGCGTACATTTTGAAAGTAATGTGAATTTACAGTGACGACCTTGGTTAAAATTCTTTAGTCTTAAATTTCCTGAGAAAGGAAAAGTCTGATTCCGGGAAAGCTTAAAAAGAATAGTGATTTCCGTGTTAAATAGGAAAAGGGGACCAGGTGGCTCTCTTGTAAGAGAAGACAGGGTTTAATGCTAGGACGCATACTTTCTGAAACAGAACAACACTAAGGAACATGTTTCTGGGGAAAGACGGGACAGTCCAAAGACAGAAGTCCGAAAAAAGAAGTGACGAGTTCAGAATAAAGGACTAGGAAGTCCAGAAAGGGGTGAAGCGTAGAGAATAGGAAGGCTCGAGGAAATAAGAAGACCTTGATACACGGTCAAGGGAGGAAGGTGATGCAATCAGTCGTGACATTGCGCTCTTGTCACCACTCGTTATTATGATGAAATAAATCCAAATTAGACACTGCTATTAAATTCTGTTGACATAATTTAAATTGAATTGGAGTTAATTGTATTGATTAAATTTTGTTATTTTTCTTGTCTAAGGGGGGGGGGGGGGCTCATATTGCATTATTTCTTCCCAATAGTATTGTTCAGTTCTCTCTTGAAATTCTATCTTTTCACTCCCACCGGACTATAATATCGAGGGAGGTCATATTTTAGATAACGCCAGCCAAATCAAATTAATCACCCCTCTTACTAAGAGGGCAACGTTACACTGAGATTAGTAGAGTCTTTCTCACATTAGAAACAGAGCTTATAATTCTTTCCTTTGCAATCGGTTAGCAGTACTTGGTGTATTTTTCGAAGAATACAATTTTATGTGCTTAACAATTTGACCCAGTTATTAATGATGAGCACATGGCTGTTTACATAAGTTGATATCTTTCCAGCTCTCCATATAGAAAAATATTGTTGGCAGATAGTTTCAGATCTTGCAACCGCTTGCAATGATTTTTATGTATCCGTTATATATTTCAGCTTTTAAAAATCTTTACATTTCACAGAAATATTACAAAATTAGAGATATGAAAGAATCAAATAAATCACAAATTATGTTCACTGTACGTTGTTGATAATTTGCATTATTAGAAAGTACATTAATTGCTTTGAAACCTTTGCTAATTACAGTATCTATAGTAGTACATCGAAATACGCATCTGTTGGTAAAAGCTAGAGCTGTGTACCACGAAAAATTTTGTTCCACGGTATACCGCGGTATTTCTAAAAATACCGCGATAAGTACCATGGTGTTCAGGGACAGAGGGCTAACGCATCCTTAATTAAAAAATTACGTCTGTAAGCAGCTGAAAAATATCTTGCGCTGATTTATATATAGCTATCACAATAATTGTGAAAGAAATAAAAGTATCTTGAGATAAAAGAAAATAACATATACGAGCTCACAAGTGAAAACCGCAGCCCCCTCCCCAATTTTTTTTTACCTAACAGAGGATGAATTCGTTATGTGTATGTTAATTTTTGTATAAGTGGAAATCTAAAAACTGTAACTCAAGTGCGATGCTTAAGCTAACAATATCGGTATCGCGGACACCCTGTGAAAGACAATGTGCTGATATTTGAGAGCTTGTTGATGAAAATAGGAAGTGCTGGCATTGAAGCCTACAATTGACTAGCAACATTAATGATATAATAGACAAGGAAACTTCGAGTGGAACGCCAACAACCAGGCAAGATATTTTTCAGAGAGAGAGAGCAAGTAAACATCCAGTAAACATAAAATACATTTACTTAAGGAACGAGAAAATATTTAGTGGACTTCTGAAATTGCTTAATATTCAAATAGAAAACAAGTGAGCTCCTGAAGATTCCGGGATTATTCGGAGTCTTACAAAGGTAGATGTGTACTTCTCTCATTAACATATACTAGTAAATAATTAAAACATGATTTTTCCCCCTAAATCTAAAATCTTTTCAAAGTCGCACTTGCCAGAATATCTTTCACAACACTCCAATTTGCCACCACGTTTCAATACGTGACACGTGTCAAACATGTGATTAAAGAATGATACATATTATTATATTTTTAATATTTAAAAATGAATTCGTGAGAAATACAAATGTTTTGTAAACAAGGAAAAATCTTTTGAATATTTTGTAATGAAAAATGAAAACATGTTAATATAATTACATTCGTAGCAAGATTACGTACCGGTACAGTGAAAAAGTATCGTGGTGTGTATCACTGGAAACAGATTGTCGCGGTAACCTGGCATACCGTCAATACCGTGCACCTCTAGTAAAACCAAGTCCTGAATACTTAAATTTGTCCACAATGTTTAGGTATACATATTCTTAGTTAAATAAAACATATAGTCTAATTCTTGTGTTAATAGTCCACTCTAAACACCAGTATTAATTTTCTGAAAGGCTGTTTCGAACTGATTAAAATTATTCAGATCAATCATAACAACTTATCGATTAATTACTGGAATATTTCGGACTTTTAAAAAGATTCCCAAAACTCAGGTGGTTTTAATTTTCGTAAATCACGCACTTTTTTTTAAACCTCTTGATCTTTTGTAGAGCTACGCGTTCAACGGTTTTTCTTCGATATGTATGTAATTCATTCTGTTTAGATCGGATTTGAAAGAATTGCATTTAATCGAAGCATCTTTATATGATTTCCTTTTTTCTCAACATTCACCATTAAAGCAAGGAGCATGATCGTAACATACATTTGCCATCCTGAAAATACAACGTTATTGCAAAATATCGATTTTCCTTTTTCCTGCTGTAAAAAGCGTCAATGATTCAACTATTTCATCGATCATGCTTTGGTCTACTAGTACCAACACTGAAGTGCTAGTACTTAAGAACGTTCTTCCGATTCACAAATGGGTCGTCGTATATTAGCAAAGAACGCAGTTTTAAAATCGGGATTCCGTTTACGTCGTAGCGGATTCCGATTTTGTTATAGCGTTGTAAGAGTAATTTAATTATGCCGATTAACTGCGGTTTTTAACGAAAAGAACAAAAGGACTATGAATTCCTCATCCTCATCCAACATAAAAAATATAAAGTTTCAATAGTCATCATTAAGCAATTTTAATATTTTATGTAAGTAAATTATATATCACTAGATAGTGAGTTTTATCGCAACAGTCAATCCTATTTTCAGCGACGCTCTGAGAAGCGCACAATAAAAGTCTTTATAGACAGGTAGTATTTATTTAAGCTTTAAGAGAGAGAGAGAGAGAGAGAGAGAGAGAGAGAGAGAGAGAGAGAGATGCAATTGTTCAAATCAAATCAGCGGGGAAGATTGTCTTTTAATGATCACATGAATAATTCAGATATTGTTTGTTCTTTGAGTTCGAAAATGACCATGACATCCCTAACTGGATTGCTTACTGTAAGTAAATGAGTGGCTGATCAAGCCAATTTGCACTCTGAACTGTACGTGGCGCTTCAAGCGCTTCAGCACTGCCGCTGCAAGTCTTTTCTGTTCAAAGTATGAAGCTCCGTTATGGACGAGACTTCGCCAAGATGGACGATCCTGTGTGAGATCTTCCAAAGAGTCAGTATCAATGTTGAAGTGTTTTAGGGATGCCTTCGGTGAATCTTTGAAACGTTTCTTCTGACCAACCTGAGATCGCTTCCCCTCCTTCAGCTTGCCGTAGAAGATCTTTTTTTTTGGTAGTAGCTCCTCTGACATCCAAGTAACGTGGCCTGCCCATCTCGGCGAGCAAAATAAACATTCACCTTTTATAATACCGGTCGCTACTTAGAGATTACAGGTCACGTTGAACAGACGGTTGTAATATGAAGGCAAACTATACAAGATATGTAGATGGGACTATACAAAATGGTGGTCTTTATGGAAAGGTGGTCATTACTTGCAGGTTATCACTAACTTTGATGGAAAAAATGCAAAAGCTTATTACTATGGGAAAAGGTTATTTTTCAATTAACATTTAATACATTTCTTGCTGAGATTTGCTGATGCAAGTTACAGCAAAGAATTATATTTTCTTAAAGACTGTAAACTTGCATTGTGGTGTATACAGTTAGATGATAACTTTTATTGCCAAAATAATTTTTTTTCTCCATCGACTAAACGTTTCCTTTAAGCAATTCCCATTCTTTAATAGGCAACAGTTTAGTCTTTGTTCTGGCTCTGCTAACTTTCAAGTACATTACAAAATTTGAAAACCGTCAACTTCAGATCATAAATGCTGCCCCAGAACTCACGATACAAATTATATATCTAAGAGTGGTAAAACCAGTCTAGAAATGGGTGAACAGAAAATAGAGCATATATGGATTTGGCTGGCTAGGGTTGGTTGATAATGAAAGTAAGATTTGAGTAAAAAGAATCTTCTGACAGCTTACCCTAGATGTAACTGAATAAATAAATATAGACAATGTTTTATTGATGGATTTTCAGTCCTTTTACTAGCTTCAATTCGGAAAACTCATTACAGAAATTATCACCTGATTCTTTGGTGCGGAATTAAAAATACATGTTTCAAACACATGTAGGTCCAGAAAATGTCGCTTCAATTATGGTTTTCTCTACACGGACGTTGTCAGCAAGGATACTTCTATACTGATAAGTATAGGTTTGATCAGGAGCATTCAGAACTTAACATTACTGAATCTTTTAATATCATGGGGGTTTGCATACGTTTACTAAGACGGCTGAATTGGACCCTTGAGTGCCATTCAGATTTTTATCAGATGCTACCAAACATTTTGAGTCCCCGTGATAATAGTAAACAAACTTTTATTTTCACGTGTGCCTTGGACGAATACACAAACTGAATGGAATATAGACCAAAATTTTATTAAAATCATGTTAGGAGTTTTCAAGATATGGCCCATTATTTTGTATCCTCCGCGTCGATAACCTGGGCAAGGAAAGTCGCCATGATGAATATGGTTGTAACGTCACTCAGAGCGTTTGTGTTAAGTTATATATTTAACTGGAATGATGCCTGAATTCACATTGTGAAGATACACAAGGAACCAGTCTATAAGGCTGTCAGATTTGTGCCACGTACGCCGAGAACCTACGGCTTCTCGCTGCGACAAGACACATAAACCCAAGAAAAGATAAATTACGTAAACTCAAAATGTTATTTGAACCCCCAAGATTCTGCAAAGACGTGTACTTTTTCATTTAAATAAAAATATATCCAAAATTAAATCTAATCTTTCTAATCATGAGTCACTTTAGCAGACTTGTTGCATGACCGGAATGGAGTCATTAATAAAAATTATTTCTGCTTTCGCAGTAAGAGCTTGCAAACATGGCGGGACCTCTTGTGGCAGAGTGTTCTTAAGCGCTCGCCTTTACAGATCACTGTCATCTCGCCCCTGTCCGTGTGGGTTCGACTCTCGGGTTTGGTCAATATTGTATGTGAGAAAGCTTGCCAGTAGCTTCCAGTGGGTCGGTTTTTCCGGGCTCTTCCTTTATTGGCCGCCATGTATAGTGGTGCATCTTGTGCTTGAAACGGCGTTAAACCCAAAACAACAATAACAACATACATGGCGACATCCTGTGAATTGGCAAAGAAGTTAACTACCCACAAGAAATTGAGAAACGATCCTTTACAAAAGTGTTACAAAAACAGATTTTAGATAAATACATAATTTTCTTCACATTTTGCCGTTGATAAAATTCGGGTTGTCACCAGTAGTTCATATTCATTTAACTTGCTATTAAAATGAACTTGTCTACTCAAAATCACTGTCAATTCGGAACCTAGACGTATTCTGAAGTCCCAGTGGTGTACAGGTTAAAACATGTTTAAGTGTATTTTATCCTAGAAACCTATCTCCTAACTCAGATGTAGGAAGTCCATTGTTAAATTCCAAAATACAAACAGTCAACAGTACAAAGTGAGAAACTGACATCCTTTACAAAGTATTGTCAGTAAATTTATCTAAACTTTCTCTAGTCTAGGCAAAAGTTTCCTGAAATAAATACCAACCGTCAACTTCCTGAATAGAATTACAACAAGGAAGGCAAATCCTTTAAGGTTTTTGTCAAGTGCTCGTACAAAGCTTTGTCCCCTTAAAAGTTAAGCGTTTGGTTTTCGACTATCTAGAACATATTATAAACAATCTTTTCTTAAAGGCAGAAACGGAACCAAATATGCACGATGCTTGTTTATTTAAATTTAATGTTTTAATTGTTTAAGAGATATTCACCTCACCACTAAGGTCACAATTTTAAATTTCAGAATCTGCTATTTACAACAGCTCCTAATCAATCTATATTGTCAAAACCTACAACACATGCATTCTTATACTTAACATAATCATCTGCTCATCTGCATAATAGAAATGAGAATGTTTTCAAATGACCTTGACCCCGCATACGGGCGATGGTTTCTGATTTGACAGTCCAAGCGTGATAAAAAAATCTCCCTCTGGGTTTCAAACTGATGACCAGATTTTAAAATATTACAAAATATTTAACGAAACGCATAAGCAAGATTAAAAAAGACCTTGACTAGGCTTGAGGGTTGGTAGGGTTGTGTGGATATGAAAGAAGCGGTGCTGTCTGAGTCTTCTGCCCGTTTTTGAAACATATTTCTCCCAGAGTTTAGAAGCTTAAGAAAATACAGCAAAACTTGACATGTTTACATGTAACACAGATTTTCATATGACGCTTAACTTGCGGGGGGGATCAGATGGTTGGGATGCATATATATATATATATATATATATATATATATATATATATATATATATATATATATATATATATATATATATATATATATGGAATGTCGATAGATTCTGCACTCTGAATATGATAACGTCCCTCCAAGGGTATCCAAAATATTAAACAAGTTTTATAAACAACAGTGGCCTTGCCTAAGGGTCAATGAGATTGGCATAATTGGGTGGTGCTTACAGATGTCCAAAGATGAGAGTTATCTCTCGCTGGGTTCTGACTTTACGGCCATACCATTCAAACCCATCTCACCGAAAAATAAACAAGTAAACAAACTAAAACAACACGAAAAAATAAACAAACCAAGTTTGTGTTAGTAAAACATTGCAGACCAAAATATAAAATTCGAAGGAGTTAAAAAATGTAGGAAGCTTTGAATCGTTCCTATAGTAATATGAAAATTAAACCATGTTATCTACATATGCATGTAAACAAGCATACACAGATTCGATTGTCTACCTGAAATCGTTTTCGCTTAATTGTGCAAACAATATTTTAGTACAAAAAAAGGCCCAAAAGTTCATCCAATAATTCAAATATGATAGAATGGTTTAGGGGCAGTCTTGCTAGCAAGTTACTCGGGACAGACTGTGACGGAAATATGAACGGGAATTGGGACGGAAGAATAGACGGTTATGACTAAGTACAGATGCCCCTCTACAAGCCGTAAGGTGATGTGGGGATGGCGGCAAAATCAAATCAACACCATTTTGAACCTTAACCATTTGATGCCGGCTGTTGCCAGGCGTCCATAGAAGAAACGATTTTGTATTGTGTATGCTTTGGCAGGTGAGATAATTTGAAAACCAAAGAATGAAGTAACCAACTGATGGACTGCACAGCTGGTATAGGTATATTCTATATAACTTTCAAATCAGGTTTGAAAATATTACTAGGTATGCCAGATATGAGAGAGAGAGAGAGAGAGAGAGAGAGAGAGAGAGAGAGAGAGAGAGAGAGATATGCTAGCTCTGGGACTAACGGCAGCTGGTCTTTTGCTTAAATATATTAACGGTATACGTCTATGCGGTCATCATGGCTTCTGTCATACATATAGGCACTTGAGACATTAGTTTGAGGACTCACGGTACTAATGCTATGGAAAAATAGAAACCGGTCTGGAAATGGGTGAACAGAAAATAGAGTATATGGGTTTGGCTTGTCCAGGATAGTCGGATGCGGGAGGTCGTGGGCTTGATCCCCGGCCGAGTCGTACCAAAGACTTACAAAAATGATACTAACAGCTGCCTCGCTTGGCGCTCAGCATTAAGAGGTCAGTTGTTGTTGTTGTTGTAGGGTTTAACGCCATTTTTCAGCATAAGATAGGCTATACATGGCGGTCAGTATAAATGGTGGAGGAAGAACCCGGGAAACCAGCGGAAAGAACCACCGACCCACGAGAAGCTACTGGCAAGCTTTCTCACATAACCACATTAGCCGAATCTGAGACTCGAACTCACGCAGACAGAGGTGAGACGGCAGTGATCCGTGACGGTGAGCGCTTTAGACCACTCGGGGCCCCAAAAGGTTAGTGTTAGGACTGGTCGGCCTGGTGTCAGGATAATGTGACTGGGTGGGACATCATGCTACATGTCTGAATGATGATGCCCCAGTGCTAGACATCACTATAAACTGCCACACAGCAGACATCGTAGCGATATGACTGAAAAATTGTTAAAGCTATGTTAAAAATCCAAGTCACACACACACACACACACACACACACACACACACACTGTCCAGGATTGCTTGATAATGAAAGTTGGAGTTTAGTAACAAGAATCCTTTCAGAGCTGATCCTAGTTGCAACTGGAAAAAAAAATAGACATTGTTTTATTGATGGAATTTCAGTCCTTTAACAGGCTTGAGTTTGGAGCACTCATTAATGAAATTAGCACTTTACTCTTTGGTGCGGAATCGAGAGCACGTATTCCAAACACACGTAGATCCACAAAATGCCGCGGATCATATGGGTTTCTCTGCACAGAAGCCGTTATTCAGGATGCATCTAAACTTATATACATAGGTTTACCTGGGAACTGAATTAATACCGTGAGTCTCTGAAACTACTCCTCTTTAGCTTTGATCAAGTGTTTGAAGGGTACAATAAGCTCCAGACAGATATCTATAAATTATCATTCAAGTCTCCTAGACATTTGAAGAAAGCCAACAGAAGATAGCATGATGCTAATTTCAGGGAGAGTAAGTTGTGTTATTTTAATCTAGGGAACGAATAAATCAGAAATGATTAATTATTATTGACATACGAGTCAAGACACATCGCTTATCAGTTTTAGTCACATTCTACAGCGAAGATAAATTTCGCATTAATTATCAGAAATTCATTTGTGTCACAAGTTAGTAGTGAAGTTCATAATTGTTAATAACTTTATCTACCTAAATGTTTATCGAACATTATAGCTGGCAGATAAAAGCACATTTGTATAGACACCTTGCTTAAATTATGTATTATAAATAATGCCATGCAACTAGTTTTGCATATTACGTTACTCTAGGTGCACAGTAAGTGGTATGGTGTGCTGCACGGGTTGCATGAACGGGGTTAAGCACGAGGTTTGCATACAAAGAGCTGCCTTGTAGACAAGCAAGAGGTATCGTTCAGTCCTTTGTGGACATGTATTTTATTTCCTGTGTAGATGCAGAAGCCTATCCTGTGTGGGCAGACATAATTCCAGTCCTGTGTGGACATGTATTTTATTTCCTGTGTAGATGCAGAAGCCTATCCTGTGTGGGCAGACATAATTCCAGTCCTGTGTGGACATGTATTTTATTTCCTGTGTAGATGCAGAAGCCTATCCTGTGTGGGCAGACATAATTCCAGTCCTGTGTGGACATGTATTTTATTTCCTGTGTAGATGCAGAAGCCTATCCTGTGTGGGCAGACATAATTCCAGTCCTGTGTGGACATGTATTTTATTTCCTGTGTAGATGCAGAAGCCTATCCTGTGTGGGCAGACATAATTCCAGTCCTGTGTGGACATGTATTTTATTTCCTGTGTAGATGCAGAAGCCTATCCTGTGGAGCAGACATAATTCCAGTCCTGTGTGGACATGTATTTTATTTCCTGTGTAGATGCAGAAGCCTATCCTGTGTGGGCAGACATAATTCCAGTCCTGTGTGGACATGTATTTTATTTCCTGTGTAGATGCAGAAGCCTATCCTGTGTGGACAGACATAATTCCAGTCCTGTGTGGACATGTATTTTATTTCCTGTGTAGATGCAGAAGCCTATCCTGTGTGGACAGACATAATTCCAGTCCTGTGTGGACATGTATTTTATTTCCTGTGTAGATGCAGAAGCCTATCCTGTGTGGGCAGACATAATTCCAGTCCTGTGTGGACATGTACTTGTTTCTTGTGGTGTGGATACAGAAGTTTGTCCCGTGTGGACAGAAATAATTCCAGTCCTTGGTGGACACGTGATTGTTCCTCGTGTGGGTGCACCTATTTAACCTTGTGTTGGCTTGCGTAATTTCGTCCTGTGTAGACCAGTATTATTTTGTGCCAGAACATAATCCGTCCTGTGTAGACATTTGAGACATGCTATATTTCCTGACCGTGTGAAGACTAGAATTTGAGATAACTTTTATAAACATAGGACACTTGACATGTTTACGTATTACTTTATCTTGAAGTTAGTGGTATACTGATGTATCACTTGCTTACTGAATGAAGTGTTAATAATGTGAATAGTGAATTTATATATGGTTTGCCATAGATTTAATATCGTGCGTTTGTGTGCAGTTGTTGCTTAATCCCCTCGTACAGACACAGAAAGGCCTATTGTAAGTTGTAAGAATCAAGTTGTGACAAATTTGTTTGTTATCACGGTATTCTCTGTAAATTAGGTGCAAGACAGACTCAACTAATTTTTATTATTATTGTAGATTAGTTTATCATGTAAACTTGTATAGCGACACGATGTACATAAAACTACATGTATGGATCCATGCACATATTTAGTTTTGCAAAACTAATCTAGGATTCCATCAGCATGTACACTATTTGAAAAGAAGATGAATTCAAATGGTTATTTTAAAAAAAAATTGTCCAACATTGGAAACCAGGCAAAGACTTGAATCAAGCATGTGATTAACATTGAGAATTACATTCATTCCTTAAATATTGGTTTCTTTTCCATGAGTGAAAAAAAAATTAGCTTTAGCTTCTGCCCGTCAAATAAATCAATTTTAGATCAGTGTACGCATTTTCATACAATTTAAGATCAGTGTAGGCGTTTTCATGCAAAATTAAGGTGAAAAAAGGCTGTAAAGTTATCATTATGAACCGGTATTAAGTATTAGTTGTTTCCCATACAAGCAATAGTGTATAGTGGAATGTTTAACATTAATATCAGACAGGAATACGTATAGTAAAGCAATTAATTTAACAACTGAATATACACTATACTTTCTCTTTACAGCAACAGGCTGACAACACAGATTTAGAATAAGAGAAAAAAAAATAAGGTGTATGATTGGCGTTTTCTCAAAAAGCCAGATGCACGGTGGTTGTGGATAAGTCGTTTAAAGGTTGCTCTATTTTTAGTAACGGTGGCCGTATTTTGGCGAGAGATTTGCATCATTTGCAAAACTGTTTCAAGGCTTAATACCAGGATGTTGTTTTCAAATATCACGTGACGATTAAAAGGACATAGGCAGGACTTAATGTGACCTCAATGTCTATACATGTACCTTTTCGTCGCCCCACCCTGTCATATATCTGGTACCTCAGTTGAGCATATCGTCTGACTAAATTGTCATTTCTATGAATGAGAAAAATATACACCTAAGGATTAATTCAGTTTGTACATCAGTAGAGAAATCCGAACGTGTAGTCCATCTTTCACCGTCTCTTGAAAACAAATGTCATAGAAATTGGAGTCTTAATCATTGTTAAGCAAGAAAATCGACATTAAACTAGTATATTTGAGTTTAGCAACTTTTATAAACGCATAACTAGACGTAGCATAATATTTCAGAGTTAAACACAATACATACTGAAAAGAAAAGCAATCAAGTAAAAAAAGTTTCATGGCGTTCTTCTCACCATGGCACCCTCATAAATTTTCTTTAAATATTTTACCCTTTTTGGCTATCTTCCTGCTCCATAGTAGTATCATCCTCAAAGGACTCTTTCGTGTCAGTAACATCCTGAAATGTCTCTTTCGTGTCAGTAACATCCTCAGGGGACTCTATCATGTCCATGATTAGAATATAGAAGAAATTTTTGACGAAATCACCTGATGGTTTTTCACTCAAATTTGAAATCCTCTACAACAATACATATCTTCTACGATACAGACGGAATATCACTTAACAAATACATGTACAAGTATATAAATTGAAAGCGAGGCTAACCTAAGGAGAAACTTCCTGTGCAATGAACACACAAACATATGACTGACTACACGTCATCAGTAATATCATTATATTGTGACAGTTAACGTATGAACAATACCGTTTCCTCTGTTACTATTTAAGAGCATGCCAAACACATCTTTAAAGTTTATCCAAAGCTATCCATCCATGTTTGTAAGAAAGATATACATGTCACGGGAAGTAACTATTAAGTACAGCGACCTTTGTATTATTGACAGATAGTTGAAATCCGGGCGCAGTAATCCGCCCAACCGCAGTAGTGAATGCCGAGTTACACAATACTAATGTTTATCTGACGATAAAACAAATATTAATGTTATTTCACTGTTCTAATACCCAGGAAAATCCCCATCATTGTCGATTTTTGTTATTAGAGGACGCTAGTATGTCCTCTTTATTAGATTGTTCTTTTTTGGTTGTTGCATACGGACATTTAAGGGCTTTTTTTTCTTCCTGGATTACAATATTACTTTTTTGAAGGACCGTGTTTCTCAGCTTGATAAAAAAAATGTGTACCATAATAACAGAATAATATACCAGACACGTACGATGTAAATACAGATTGCAAGTCCGATAATATTGGAATGACTTTCGCACCGCAGGGGCTCGTATCGTTCCTTACAAGTTACCTGTCATACATGTACTCAGCGGCGTCGCTAGGGTTGGTGTCACCCAGTGCGGTAAACTCATGGTGTCACCCCTCCAGACTTCCACCATGGATTTCGCAAATAACTCCAAATTTTGCTCCGACCAGCTCTGAATCTCATTCAAATAAGCACCAGACGCTCTGCAGACTGCATGGTGGCACCTAGTACTAATATTAGTACCCTTACTCGTACCTCGTGGACGTGTTAATGGAGCAAGCCGGGTGTGATTCACACCCGGCGCTCTTTTAGCCTAATAATAACACTTTAAACATATTCCTTGCATATAATCCAATAAATTGAGTAGTCCTCTTATTTAATACCGGAAGTATCGGAAATCATTGTAGAAATAGTTGCAAAATCTCGTTTACCTTTTTTAGCCGATATTTTCGTTTAGATCGTCCGCCATATTATTTCAAATAATGATTACTTCCGTTCTCAGCCTCGTTTGTTTGTGTGCCATATAAGGACATTGACGCCTTATTTGGTAATGTAAACAAAATCGTAGTAAAAATTTGGCGCCGTTTGGGTCAGAAATTCTGCGCATTAAAAGTAAATACGGTTTATCGGCAACTTTGAAATTCCACCAAGAAGCGATTATTCGCACTTGATTGATAATAATATAGCGTAGAATATCCAAAATATGGTCTGGCAAGCCTTACGTAGAAAAGGGGTCACGGCGAGAGTCTCGCGTTATCTGTCATGGTGGACAGGATACGGTTAGAGTAACCATGCCAATTTATTTTATCGTGTAGGGGCTTAATAAATTCAAAATAAGCCAAACTTCTTTCACAACATGATTATACTTATGTAGTTGATTTCTACACTGTTTGTTTTTCTCACTTTAGTGATGATTTTTTTTGCTCCATTACATGATATGGGATCAGTTCGTAGCCTCAACCACAACAAATCAAGTTGAGGCTACGACATCGTAGCTAGGTGGCACCCTGTGCCTGCTAGTCATGTATTTAACTATGATCGGTTATCCGCTTATGAAATCCGACTAGACCGAGCAGTGTGTGCTCTGTAAAATTTGCAATTTTTCATTTTGGTGTCACCCCTCTGAGATGGTGTCACCCGGTGCGGTCCGCACCCCCCGCACCCCCCTAGCGACGCCACTGCATGTACTATAAAAAAAAAAAATTACAAGGGAGGACAATTCTCTCCTTTCTCGCGCGACCTATTTAAGAATAAACACGGATATTTCAAGCTACGTTTCGAGTAGCCTAATAAATTTGGTACAGATGTTTAGCTCAGGCATTCGACGTTGTATGCGTATCCGAAGTTTGGCTCACTATCATACCTTTAAAGAATGCCAGACCATTTTCCCACGCTACTGCGCGCCATGGCCATGATCGCGCCCGCTTAATTTGCAATAACAGCGATCGGAATGGAATACTGCCTTCTCATTGGCCAGCTAAAAATAAGTATTAAATAAATGCAGGACCTACTTTTCTTGTAATCAACGAGAGGACATTCTTCCATTCAGCGGGTTTTACTTAAGCATATTAAGCGGGCGATCAGGGCCATGTGGAGCGGTGAAGTAGGGAAATGGCCTGGCATTCCTTAAACTTATCATATTAAGTCAAACTTTGGATAGGGATAAACAGTCGAATGCCATACTTAAATATGAGTACTAAATTTATTAAGCTACGCCAAGCGTAGCTTGAAATATCAGCGTTTATTCTTAATTAAGTCCCGCGAGAAAGGAGAGAAGTGTCTTCCCATGTAGTTATTATATAGTACATGAATGAAAGCCCCTGTGTTTCGCACCTATGTGAAACGAAATTATGTTACAAAGGGACAGTGTGTGTGTGTGTGTGTGTGTGTGTGGTGATTTGGATTTTTAACGTAACTTTAAAAATTTTTCAGTCATATCGCTACGATGTCTGCAGTGTGGCAGTTTATAGTGATGCCTAGCACTGGGGCATCATGTCGCAGACATGTAGCATGATGTCACACCCAGTCACATTATCCTGACACCAGGCCGACCAGTCCTTACACTAGTCTCTTGAAGCTGAGCGCCAAGCGATGCAGCTGTTAGTACCATTTTTGTAAGTCTTTGGTATGACTCGGCCGGGGATCGAACCCACGACCTCCCGCATCCGAGGCGGACGCTCTAACCCCTAGGCCACCGAAGCGGTCATAATAGGGACAGTGTACCAGATGAAATCAAACAAGTGTACACAACAAAAACCTATTTGGATCGATAATATCATGCCTCCTTTCCGCCATATGCGTATGCGTAGTGGGAGGAACGGGGGTCCATTGGTGGAACCCGAAAGCAGCAGTCTTAAGGAAGTAAACAATAATTTGCAATAATTGGCTTCAGAGAGACTGATCTTGTTTGCCCCATGGACATCGCTCTTCAGTGAAACATGGATTGTACAATGTACACGCAAATACACAGGACACACTTGATCGGCTCAAAATTTATTTGTGCAAAGTTTTGTCATTATTATTGTTAGCAGCTAACATAATGGGTGACATTTCAAAGATCACTGTGATAAAAATGTTAATAATTTTATATTGAATTTTCGGTGGGACTAAAATGGCGAAAACTAGTGAAATTAAGATCAACGTAAAAAGCACCCCACCCCCCTGCGTTTAAAGGAGGTCAATGATGGTTGTACTTGGATGTTTCCCTATTTAAAGGTAATCATGGCTGCGAGTAAAATGATCACGGTGTAAAGAAAGCCATTTTGTTCTGTAATTGGATCGTGGGGGTAATTCGAATTCTCTCTCTCTCTCTCTCTCTCTCTCTCTCATATGTCGAAGCTAGATATATGAAGCGATCATATTTGCTTTGGTAAGGTACGCCATACACTGTATATCGCACTTAGCTCAGTGTCCTCGACAATTTTGAATATATAGTCAGTGGACTTTCATGTGTCCTTTCACATTTTCACATTTATCACGTTTGTTAGCATCCATACATGTGACATGTGGCTGAATTTTTTTTTTTTTTTTTACCAAACTGGTTATGAAAATGTTTTGTATTATGTACTGTACATGCGAAACAGGCGAGACATCATTCAACAGAATTTCCTCTTGGTTCATTCTTAGCACAGAACTTCAAATTTTAATCGAATTCTAAACGCAGAAGGTGAGAAAATTCATTCATTTTGATTGATTTTACGTTTCTTGCAATATTTCACTTTATTTCTCATTTTATAAAGTACCAATATTATTATTGTTGTGATTTATATTGTAATAAAAAGTTGTGTAAGGAGAATCAGTTTGCGTAAGTCCTATTATCGTCTGAGAAAATGAGAATATGCCTTGATTATCCTAACAGGCCATGAGCTGTTTAAAAAAAGTATAATTTTTTTTACACAGTCTGGTTAAAATAAGGGCGATTTTGCATACACCGATACCGAGTCATGTTCTGTTGGCTTCGCGATTCACGAATAAAATTACAGCTTTCACATTTTTTAAAGCGAAATGCACCATTCGGAGCACATCGTTTGTAAACGAAAATTTACCATAGCACGAAATGCAGGACTTTATATGATGGGTTTCTAAAATTCAGTGGAGCGGGAAGTCCAATATCATCAGAACCTGAACCTTTATCGGTGCTTGTCAGATCTAATTAGTATGGTTCAAAGATATCGATTTTATTAAATGTAGAACGGCTACAACGCACATATTTTATTTTATTCTGATTTGCTTGAAAATAATATTTCAATTCATTTTCATTATTCCACCTGCAAACTTATGTGCCTAAGTATATACATGCATGAATGCATACTACAGTTGTATGTTGCAGACGCTGGCTAGTTGCTCATCTAAAAATAGCTACAAATAAAGCAGTCGCTATAGAGCTGTAATGGATGAATAATAACTAAAACAATATTATAATGCAGACGGGTTTGAAAGCTAATTTTGGAACATTTGAATTGTTTCAAAACTACTTGGGTATTGGGCGTGGAAAGATACTGTTTTGAGAAAATTTCAAAATGGCAACAATTTTATCTGAGTAGTGACCTCAGCTTAAATTTCAATGACATGGCTCCTTTAAGAACCTGATGGTAGTTACCATAACGTTGTAGCTAGCACGTGACGATAATTGTCCTGAGCTAATTTTGTCCCTGGCACGTGACGGTAGTTGTCTTGGGCTAACTTTGTCATGGTACGTGATGGTAGTTTTTCTGAGGTAATTGTCACTGACATGTGACGATAATTGTCCTTAGCTAACATTGTCTGTCACTTTTTTCTTATCAGATTGCAATTAAAAACTGAAGTTGCTGGAATGATAATCTCTTCTTTTTCGTTTCTTTTCAGAATGTATGCAAGGTGTTTTATGTATGGTAAATACAGTAACTAGCTACTATATTTAGATTAGATGTTTAGTAATGATAATTAAAATGAAGCAAACGATGAAAGGAGTTTTACTTTAACGATAATACTCAACATGCCGTTTTCTTGAGCACTGAGTGACAGGAATTGTTAAAAAGAGTACTAATTATACTACAATGTTGCTCTTTTTCTGCTTATATATTTTTGCAAGCTGCAATATGTTACTGATTGATCGTACCTGTAATCTCAGAAATTATTGCGCAATAAAAGAATGAAAATGTATTCACTGCATAACAGCATGAGGCTAGTATAAGGCTGAATACATAAACGTTCATTTCTGGTGGAAGCTTTGCATCCAACCAAGATGATCCGATAAAACAAACCCGACGACTAAAGACTATATTAAAAGTAACTTAAAAGTGACGTTTTCAACTTGACGTTGCCCACGCCGTAATATCAACGAAACCATTATGACTTGTAATGGATATACGTGCCTGAGATTAAATCAGTCTCGTGGAATTATATCGTTTTTAGGACCTGTTACAACTGAACTTGCTACAACTGTTTAATAAAGGAGAGTAGGCATTTGCTGAATACTATGGTAGCATATTTGTGTCATATGACGTGACTCTCCAGTTGTTTACGTCAGTTACGTACGAACTCATTTCTATGTAAAGGTAGAGAAACTTTGAGCTCTGGGTCAGATCACATACTTTCACACTGCCTGTAGACTCGTTAGGTAAGAATTTTGCTACATAAATTCTGAAGTAAAGTATTGCACCTGCAGTCTCTTAGCCGTGCCCATTTTTGTAGTGAGAATGGACTCGTTTTCGGACTCTCGGGTCGATTTAAACAAATCCCACAAAGAACCAGACTTTTGGGTCTATTTAAATAAATCCTAGGAAGAATGAGGCAGTTCACCGGAACTGTATTGCCAAGAGTTTCGTTTTCTGTTACAGACAGTGTCGATCCCGGTCACCACTCGTACCTCTCAACATCTAAAGCCATTTTTCTAATTCTCTGAGTGTGATACCTTTCAAAGTTAATGCGACGGAAAAGGTGTCAAAATGTACAACTCACTATTTTTCAGCAGGGACGTTATGGGGGGGGGGGCCGTAAAGTTTTGCCTCCCCCTCCAAAAAATTTGAAATGACGTCCCTGTTATTACTATCTCTCTAATCTGTTATTCATCCTGAGCCAGCGCGTTGATATTTGCATGAATCAAGTTTTGCCCCCCCCCCCATCAAGTTTTGCCCCCAATCAAGTTTTACCGCCCCTCCCCCCCCAAAAAAGTTTAAATGACGTCACTGTCTTTCAGACTGGGATGTTGAGCTCAGACTGCGTTCTCTTTGTAATGTACTCGAATCATTGTCATTGACTGTGATATTATTCTCTGCGTCAAATTAAATACACAGATCGTCGATATTAGATTCTACTAAGTCTGTACAAATTTATAGAATTTTTACATTGCTAGCATAATCATGGTATCAGAAATCTGGATAAATGTCTATACGTACTATTTTCTTATGGTCTGATTTAACCACTAATATGTTATATAGAGAGATAGAGATAAAGATCGATATAGATACTGCTGAATAGTGTACATCATAGTGTGGTTGACTATGAGTATTTTGGCAACAATACACACTTAGTATTGAAACATTCTTGATAGTCCAGAGGTGAAATCTTTTACCAATTGCACGTTGTTTTGTTTACAGTCTAGCCTCTCAAAAAATGTCTGACAATCATTGGCATGAACTTCACAGTGAGGTCATCTTTGAATATACTTTAGATTAAAATATGATTGATGTCTGATACTTGAATAGAGCGTGACATTGTAACAACAGCTGATATTACATTCTAATAAGCCGTTTGACTTAATAACTGTTGACTGACACACTTAAAATTACACCAGACATTTTTAACAGATCATTTTAATCAAGTCTGAACAGTTGATCTTAATAGGTATATAATATGTCTCGCATATGTCAATGTCCATCCTTGTTTACAAGTCTTTTTAAAAAATCGGAATTTCAAAATTGGTCGATGATATAGACTGTTTGTACCTGTGGTTTATCTGTGAGGCACATACTTAGCCATATGCACTTTAAATAACCAAAATTATTACTTCCATCGTGATCCAACTTGCTTATGGTACTATCTTTAAATTAATACACTGTCGCTTAACGTCCCAATATATTGGTATGTGCTAAATGTTGTATCAAATCTCATTAAGACATGTCCAATGTACCCACCATATGTTACCATGATTAGTTCATACAAATACACTAATTTAAGACATCTCAAAGATGTCTCTTATATCCTCATGAAAGAGAACAACACCACTATTCAGTAAGGCAGAGGCTCCCTACAGTTTTATTTTCTTAATACATGGTTGTCTTTTGTGGTGACTGACATTGAAAAACAGGCACTTTTTGCTATAAAACATGGTAGGCATACTGATCCCATTAAATGAGGAAATTTCAGTACACTAGTATTTATTCTAACAATCGGCTGAGTACCCGACACAATAAACGTGGAACATAACACTGACTTGTCATTATTTTTTTATTTTGTACACCTATATACATTTTAAAGGCAGCTTGTCATTTACTGCAAAAATCACAGTGAGCTATCTTGCTTCACTACATCTGCACAAAATACTACAAACTGTACAGACACAAGCTACTACTTGTTTTTTTATGCCATTCGTTGGTAAACTTTGCTGTATTCTAAAATTTTTCATTTCCTTTTTTAAAATTTGTGTGAAACTTTAATTTTACAGTAGAATTTCGTTTTCTAAATTTGTATATCAAATTCCATTATAATTTGTCCATGTCTTTATGTTTCAAATATATTTCCAGATAGACATTATCTTGTATTCCAATTAAGATATTAATGCATTCCTATAACTAAGGAAGATATAGCAAATTTACTTTGGCATTTCAAAAGTACATGGTCCCAAATATACACCCGTGGAGCACCATGACGACACACTTTCTAACATTTGACACACGGCTTGTTTGCAATGAAAATCAGAAAGATTTCGTGGGCAAAGTTGCAATTTGCAAAAGGTGTGACATGCAAATGTAAGAGTGTTGCTAAAATTGACCAAAATAACTTGGCCTGAGAGGATTCGGGTCACAATTATTACTTTCGGGTCAGTACCCGAAGTCCCGGTCTGTTTTAGAGCATATTTTCATCTGTCATTTTGTTGGTAATACATGACTTAGATTTATGTATTCTTGGTACTGATTTAAAACAAATTATTTATGCTTTAGAATATGAGCATTATGGTGAGATTGTCTGTGCATATTTCGGTGCACAGTGAGTAATTAGACAATGTTGCTGGTCCGGAAGTGAATTCTGTGATCCACTGCACGTTGTTTTGTTTACGGTCCAACCTCTAACTTTTTCGTGAACTCACTTTTGAAGATACTTTAGATTAACATACGATTTAATAGGATTTGGGCACAATGAAAAGCTCGGTACTGACACACAAGTGTAGGACTATATAGGAACAATAATTGCGATCCGAGCCCTGTGATGTAGGTCTCAACTGTGATGTAGGTCTCAATCACTACATTCAAGATTTCTTCATTGACTCGGTAGAAAAGCAGAAAATATTCCGATTGGAAAGAATAGGATTACTAATAAACAAGAGCTACGACAACCGTGATCATGAGCGCGCGCGCCCAAGAGAGAGAGAGAGAGAGAGAGAGAGAGATACCAGCAAGATAATATGGTATCTGATTGGCTGCGACTATTCCAACTCTGTGGCCATAATCAAATCAGAAACTGATCACGTTTGGCATATAACTTGCATCATCATGATCTCAGATGTGTTCGATGATGAGCGACAGCCAAGCTCAATAAGCTTGTTATCAGTCTAGATCCCTTATTCTTGTTACATTTTGATTCGGCTTACGTATATAATGTTACATCATCTAGATCAGTGGTTCCCAAAATGGGCGGTGGGATTACCGAGGGGGACGAGAATGCTGAATAATGTTTCTTACGGGGTAAGGTTGTGGGACGCTGAGGATAACCAAGTGGGCGGTGGCCCGAAAAAGTTTGGGAGCCACAGATCTAGATCTTGGATTAATTTAATTACGAAAAAGATAAACAACATATGACAAATCACGTGTCATAAGGCAGCAAGATTACATTGGCCTTGACCTATGATCCCTCGGACCAACAAATCAATTGGAATTTGTTGTTTGTTTTATTACATCCTGTAGGGTAACCAGTCCGCAAAATTTTTGGCAGGTAATTAATGCCAAGTAGACCTAATGGTGGTGACGGTGTTGATATTATGTATCTTAAAATGGTTGGAATTATAATCTCTCTCTCTCTCTCTCTCTCATTTGCACATTTACACACACAGAGCTAAAAGCGGCATCCAGAGATACCCGGTTAAAAATAAACACAACAACTTCCTCTTACATAATTGAGACACCTATTTCACGTTGTAATGGAAACTGAAACATCTTTTGCTTCAGCCAGAAAATGTGTCTTAAATAATCATCAAACCAGTGTCGAATTACACCAGCGTACGTTTTATGGTGATTCCTGTATGATCACTAGTTATAAGCAATAAAATAAGGAAAACCCTAGAAACTTCATTAAATCTTTATTATGCATCAAGAAGAAACTGAAATCCACACTAATTACACTTAGGTTTGAATAGATTATATACATAATTCACACATGACATTTCCTTTTTTTTCTGAAGTGAAACGTTACTTAGAACCAGACTATATTATACTAATTATCAAAATCATGTAGGGGGAGGAATAAAAAAACCCAGATAATTTGCTCTGCAGAAATGAAAAAAGGGTTTAAATTAGTTTTGCCAAATATAAAGTCTGAGAGGTTACTCTGAACTTCAGTGTTGTGCTAAAATTTTGTCAGAAGCACTGTTTGACACATAAGGCAACATTCCAATATCTAAAGATAGCGGATATTTTTCGCTGACGTCAAATTTGACGATTTAATTTTAAACATTGGATATTAATTTTGGCCAGTGATATCTTAGTAACTGACTACCTACAGAAGCTATTATATTTATGTTTGTAACTTACAACGGGATTTATTTCCACAATTTCTGAAATTGCTAAATAGCTCAAATGTCTCTACCGCAAAAATTCCTGCTATATGGTCATTCTGGGAGGGTAATATTCGTTGAGGCACAAAAAGTAGTTGGTATGTAGACTGGTGAATGGCGACTGATACGATTAGAAAGCTATATAATTAGTTTCACTAAATGCAAATTAGATAGCAAAAGTTGCAAATGCAATCAATCATCTTCAGAGTTACTTTCTAAGGTACAAAATCAAATTTTAAAAAAAGATCATATATTTGTTCATTACATTGAGCCATATGACTATTTTCTGTACCTACATCTCCTTTGATCTTTGGTGGGCTGCACTGCACTGATTTAACTGCTTGCAAATAACATCATCCCGCCAACGACTAACGTCCAAATAATCTGGCTCGAAAACCCATCGATGCATCATTCATAGTTTAATCTTGAGTATTTTCATATCTTGTTTAAACAAAAATATCTTGTTTCAAGAAGATAATATTTCGGATACGTTCTTGTTTAAACGGGATATTATTTCGTTTAAACAAGATAATATTTTGTTTAAACAAGATGTTATATCCTTTAAAGAAGATAATATCTTGTTTAAGCAAGATATGAAAATAATTCGTGGCGCTATCCAGCCACCTTAATTTTTGCTCAAATTTTATGCACAATTTATTTGTGTGCTTAGATCCTAAACAAATATGACATATGGCGATGTTTTCACCTGTAAAATCGAGTACTCGTCAACTATTCAATTTAGAGATGACTTCCTTTTTGTTACATGATGATTGAATACTCGCCAATTGTTACGCCTAGATATAAATTTTATTATATTCCCAGAAATTTAGAACCGTTAACTGTTAATAAAACAAAGGATTATGAAAATACTGGTATTTGGAGAGCAAAGATAGTTCATGTGAGGTGCTGAACGTGGCTGACTACGTATGACTTTATAAGATACCATTTCTATATTACGGCTTATTTTCTCTTTTGTTCATTTTATTTGTTCTTTCTTTTTCTTGGAATGCAGATGTTGTCTTTTTGTATGATGCCAGTCGAGGTGGGTGTGGTGACAAGTCAGCTGATGTATGAAAATAAATCTACCTCCATTGTGACTATGGAAAAGACACTCGGTTCCTATTACCTCGGGTTTATATAGTGTTACGCGTTTTACCCTCGAATAAACAGTAACACAGAAAGAGTGCAAACAACAAGCTTTCAAAATTTAACAAATAATTTATTTCCCTGGAAAAATTCTGTAAAAATGAAAAAAGGACAAGACCTTACGGTTTCAAGAATCAAATCCAAAAATAATATAAGAATAATCCAAAAATAATCCAAGAATAATCAACGAATTAAATTGCAAAAGTCCTAGTATTAATGTTCTAATAATTTCAAGTTCGAATCAAGATAGAAAATCCAAGATGGATGACGATGACGTATGCTGTAGCAGTACTGTGTTTATCTACAGTTCCTTGTAGAAACACAAATAATGACACTCCGGTGTTGGAAATCCAAATTAAATTTGTAAGCAATGTCTTTCCAAAATTTCTGTGTAAGCACTCCTCAAAATATTTCCAAATTTTTTAAAAGTCCTTTTAAAATCCAAATGATCTGAGGAAAATTGTAACTCAAAATCTGGCTACAACAAAATAACTTGACATCAGTGTAAAGAGTACAAAACTGAGAAATCTCTCTCTACGCATCTCTATTAAAACTAACAAATGCGCAGTAATGGAAAAACTAAAATTGCGAAATCGAAAGGGGGGGGGTCACATGATCGTGTTTATGTCACGTACACCAAAAATGACCCTGACGAAAACCAATCATTTTAAAATAAAGTAGAACTTGTTGACGAAGGTTGCTACAGATTCTGAAACAAGGTCAGGAATTAGATCAACACCTGGTGTTTACGAAAGATCAACTTTTTTTCTGGGAAAATATCTCCAGTGAATAAATTTACATTATAATATCATATAATAGAATAAAAAATTTAAAACTGATAAACAATTAAATTAAAATAAATATGAATTAAATCAGATATACGTAACAATAGCCACTAATGATTTAAATGCCATTAATACCAACCAACCCATGACATATTTTCTTCTTATAACCATGTCATTATATATTCTTACGTCAAAACAAATAATTTTCTTAATTCCCTACTATCGGTTCCTGGAAACACATTCTGAAGTAATTGTTGATAGCATTTTTATTTTCTGTACATCTTTTGAATGCATTTATTTATTATGACATACTCTATAGAGTACATTTTTTTCTTGAAATGTATGCAGACTTATTTCCTATCTTCCATTCTATTTGAAAGCCATCCCCATGCAACACAGAAATAACTTTCAACATGATGCGAAGAACAGTATCAACATGGTCATATTGTTATAATTAAAGTACGTCAGCAGAATATTTTGCGACTAAAATCAGACCATCCTGGACCAAACAGAACCTGCTGGAATGTTTGAAACAAGCGCCATGATTGGCTTGAGTTTGTTTGGTGTCTTACGGCGCAACAACGTAAGGTTATTGAGTGCCCAGGCAATGGGAGTAAAATGCCTTGTCCAAGGACACGCCAGGGTAATCGAACTCGCATCTTTCTTCCGCGTGTTCTGCACACTAACCACTGAGCCACCTTGACTCCTGCCTCCATTAGTCACCTCTAACGACATGCAGAAGAACGTATCAGGGCTATATTGCATCGCGGAAGGGGTGGGGTGGGGGGTGTTTCAAAACATTGCATACAATGATTAATATCAATGAAACAGATGGCAATGCACGATTATTACTTTTCTAAGCAAGGTACCCAGGTGGCTCAGAGATTTGCGTGCTGGACTCGGCGACCGAAATGTTGCGTGTTTTAAAACTACCATCAGATCAGCCCACGTCGGCTGCCTTCGTGTGTCCTGGCTCTTTGAATTAGACTCTTTATTACAATGCATCATCGACATTAAAAGAACCTATGCGTGTCGATCTGCATTAAAATACCATAACCAAAACCAGTCTGATTTATGCAAGTAATCGTATCATAATCTGTTCTGCAAAAAACCCCACCCAAAACAAGCAAGAGTCCACAAAGCGCAAAAGGAAGTCCTTCTTTTCTGTTAACATAAATTACAACAGAAATGTGTGAATATTGATGCTTTTATAAAGACGATATTACAGACACGATTTAAAAAAATAAACTCAGTCCTACAAGGTTTTGTCAGTAATACAATAATGATCTTTATGATGTTAAACCATTCAAACCAATCTAAAGGATTTGGTCTGGTTTGTTGCTTTACGACACAGCAACACAATTAGGCTCTCTAGTGCTGAGGCAACTGGACTAAAGTGCATTGCCCAAGAACACGCTAAGGTACCTGACCGAGACTGGTCGGATAATACGATCTGAACCCGCACCCTTTCGGACCAATGCATATAGGCAATATATATTTATGTTTATGTTTTGGAGTGACCACATACAATACATACAGGTAACATATTCAAAACCTTGAAAATCATCAAACCGTGACACGTACTTGTGCTATATACGATTACCCAATTTTGCATTCTGTCTTCTCTAAATTAGATTTATCGTTAATGGATAAACGGTTCCAAAGTATTTTACGATATGGATAGTGCTAACGGGCCATTATACTTTAATGTATACTCTCATTAATTTAATCCATTCAAATAGTTTCTAACATGAGGTATTTTTGTCACTCTGTATGATTTTTTCCTTCAGATTATTGTTTTTTTCTTCTTCTCAACATCAAGCTCGCGTCGAACACCTGTGTAACGGACTGGACGGTACATATGGTGTATTGTTCGGTCAGGAAAAGAGAAAGGAATGAGCGACACCTATTGGCAACAATTAACTGTAGACCTCTAACAGTCTCTCATCCTGTGAAGATTTCTCAAAGTCTTTTCGAAAGTTTTCAAAGTATTTATTATGAAAGTCTGTATTACGATTTACGTCTTATCGGAAGTGTTAACTTCGCATGCAGCAAATATAGCCGCTCGAGCTGCCCATCTATTATGGTGTTATACAGGAGAGTAAATATGTTGGTAAAGCTTCAGAGTGTGTGTGTGTGTGATTTGGATTTTTAACGTAGCTTTAACAGTGTTGAGGCATATCGCTACGATGGTCTGCAGTGTGGCAGTTTATAGTGATGTCTAGCTCTGGGGCATAATGCCGCAGACATAATGACATCATGTCCTACCCAGTCACAGTATCCTGGCTGACACCAGACCGACCAGTCCTAAAACTAACCTCTTAATGCTGAGCACCAAGCGAGGCAGCTGCTAGTACCTTTTTAATTAAGTCGGGTTCGAATCCGCGACCTCTCGCATTCGAGGCTGACACCTTAATCACTTAAATGACAGGTATTTTCTCAAAAAGAGCAACATTTGAAGCCAGGATTTGTTGTAACATATGGCACTCCTGGCATAAAGGAAATTCTCAACAGTCAGTTTGTAAGGATCCAAACTAATGAGCACTTCAGTTAAAAACACGAACGACATCTATACATCAGCTTGTCATTCTGGATATATATTCCAAACTTAGACTAGAGCGTTCCAAAAGAAAAAAAAGTGCATTGTTCTTAACATACACGAGGTTTATGAAGAAAACCTCGAATAAATCACTTTGGATGAAATGTTTTATAAAAAATAAACGTTATCGAAGTAGAAGACGTTTACATACCGAACACGCGCAGCTCGTAGCTGAATGTCAAGTCTATACGTCTTCGCAGATATGAAGATACTGTCGTGTTCTGTCAAAATGTAAATATTTATGGACACTAATCATGAAATCGTGCAGAAAAGTGTGAACAGGCTGAATGTAAGTGTATCAAATGTACTTCAGAGAGATTCGTGGCAAGGTTGCAGTCACGATACACAGCGTGTTCCATTTTGCCATTACTCTACTTTATTAGCACGTAGTTGAATGAAAATCGATTTTGCAATGCAACAGAATGAATTCTCATTTACAAACTGTCTTCGGGCCTGTCCCCTGTTTAGAAAAACTTTGGCTTGCCCATGTCTTTAAAAAGTGACTGATCAGAACTGTGTAGACTTATAAGTTTGATAGTACATACAGTGATAATGGATGAATAATTCATACAAATTACACACACACACATACACACACACACACACATGAATTACGTTATAAACTTACGCATATTGGCATGAGTCAGCATGATGAATTGGTCTGGTATAGCTCTCATCGTTGTGAACAGAATCCATAATGACTCAAATTTGTATCAGATTTCTGCAGGACAAGATGGAAGATTTGCAATTTAAATCAAAAGTATCGGTCAATAAAGATACAATCCACATTGAGTTTTATTTCTATTGAAGCCAGAACACGTTTTCCCAAACTATTTTACTTGTCGCCAATTTCTTTCACTGGAAATTTAAATCATGAAATTGAAATATGAATTTTCTCTAAAACTTTTGTTAAAGTTTTTTTTTGTCTAGACACAGCATTAAATCCCAAGTTTTGTTGTTAAGATTGAAAAAACCTTCACAATAATGGCAACTAAAGTCTAAGAGAAAAAAATCACAATAATGGCATCTGAAGTACGAAAAAAATTCCAATTTGTACATAATCCATAATAACATGGGGCTTGTTTGACGAATTTCAGATAAGCTTCTGCATCATCTTTTTTAACAGAAAAGTATTGACTTGTGTGACTTGGATCAAACACTCGTTGCGTTGCACTAGTAATTAAGATTCTTGAAACAACATCTGTTCAAATATCATCACTCTACGTTTCAAACTGAGTATATTTGCTCACTTGATGTTGGCAAACGAATCTCTAAATCCTGGAAAGATATCAGAATTGGAATTCCTCTCAGAAACTATAATCAACATGGAATCCAACATTCATGTGGCCTGTGTATGATTCAGATAATGTCAGATCCAAAAGTGAACATTCGCTTAAAAGTAGAAGCGACTGAAACGTTTCGGAGGGACACCGCTACCATGGGAAATCCAGTTGTGAGAAACGAACTCTTCATACTTAAGTTAAAACCGCTTCACAGTGAGATAAAATACGTCGAATCAAGATTTGAAATAATTGCACGCCTTCTGTGATAAGAGTAGGGAGTAAAGTTGACTTAAATTTTATTACATGAATGGGCAAGTTTCCAATACCAGTACCTAGTGGAAAGAAATGGCGTAAATACACGTAACATAATAATTTTAATCGTTAAGGCTTTAGGGAAGAGAAGAGCAGTACGTCAGTGATACAAGCATGAGTTCTCTGGAGGAGTTTGAAAATATATGTCAAGGACTATGAACAAGTCTCCAAAGCTTGCAAGTGACTCAGAGAAGAGGATTCAGTTGAACCAAATTGTGAGTCCTATGGCTTAGACCAGGGGTGTCCAAAGTCCGGCCCGCGAGCCAATCACGGCCCGCGGTAAGATTTCATACGGCCCGCAGCTTCGGTCATATAATGTATTTATTATGGCCCGCTAGCACGCGAACCCTTCTCCACTCATTTCTGCCATGGCGACTGATGTACACTTATGCACTTGGACTTATGACACTTATTTTATTAAACTCTTGAATAAGATTTGCTTATAACTGTTGATGTTATGTATATATATATATATATATAACTTTAATGATAACAGAAAACTTTGCATTAGTTATAACTCCTGTTTAAAATGCCCATGAGGCAAAGATATTTATCTAACTCATGGAAATTTAAGGTATTACATACAGTTCAATGTTATCTGATTCTCCAGATATGAATGAAAGGCAGAATTGTGTTTTTAGAGTTGTTCATGTCTGCTCTGCCTGAGTGGCTTATATTTAGTTACATTGCCATTTGAAAAATAAAGATAATTGTGACAGTGAAAATTGTTTTATTTATTTATTGTTTATTTGTTTTTTTATTTATTTATTGTTCTATAACAGTGTATGTTTGCATGTAACTTTTGTGGTTAAAAAAACGTCAGAAGGAACTATTGGCCCCCGGGCATCTTCACTTTATCAAATCTGGCCCTCTTTGCAAAAAGTTTGGACACCCCTGGATTAGACGGTATATTTTTTGAAGCAGAGGCTCTCACAACAGAAGGTACATTATGCCAGATATAGACATGCTGGTCAAACTAAAAAAAAACAACCTTTAGTATATAAAAACGGGGTCATGTGACTTAAATAGGACATGCAATTTAAAAACATATACGGACTATAAATTGCAGTCTCTTATCATCATGACAAACTAAATATGTTGCCAATGACTACAAGCACCTCAATAACTGTCAAAAGGTAAGACAAAGCTAGTTATTATATGTATGTACGTATATACATATACATATATATATATATATATATATATATATATATATATATATATATATATATATATATATATATATATATATATATACTCTTTCAAACGTGAATGATATTTCTTGTATAAACCGCTCGCTCTTAAAAGTCCGAGTCCAAGATTTTCTCATATACATTGGCAGGGCAGACTCCGATAGAGGATCGCAGTTGAGGAGGTATGCACGAATCAAGTATGCGTGTGCGATACGCGACCGGAGCAATAACAAATCATCTCTCTGATGTGTTATACAAGAAGGATACCGCTCACTAATAGTGGGTTTAATGTTATAAAGTTTGTTTGTGGAGTTTTCGGTCTTCATATGTTACGTTTTATGACGTATATGTTGATTTAAGAGCTTTTAAATGAAACCTTCCATTCGGAAACGAGTGACTACATGGCAGTTTTGGCTGCGTTATCTGTTCTTTCATTACTGTTCCGCTAGTGTAACTAGACATCCAGCAGTATATTTTACGTTTTCCAGACGGTACTATGAATACTCTGTTATTATTACTGTTCTCGAGTGTTTTTGATTGGTTTGTTGCTGTAAAATCAGTGTTTGTGTGAAAATATTCACAACTGCAAGAAGCAACCTTCAGACGATTTTTACCAGCTTCCCTTTCTGATAGCCTCTTGGCAGCAGGTACAGGGTTTCATTAAGTAACCCTCACGCCAAATACCAGATATTTTGCTGCAAAAACTTAAAAACTGATAATAGGATAATCAAAAGCCAAAACCAGAGATAAGTTTGTATGGAGTGCAAACAGAGGCACACGAATCTTTTCAAGAACAGTAGACTACAATTACCACCAGGAAGACTAAAAGATTAAAACTCTAAGCTTTCACTGAAGCTTATCAATGAGGTTTTAACAACATATATAGTTTTGGAAATCGCACATGTTTTAAAATATAGCAACAATTCCTGAAAGCTGTTCCAAAATATCATTTTTATATAGGGTAGGTCATAGTATTAGAAGTGTTACCACTGAGCAGAAATTGGGCAAGAATGTTCAGCAAAGATCCTATTTAATCTTTTAATTTTTTTTATTTGTTTTTTTATTATTATTAAAAAAGACTAGTTTTGAGTTCCGGTGTAAATAACTAATCTAAGCTTTACATGAAAAATGACCACACTAACTACTTTTTAATTAAATGAACAACAATCTTTCCAAAGATAGACTATTATAAGTAAGTCACATTGTCAGAGCACACATTTGGTATCATAGGTGCGAGCAGGAAATTTTCCAGGGGAGCGACAAGCCATAATTTGGGTTTGAGTGGGGTGCAAAGACAAAATCAAAGGATTATATTTATATACGCACAAAGAATTTTTAAAACCTCCAATGGGGGCGGGAGCTGCGGACTCCCATGATTAGCATATCGGAATTTCTTCTTTTGCAAGATTCAGCCAAGAAAAAAAGGAATGTCAGTGAAAATCACTGATAGCAGTGTCTTGATGTTAATTTTGTCCACTTGATTTGACTAGATCACTGGTCCCTAAAACGGTGCCCCGCGGGCGTTATGGCACCCGTAAAGCCTTTTTTGAGAGTATCTGTATTTTAGGCTCCTAAATTTAGTAATTAAAAGTATACGTTCTTACGGAATGCTGTTGTTAGGAATAACGAAGGCTGTAATACGAGTAGGGAACGTATGTATTGAAAGTATAAACTCACAAGGTACATCAACGCTATGCGTATGCAAATTCATATCAGAGTTTGTAAGTAGTAGTTTAAAGGACACATCTCGGCAGCGGATCCAAGCTTACCAGTGCGGGTTTCGAACCCGTGACCTATGGTAGCAAACAGTGACATACCTGATGCCATTTTAAGCACTGTAATATTTCTCAGGAAGTATTATGCTTCAAAATGCTGTCCACATGAAAAGTAACAAAATGATTATGCATATTATTGGTGCATGGGCTGCCAATGAGCTACCCATTTTAACTAGGGCAGCAAAAAGGTTATCAACTTTTTAACCGCTAAGAGGGCATTCATATAATAGACTCAGCTCTCTTGATATGCAGCGTGTGAGCAGCTCGTGACTAAATTGGACAGGCATGGAAAGCACTAGAAGTTTTTTTTTAAAGATGCGGACAGGAAATAGGCAACTCTATTTTTCGATTGTTTTTAACCTAAGATTACAAGTGCTAGTTTATTTGGAGAACCAATCTCAAAAATATAATTTTGAATGTAAATTAACACAATTAGTAATAAAAATAGACATCAGTAAGCATTTCAAAAGAAGTAAACTGTAGCCTAAATATTTAAAAGAACCGGTATATGTAATAACAATGATTTATAACCGATATTGAAGGGTTATAAGTCACATACAACACTCTCATCCCCCAAGCAAACTCTGTCTCTGTCTCTGCATTTTTATGGAGAACAGAGCAGTGAAAATGGTACAATGCTTAAAACTACGAAAAAGTGTCCAGTACTCATGATTAAGTTAGTCAGTGTATGCTACCCGATTGATTAAAAAAGCCAATACCTTAACATCGAATCTTCTATACTATTCTGCCGTCGTCAGAGAGAGAGAGAGAGAGAGAGAGAGAGAGAGAGAGAGAGGCGAAAAATATTTACTCTGCGCCTTGCGTAAGCTGAAGTCAGTAACTTTATACAAAGAAACAACAACAAAGAACAAAATTCCCAACAATAAAATAACTAGTTACCGGCATATTGTAGATTTGAAAGAATTTGATGAATGAAAAAAAAAATATGGTTGATACTGGATTATTTTTGGCAATTACAACTGGGTGACGATTAAAAAAAACGGTCTTTAAGTAAGAACGTTGGATTTACGATTGATAAACAAAGGCTATTTTTAGCATTGTTGTATGAAGTGAAAGTTCTATTTAACGTAATCATTTTGAATAATGTGAATGATGCCATACATACAGAGGACCCTTGGTATTCCGGCATCCGTTTATCCGGAAACCACGTTATCGGGACTATCTAGACATAGTTCAACAGGAAATGAGTTCCTAAACGTTTATTTTCTCCGTTAATCCGGAAATCCGCCTTCTGAATCCAGAAATTAAAAATTCGGTACCAAAGTTTACCATTACTATATAAATGCCTCGATAATCCGAAAATGATCCGTCCAAAAATAAGAAAATTCGAGGATAGATGAAAATACAATTTGATAACATTGATTCATGCAAATTTGGAGGTGTATCAATTAATCAATCTCTGACTGGTCAAATTCTACTGGGGTCGTCCATTAATTATGTCAACAAAATAGGGGGGAGGGGGTTTGAAGAAGTTTGACAATTGTTGACATGGGGGAAGGGGGGAGTTCAAGATAAATTGACGTCAACAATGTTATTTTTTTACAATAAATTTAATAAATCAAAAAATAGGAAATTAGTCGGTGCGTTGGTATGGCACACACTCGCTCGCCCGTCAACAGCCCACTAGTTTAATCCTAAACCGGTTGAGCCCTTGCAAAGAAGTCATAGTCTTGCATCATCATATTTTGTTTTTATTTGCAAAATCTGTCACCTCTATGTTACTTCACAAGTTATGTTGAAGAAGCATGTTCAACAGCACCGACAACGCGATCTTGGGCCTAGGCAATTACCACATGCTCCTCAACCGCAAAGAATTCGGCCAATACGAGTGGCTGCCAAAAAATAGACAGAGAGAGAGAGCTGATGGCAATTATTGCTCATGGAGACATGTTAAGCGCAGAATGGTTAGATGAAGATGATGTTGACTTGTCGGGTGTATCGGTTCCACAAGAAATGAATGAATCAGCCACTATGCCCATTATAACAATTGAGGAACATTTGGCTTCCCCATGGGAAGATGATAGAAGCTAGAATATAAACTCTCAATTTTTTCATGAATTCAAAGTGTTATAGTCAATTTGAAATCTGTTAAACAAGTAAAAAAAATGTATTAAAATTTATCTGTAGACCTTTTAATTTCCATAATTCTATTTTTAGCATAAAAGCCAGCCGTATAAAATATTGTTAGTTTGTAGGGGTGGGGGGTAAAATTTTATTAGGGGGGTCACTGAAAGTTTCACAGTTTTTGACAAGGGGGGAGGGGAGGGGGTAAAAATTGCCTAAAAATTGTTGACATAGTTAATGGACGTCCCCACTGGTACCTTAAAGTTAGAAATTGATCACATGCCCATTTCTGTTGAAAACCATCAAGCGGCGTGACCGTGACCGTATTGTATGTAACCAGCGATTGTATGAACAATGTCCGTGTTTGCTACTCGCCGACTAGTGTTAATAACAATAATAATAATAATAATAATAACACACTGGGATCAAATTGTCCACGCTTTTGACATCAAATATAGTTAATACATTAAGTCTTTCTGTTGTTTACAAGTTGCATGTAACAATCACAGTTTGTTGATGATTGCACAAATGAAGTTGATCGATTTAAACTCAAGACAGTATAAAACTTCATTTCAGAATAAAACGCGACGTCAATTATCGGCTTATTATCTGATATAACAACTGTAGCATATGTGTAGTATAAAAATGACTGCATTTCACTGTATTACGATAAAACATTTTTAACTGCGAGATATCAAGTTGCATTCGTTGTACCATCAAGCAAACATAGAGTAGATATACCGGATCTTTCCTGTATGTCATACCTGTGTAATGTCACCCATATCACCACGACGACCAAGAACGCGATGTGACAGGAGAGTGGGTCAGTGCCAAATTGTTCCCACAGAATTTTACCAACATCACTCCATACAATAGAGTTTTTCAGGCCATGTCAACAAATGTCTGAAACTGAAGCAAGAAACTAGAGGATATATTTCTTGATGTCTGACTCCAGAAGACGAAGACAAATTCAAAGTAAGGTACGAATGGCTTATGGGGAAAACTGGCTCAACGTTCGAGATTAAAAACAAGAAAACCCCACTTGGAACAAGCTGATTGATTCTTTCAACTCCTCAACAATAAGGGAAGACCCATTAAACACTCTGAAATCATAAGTGAAGATTTTATGTTAATGCATTTCGAATAGTCCCCAAAGTTTGCATCACCTAATGAGTTGGACAATGTCATCATGTACGCGTATGTGATAGCCAACGCTCGTTTAAAATTGTAAAGCGTTCTTGTCAGGGGCGGATTAAGGCTGACTGGTGCCCTAAGCACTGACAAATCTTGGTGCCCCCCTCCTTTCCACGTACACCTGGGAAGATAACCCTAGGGTGCACCATGGTCAAGAAACAGAACATTATGACCAATTTGCACTAGTTTTATCAATTTTTTTTTTAATGAATCTTCATTCGTTTTTTTTTTCTTTTCACCCTTTTCTCAACTTTGTGGTGCCCCCTTTGGCCCTGGTGCCCTAAGCACGTGCTTAGTCTGCTTAATGGTTAATACGCCCGTGGTTCTTGTAACCTTTAGGGGACCGTCCGATAGCTGCATTTTTATATTTCGTCCTCATAGCTATTACCGTCGCATCAAAGATTAACGTTTAGGGGCTATGCCCGAAAAAATTCCGGCGGAAACTGTTTTGAGTTTTACCTATGGTGGACCTAAATACTACGGCTAAAAGTATAGAGACAAGCAAGACAACCTCAAAACAATTGCAAAGTGAAAGGATTGAACCCCGTCTATACTTTCAATTAATTAGCGAACATTTGACATGGTTAAGATCAATATCTTTGTGTCAAAGCGATGGATCCTCACAAAACTGAACGTTTGCTAGATCATCCAATTATCATTCGACCGATGGAAAAGTGTAACTGATCGTCAACGACAAACTGAATTTGAACTCTCTTTGCTACACAACGATGTCAACCTTGTAAATAGCTTGATGTGTAATGTTTGGTATTTGTACATCAAGCGGAAGAGACTAACTTTAATCCTACCATCTTTTTCCTTATTGATCTACCTGTCTACTTAAGAAAAGTATGGACAGAAGAAAATAATTAAAACTGCATCTTCTTGTTATTAAGGGTTTTCCAATTACAATGGTTTGGTAAACATAATTATGCTTTCCCCGGATCCAAATGACCACAAGAAGCTTGACCATTCTAGGAGGGAATGAATAATGAGTGATTTTAAGACATCATACACTCCTTACGGAAAGTGGTTCAATATAACATGGTGGAAGAGAAATCTTACGATGTTATCAATGGTGATGATAGAGATAAAGAAAGGTTACATTAGTATTTCCTTGGAAGTAACATTCCAGAGTTCGTGCAGTATTCTGAATAGAATTTCCATCTATTTTGTCAAAACAATTGGAATAATGATCTGTCTGGACGGATTAGAAAAATTCGAAGTGTGCACGGTCTCAATGAACCAAAATATTCAAGGTTTGTTTCTAATGTTATATGCATGTTGGGGTTGGTTTTTGAAATAATTGAAGCATGCACGTGGCTTAATTGGATCTGAATAAAAGCAATGTAGCCGGAATGTTCTATGAAGAAATAATGCAGGTTTATGACGACGTGGCAATGTAGCCAGAATGTTCTATGTGGAAATAACGCAGGTTTATGACGACGTGGCAATGTAGCCGGAATGTTCATTGTGGAAATAATGCAGGTTTATGACGACGTGGCAATGTAGCCGGAATGTTCTATGTGAAATTAATGCAGGCCATGACGACGTGGCAATGTAGCCGGAATGTTCTATGTGAAATTAATGCAGGTCTATGACGACGTGGCAATGTAGCCGGAATGTTCATTGTGGAAATAATGCAGGTATATGACGACGTGGCAATGTAGCCGGAATGTTCTATGTGAAAATAATGCAGGTCTATGACGACGTGGCAATGTAGCCGGAATGTTCATTGTGGAAATAATGCAGGTATATGACGACGTGGCAATGTAGCCGGAATGTTCATTGTGGAAATAATGCAGGTCTATGACGACGTGGCAATATAGCGAGAATGTTCTATGTGGAAATAATGCAGGTCTATGATGACGTGGCAATGTAGCCGGAATGTTCTATGTGGAAATAATGCAGGTCTATGACGACGTGGCATCGAGGTTAGCTAGTTGCAACACAATGGGAGAAGCATTCTATTTTTATGTCCACAATAATGATAATACAGGAACAGAATGGTGATACACATTACGATATTGTTAGAGATAATGTCTCATAGTCTGTGAAGTTTCCTTGCGACGAATCAATAAATCATTTCAAGAAAAGCTATCTGATTACGGTCATAATTGTCATGATGATACCGAAGAAAAATGGATATGCCATCTTTCTTGAACTGGTATCCAGTGCGTAACAGAGAGGCGAACTGTATCTTCTCTGGTAAACTTCCCAGACACAAATTCGTCTCCACGAATAGATCAGCAGATTATCCGACGGGAGAAAGCAAGTACTCTTGTGTTCGCAATGGCGATGACAGCAAAATGCAAAAGTTTTCAGGATCTTTTTAGGGTGAAGTCCCATCCTTTATACTATTTAGAATCCTTTGTAGTATGGCAAAAGTTCAGGTTATTCTTAAAATGCAATAATAATTATCCACCTCTCAACAGACCTTTGGGCTTTTAGCGGATCATTATATGTACTACAGTGATTTGTCTAATACCTAGATTGCTAATGGAAAAAACGAAATATGTTATGTCTAAATGGAGAAAAATATTGAACGTTTTGTTTCGTTTTATCATTTGGGATTCTCCCATAGTAAAACATATTGAAAACATAAATATAGTTTGGATAGACATCTCAATGACCACAGGGAGTTCAATATACTAGGAGGAAATGATGACGACAATGGTGGAATCCATTATGGAGCTAGGTTACACAAGATAATAGGGGAAAAGCATTTTTATGTTCACGTTGGCGGTGATATACAAATGAAAAGGTGACACTATGTTGTATTATGTTTCAGAGTGACAATAAAGTTTAAAGTGTTATGTGATGTATTGCTTGAAAGCACGAAACTATACCCACAAATTAAAAGTCAGTCCAGATAGGGCAAGAGTTTTAAGGTTTTACGCACACACACACACACACACACACACACACACACACACACACACACACACACACACATGTATATATATATATATATATATATATATATATATATATATATATATATATATATATATATATATATATATATATATATATATATATATATATATATATATATATATATATATATATATATAGCATGTACGCTGTGTCAATGATATACCACGAGAAGTACACATTTTTCATTAAAATGGAACGAGGCTTGCCGAGTTTTCATTTAATGGAATACTTATACAACGAGTGGCATGTCATTGATACAGCGTACATACTATACATATTTGTTTATTTATATAACATACAAATACATATATTTGCTCTTCGAACGGAGTTAAGATTTACTACAGGCAGCTGTGTATTGACCGAATGAATGAATTCCTAATATTTCCCCAGTGTGTCCGCTACAAAATGTAGTTCTATGCCTTTTGTGGCATTCACAGTCCCTTTTGCATATTACTAAGTTGATTGTTTTCTTTTTTAGTTTCAATTTTTCTTTGCATTGATTAAATCAATATAATACACACTTATGATTTAAACATGAAAGATGGTTTTAATAAAGAAAGTAGAGCACTCGAAACACTTGGTTAGCTAGGCCTTTCACATACTGGCTCTCTCTCTCTCTCTCTCTCTCTCTCTCTCTCTCTCTCTCTCTCATCATTTGGTCGGTTTGACTTAACTTTTACCATCATTCATATATCCAGAGACAACCTGGGATGACACAAGCGAAAATCCTATACGTTATGGGTACCGCGTAACAGAGAAATTTACCGTATAATGTCGACAGGAGTTGCAACTTTGTATCATTGATTATATAAACACTGTAGATAAATCCCAAGGAAAGTGCACATATACCATTACGACGAACCATATTCTTGTAGGTTACTTGGTGTAAATTCAATTTCAAGGTTTTCATCCAACCCAAAAACATTTTCTCTCTCACTCCAGATTTCTGCGTATTTTTTTTTCATTATGCGTGAGATGGGAGGGAGAAACAGAAAGCAGAAAGGATTGCGATGAAATTGTGTACCATATTAAATTCGTTTAGAAAACGGGGATTATTAAAACTTTTTATCGTTATTTTCATACGTCACTAATGATTAATGTTTGGAAATTCATCATTGATCTAGAACCAATAGCACGCGGTTGCGAGAATGTTTATATATGCGCACTATTGCGGCATGGGCGGATCACGATTTTATATGCCAATAGTATTGGTATATCAATTTGCTTTATACCAACACTTTAAATGCCATGTTATCTATATTGTAAGTGGTATATGAATATTTAAACAAAGGTGAACTCACGGCAAGGAAACTACCTTCGCTTAATTTGAGGATATCACAGACGAGGAAAGAAATTAAATATTGCCAAAAAAAGTAAAGATTAATTAAAATAAAGTCGGCTGCTTGTATTTTCCATATATGTTTAAGTAAATATCCATACGTTAATACTATTTGTGTCACTGAAAAGGAATAAAATAATGAAAAATAATGGAGAAATTAGAGTTAAAATAAAGTTTTAAAATCCATTTAATTTCTTTTAAACATCAGAATTGGATAAATTTACTCGGGGTAAATTTAACTGAAAGTACAACGCTTCAAAACCGTTCACCGACATATGCGAACGATCCGTCTGATTTGAAGTTAAAAAATAAAGAATAAATTTTTGTACTGAAATCATCTCAGCTTTCATTGTGTATGTTGCTAAAGGTGTTCAAATCATTCTTGATATACAGTTTGACTACGGTTACATAGATGTCGTCAGACGAGTTCAAATCCTTCCCCTGTTGATATGCGGTACACCCTGCAGAAGACTAAAAGTTGTTTAAAATGTTGTTTTCAAATGTATATTAACATTTTACATATGCTTTTATTTTAAAACCGCTTTATGTGATTTGTGATTTGGATTTTAACGTAGCTTTTAACAATCTTTCAGTCATATCGCTACGATGTCTGCAATGTGGCAGTTTTCAGTGATGTCTAGCACTGGGGCATCATGCCGCAGACATGTATCATGATGTCCCACCCAGTCACATTATCCTGACACCAGGCCGACCAGTCCTAACACTAACCTCTTAATGATGAGCGCCAATCTCAAGTTACTTTTAGGAAAATTACATACATAAACATAACGCAAATCAGGCTTTCTGTCAGTATCCATATTTTTTATTTATACGCTGAGGCAGCTGTTAGTACCATTTTTGTAAGTCTTTGGTATGACTCGGCCGGGGATCGAACCCACGACCTCCCGCATCCGAGGCGGACGCTCTAACCACTTGGCCACCGGAGCGGTTTAAAACTGCTTTAAGAAATTATTTTAATTGGCGTTGTTAAAGATTTTAATCTGAAATAAAATATTTAATAGCTGTCACGACTCATCAGAACTCGGGAATATAAATGACTTGGGGAAAAGTTATTTCCTTTGAAGAGGTTTAATCTTAAACATCCTTGAACTTAACTGATTTTGATGTAACTTTCATTGTTCTTTATGTCGATCGGTTCTTTTTCTTTCTTAAATGTTTAGTTTTAAACTTCACAGGTAACTTCCCAATGAAGTTTCCTTATAAATAATCAAAATATCAGTCGTGTAAAAGCTATTTTCTCATGGTCACATGGAGTAATTTTCTCTGAGTCAATGCAATTTCCTACGCGGAATCAAGGTCAGGTTTAACTACAATTATTAAAAGAAGAAAATCAATTTTTAGGGACACATCGAAGTGATGATACAGAAATAAAAAGGTTGAGGTTAGCATTAATAGATAATTGAGGTTAAAGCAATGTCCTGGAAGAGACTCGTGGACTATAATAACATGGACTATAATAACATGGACTATAATAACATGGACTATAATGACATGGACTATAATAACATGGACTATAATGACATGGACTATAATAACATGGACTATAATAACATGGACTATAATGACATGGACTATAATAACATGGACTATAATAACATGGACTATAATAACATGGACTATAATAACATGGACTATAATGACATGGACTATAATAACATGGACTATAATAACATGGACTATAATGACATGGACTATAATAACATGGACTATAATGACATGGACTATAATAACATGGACTATAATAACATGGACTATAATGACATGGACTATAATAACATGAACTATAATAACATGGACTATAATAACATGGACTATAATGACATGGACTATAATAACATGGACTATAATGACATGGACTATAATAACATGGACTATAATAACATGGACTATAATGACATGGACTATAATAACATAGACTATAATGACATGGACTATAATAACATGGACTATAATGACATGGACTATAATGACATGGACTATAATAACATGGACTATAATGACATGGACTATAATAACATGGACTATAATGACATGGACTATAATAACATGGACTATAATGACATGGACTATAATAACATGGACTATAATAACATGGACTATAATGACATGGACTATAATAACATGGACTATAATAACATGGACTATAATAACATGATTCTATATTTTTGGCTGAATACGAGTTTGAGCATTTTATTCAGTCAGTTTGTATAATGGTCAGCATAGGGTCTAGTTGGCATACGAAAATGCAATCTATGACGTCATCAGCAGCCATATTTGTGGTTTGCAGTCGGATTAACCGTTGAGGTGATATGGTGTTTCGAAGCTGAAATAAATTCATTGAATCTCAAGTTACTTTTAGGAAAATTACATACATAAACATAACGCAAATCAGGCTTTCTGTCAGTATCCATATTTTTTATTTATACGCTGATTTTGCTTCAGTGTGCCTTATTAAAAATGACAAATTTTGGTAATCGCATATAGGAGAAACTGCCAGATTGACCATCGTTCAGGTAAAATGGGCAGAATATCGTCTGCTAGTGACCTTATCGGGAAGCATATAATGTTTTGGTGTTACAGGGGTTTTCCCGTTGCAACAAATATGGTGTACTTCAGTCTTGCCTACTACTTGGAGCTGCTTATCTCGATAATAATTAATTAATTACTTTTTTAAGTAAGAATATTTTCCGGAGGAGAGCAATGTTCTAATCTTCGCAGTAGTGGTATTGTTGAAACACAAGTTAAAATTGTCATCTTCTTGGGGCCAACCTTCCAGAAGTTAGCTTGCAATGTGAACATAGTAAACAGAGAAACACAGGAGGAAAGCAGCACAACACCTTTGTGTGCTGACAAAAATAAATGTTGATGTTATGATCATTTTGGAATAAACCTACCATAGTGCTTGACAAATCGTCGAAGAGATATCTTTTCTTACCTGAAATGATTGTCCAAACCTGAGAAAAGCGTTGACGTTTTAGCTAATCAGTTTTCCATAAAATGTCCAGATGCACGAAAATGAAAAGCTATCAACATAAAAGCGGTCTGAGTGACAATATTGAAACTTCTTTTTACTTGCTATGAGGGGTTTTCCCATCTCAATAAATATGGTAAACATAACTATGGCATGGGTGGATCTTAATGACCACAGGGAAATGAATATCCCTAAAGGGAATTATGCGCTGGCAGAATTAATGACTTTTTCAACGCTTCACGGAACCTAGTCATGCTTGCTCAGAATGGATATTATGAGGAGCAAATCAATCTGGTAATAATTACGATGAGATGCAATAAAAATTCGATCATCCTCTTGGAGTCGACATTCCAGAGGCTATTCAGTTTCAGAGGGTGGCAAGAATCAGCTGATTATTTTGGGGAAAGCTATATCCTCATTCCCATCGTCACAGTGATGATGCGACAGAAGAAGAAGAAGAAGAAGAAGAAGACGAAGAAGATGAAGAAGGTTTTTATAGAGTTAAATTCCCTGAAACGATGCAATACCTTTGAAAAGATGTATGTACTGTAGTAAAGTAGATGTGATTAATTTTAGCCTGAAATACACGAGTCTTAACCTTTAAAACAATAATCGATATTTCCACCTATCAAATTTCTATGAACCGCTTCTGTGACCAAGTGGTTAGAGCGTCCGCCTCAGATGCGGGATGTCGTGGGTTCGAACCCCGGCCGAGTCATATCAAAGACGTTCAAAAATGGTGTGTGTGTGTGTGTGTGTGTGTGTGTGTGTGTGCGTGCGTGTGTGTGTTCAGATGATATTATGAGAGGATTATAACTGTACATGATTCTTTCATATATGTTGGATGTGTGTGATCCAGCCGCAGCTTACTGCAGTCATGTTTGGTCTGTTTGTGCTGAATATTTATTTTAATGTCAAAATTGATCATGGTGAACTTTGGAGTTCATATCAGTCTGAACCTGGAGAACGTTAGAGTTCATATGAGTCTGAACCTCAGGAACTTTAAAGTTCATATTTGTCTGACCCTGTGAAATTTTGGAGTTCATAAGAGTCTGAACCTGGAGAACGTTAGAGTTCATATTAGTCTGAATCTGGGGAACATTAGAGTTCTAATTTGTCTGACCCTGTGGAATTTTGGAGTTTATATCAGTCTGAGCCTGGAGAATTTTGGAGTTCATATCAATTTGCACCTAACAACTTTGTAACGCATGTCAGTCCAGTAATTAATATCGTAATGTTTTTTTTCTCCAGGTAATAAAAGTTCCTTATATAAAAATCAAGTATTCTGTGTTGTAGAATAAGAGAAGTAAAATTTAAGATCTGTAAAGCGATACTGTTGTTCCTTTGTGCTGTTATTGAAAACATACATACATATATGTGAAGGTGATTGAACTTGCCGAATATAAATAAATATTCAAAATATCGCACGGTGCGACAAAGGTACCACAAACATGATACTCAATACATTATCAAATGGCACGTAAACTAGTTTGAAAACGAAATCTTTTTCTTACAATAAATGAAATACACTATCGATTGGAGAGATCCATATTGTATTAAAGGTAAAGTCTCTTAGGATTGGTGGTTGACGCGTGTTTCTTTAATTTTTGTTAACACTATTAAGTGTTAAGGCAATTTGATGAAACCTCTAAAGATCTGAAAACTAAACTTAAAAAAGTGTATTGGCATTGATCGTACACCTTTCAGCTTGAATGCAGTAGGTCTGCTGCAGCTTCCAGAGGTCATACATTTGTAAATTTGGCTAAAATTGTGAAGCGTAAGTGTGAAGCAAGGCAGCAAATAATTGGAATTTTCTGGGTTGCCTGTCAACTCTTTAGTACAACACGGGCAAACTACAATACCATTTTATTGAAGGTGTAAGCATTCTGTGGGATTCAAGAAATCACTTGGATACTGTTTCACCCATCTTGGTTCGAAAACGACCTTGAAATTTGACCTTTATACTTACAGATCGAAAAACTTCTGTGTATGTACATGGATATTATATATGTAAGGGCTGGTGAAACCATATTTGGTTGAACTCAAACATCAAACAAAAATCATGTACGCAGATTAGGTGATGCTGACCTGGACCCTGAAATATTGCCCTCGAAATTACCAGGTTAGTTAGTTTTTCCTGTGAGATTTCTTGAAGGTTCTTAGAGCATAACTGACGTTATGTCGTTGAAACTAAAACCTACTACATGGACTGACAAACAAATACATGACATCATACCTCCTGCCGTAGACAGGTGAATAAAAATATTAATAAATACTGTTTACTTCTTGAATTTTCTAGGTTACATTGTTGAAAAAAATATGTTCAATGGTTTGACTTGTTGCATAAGTGCTATTTATATCAACAAGGCTTTTCCCTAACCTTCGATCTTGTTCTGTGATCTTGACTTACATTTTTAGAAATGGCAACATTGTTTTCGTTATTGCAAGTCTACTTTGAGTCTGAGAGTGTTTAAAGCTTTAATAATGATCAGTGTAGGAGAATTTGTCTGCAAGCTTTTAATTCATTTTTCTTTTAAGCTATTGTCCGTTTTATGAAGCAGAATTTAAACGAGTGCAGGAGAGATCCGACTCGAATCAAAATCAAACAACAAGCAATGAAGAAAAATTATATTTCCACCTATGAAAGTCGAAAAGTCTTTCTGGCAAAGAAGAAAATTGTGTTGAAAAATCTAGACTGACACTAGAAATATATACCGATGATCTAAAATGTTCTACATTCTGACTGCAAGCTATTAATATATCTTTTTTGTGTTGTAAGTGACATTCCTTGATGCTGAGATCATTTCATATGAACTAGAATGAGTATGATATAAGACCACATATGTAAGATGTGCTATTATTATTATTATTATTACTAATATTAATATATTATTATTATTATTATTAATATTATTATTAAAACATTACTAAATAAAATCAAACTTTTCAACTGAATTAAAGCCAAATATTTGGACACTTTTAATAAGAATGTGAAGTTCTTCGCGTGAGAAGTTGAAACAAACAAATAATTATGGCTTGTTTTACTTTAGTGGTGTACCCCATTTCGCTAGCCAAGGTTCCGATTACCTTATCTACACTTTGGCATATCGAGCAGATATTTCTGAGCTTTGGGTCTGTAAATTTCATTGGATGCGGCGGTAAGCCACCGCATCCATCAAAATCAAGTTGTTAAAATTTTGAACACCATTCCTACGTGATCGAAACAAGGAGAGCACAAAACTTGAAGGGACTGATAAACAAGCACTTTTCCAGTGCCGTTCCGTGTTTGCACAAATACCTTTCACTCAAATAGACCTGTAATGGATTCCCTTTGGTACATATTCATACTTTCGATGTTAAACTTACAAAGTATCCTTTTTAGGTCGATTGCCAACACAGTTTTCGCCCGATGTACAATGCACCACTATACTGGTTAGTTGGAATTACATTGTAAGGGAGGCAACACATGAAATCCAAAAGATGTCGCTAGGACAAAGCACCGAAATAGCTGTTCGATCCGCCAAGGTGTAGATAGGGTTATCAGAGCCTTGGCTAGCGAAGATGGGTGTACCTATACATAAAGAGTATAAAAACATTAGAAAAATACGGTATAGGCATATACGACTTTTGACTGCTCAGGTGGCCAAGTGGTTAGAGCGTCCGCCTCGGATGCGGTACGTCGTGGGTTCGAACCCCGGCCGAGTCATACCAAAGACTTATAAAAATGGCACTAACAGCTGCTTCGCTTGGCGCTCATCATAAAGAGGTTAGTGTTAGGACTGGTCGGCCTGGTGTCATGATAATGTGACTGGGTGGGACATCATGTCACATGTCTTCGGCGTGATGCCCTTGTGCTAGACATTACTATAAACTACCACATCGCAGGCATCGTAGTGATATGACTCAAAAATTGTTAAAGCTACGTTAAAATGCCAAATCACATCACATCACATATACGCACATGTATTGCAATTTGAAAAGCAATACCATTTATAAAGCTCTACATTTTGTAGAAAACTCACATGCTAAATGAAGTAAACTACTCTCTGTCAAACATGTATGAAATTACCAAAGTACCGCACGCTTACCTTATACGTTTTGATTTACACTAATGAAGTCTGCACTCAACTTTGGTCACGGCAGATTTGAGATCACGCAAGCCATTGCAAAGGGAGACAATCCGTGATGTTACAATGGATTGTAGGGATGTATTTTGTTTACTGTGATATTTGTTGTGCCGAGTATAGTCATATCAAAGTGGAGCTAAGAAATCCAATCCCCTATTAATTTCATTTCATGGAGGCATGGACCTGGCTCTTTATTAGGACTTTACCCATGGACCACAACTTGGGACCTAGGCAGACTCCAGCCACTTAATGTATATTACTAGTAAATCCATTCCCCCATTCTCCTTTAAACGTGTATCAGCTTCTGCATAGAAATACGGAAGTAAGACATAAAAGGGATACTTAGGTGTCCAATATGTGTGATAAATCTCCGATCATCAGGGGGATTCCCTCAGAGTTATTGCAATTTGGGTAAAAGTGAGAAAATCTTTATATCTTCCTGAAGCTACTCCAGAATCTCTCTCTCTCTCTCTCTCTCTCTCTCATGACAATTACTTGTTGTGGAAATTAATGACAAGTATATGCATGCCTTTGGTGCTGGAAAGCTCTAACACTTCTTTACGTGAACTCTGAACTTTTACATTGTCTAGGTCACTCTAAAATTATCTACGTTTTTAAAAACAATTTGCGGACACATCTTTAATAATTAACAACTTAAATTATTGACAGGTCATTGAATACTTCCATTGCAACCATGTTTTCTGCGCGTCATTATTTTCTTCTTCGTTTGGGAAGCATAATTATGAATGAATCCAATATTATTTTTTTATCTAATTCTTGATGATGGAATATCTTTGAGAAAGAACACAGCAATTTACCCGTCTACCACAATTCCCAATATGTCACATGTAGCAGCAGGTAAATTTTATTTACAATCTTCCGTTGTAAAAGATTGCAAACTTGAACTGTGCTAGTCATATTTAAAAGTACATAATACTTTACTATTCTAACACTATGCGTCATGTTAAACTGAATGTTTACGATAAAAGCAATACAGGAAAGTCATTAAATTAAAGGACACAAATGGTGTGAAATTCCAAAATTTAAAAAAAACACAACACACATACACACAAAAAAAATCAAGTCTTTACCTGTAACGCGCGAAGGAGTTGTTTTCCATTGCTACTCGAAATTTGTCAGCCAGTCACTTTATACATGTATATTTCTTCTGATATAATAGACCCCACAGAACAAAAACAATCACAGCAGACTGACTAAAGTTTTACTCTTTCGTCTCTAAACTGTCTCCAGGAATAGTAAGAAATTTGTCATCATTTTACAATCCACAGATTAGTATTAAAAAAATGTATAATGAAAACACGGACCAAAGATAAACCGTTTTCATATGCAAAGATCACATGGTGATGAACAGAAAAGGATCACTTTTTCCAGGATAACTGGATGAATCATACATTATTACAGTTCACTGTGAAGAAATTCACATATGGTGTCACAGCTGGCAAACACCACTGGGGAACTGTCAGTTTTTTCTAATACACAATACAAGTAGTAAACAATGTTACTACGTAAAAATGTATTGTTTTAATTACTACTAAATTACTCCAAGGCGCCTTGCATCAGTACTAAGTCGAAGTTCTGAGTATATCTATTGGGTTAATTCAACACTTTCCTGATGCAAATTTTGGGCAAGCATTAATCGATTGTAATGAACGTAATTTAATCCAGATTGGGCAAAGAGTGAACACGGTGTAGGCAGTACATTTCCATGTACTATATTACTCCGTATACAAGTTTGGTTACAGGTGAAAAAAATATATACCGCTTTTTCATGTAATGTTGAAAAACTGGAAGTCAGTTTGGTGTAGGAGTTTCACTCAATCAAGTGCCAAACGCAATTCAGTTGGAAATACGAAGTCAAGAACCGTACACGCCAATATGTTCGTGACTTTCAACAGTACCATCTAAAACTATTGATATACTCCCGCCATGAAAACAAAACGCATTATGCTATAACGTTGTCTGTCCGTATATCCGTCCGTCTGTTCCTTTATTTCCACAAACTAACTCGAGTTCTCCACCCTCTACTGTTACCAGGCTTTGAAAATTTATTGTATTCAGGGAGCGACAGAAGCCTATCTACTTGGTCTTAAAAGGTCCAATGTTAAGGTGAACGTACTGAACAACGAAAACTTGACCGCTCCGGTGGCCTAGTGGTTAGAGCGTCCGCCTCGGATGCGGGAGGTCGTGGGTTCTATCCCCGGCCGAGTCATACCAGAGACTTAAAAAATGGTACTAACAGCTGCCTCGCTTGGCGTTCAGCATCAAGAGGTTAGTGTTAGGACTGGTCGGCCTGGAGTCAGGATAATGTGACTGGGTGGGACATCATGCTACATGTCTGCGGCATGATGCCCCAGTGCTAGACATCACTATAAACTGCCACATTGCAGACATCGTAGCGATATGACTGAAAAAGTGTTAAAGCTACGTTAAAAATCAAAATCACATCACATCACATCACATCACGAAAACTTGTTACAGCACAGCTCGTTTTTATTTTGGGTTTAGCACTATTTTTCAGCATGCGATAGAGTATACATGATAGATAATATAATTGGTGCAAGAAGAACCCGGGAAAACACCAGTAAGAACTACCGACCCACAAAGGCTAACGGCAAGCTTTCTCATATATCCGCAATGGCCGAGTCCGAGACTCAAACCCACGTGGACAGAACTGAGATGGCAGAGATTGGTAAAGGCGAGCACTTTAAACCACTTGGCCTCCCGGGGTCCCGGTTACAGTTCAGTAACATTAGTTATAAATCACAGACCTCGACTTAACGCTGGTGATGGTTTGAACTTGGAATAAGGAAGACGCCCTTTGATTTGAATCGAACGGCAAAATGCCACGGTCGCTGTGAGTAATAGAAGAAACATGGTTTCTGCACAATAGTATTTGTTCAACATTCCAGACTTGAACTAAATTTTGTCTCAGACTTAACATTTGAAGTAAGGTGCACATTTACTGACTTTGGGATAATAAGATCAAAGGTCATGTGTATAAAAAAGATGGTTTTTACATTGACATGTCAGTTTTTGACCATGTGCCTTTACCAACGTTTTCGGATGGATTAAATTTTGGGTAAGGAGAATCCACTTTGTTATCAAGGTTTTAAGGTCAAAGGACACTGTCACTTTGACTCACAGATAAAAGTGGCTTTTGCAAACTAACTTTTGTTCAAGATCACATGTGTTGACTGATGTGTGTGTGTGTGTGTGTGTGTGTGTGTGTGTGTGTGTGTAATTCAGAAGAGGCCTATTGATTTTGGTTTGGCTTTACGTGATGTTGTACAGCATAGCAACACAAGGAGGTTATTTATTGCCGAGCCAATTGAAGCAAAGTGCCTTGTCTTAGGACGAACCACGCAGCCAACCTGGATTTATCCGATGGTAGGATTCAAACTTGCCCCCTTTTAGTCACGAGTACGGCACAGTTACCACTGAATCACCGCATCTTCTGCCTCAGTAGTCGCCTCTTATGACGCACAAAAGGGCGTTTTGGACCTATTCTTTATCACCGAGTCCTCAAGGGGGTTTCATTTTGGAGTCCCAAATTCAAAGGCCATGGTTATTGTCACTTAAGAGGACTATTAAACATGCTGCGGACTTATAAAGTGCTATGCCGAGGCATTCTTTTTCTATTTACTCTTTTTTGAAATCTGCTGATCAAAATGACAGTTTACTCCATTCCCACGGTATAAGTCCCTTCAGAACAACACGGTTCCTGGTATAAGCCGAACATGGTCATAGAGCTCATTCATTTAATGATGGAAAATTATATGTATTGTATACTTCATTATTAGGTTCTCTCAGTATAAATAGGTATAGTCTGTGACTACCACAGACAGCATTATAATGAAGGAGTACTTAAGAAAATTAAAGAGTTGATTGTCCAGACATTTTTCAGGGTAAATCATTATCGAAAACACCTAAAACTGTATCAAGAATAAATAGAGTATCCAGGGAACACCATTTTAGGCCATAGTGACAAAAAAGTCCAGTAAGAGACAATAGCAATTTGACTTATCAGTAAAATATGTACGATCCTTTTCCAGTTATCGAGGCTTCTCATCTGTCGATGATTTGACCGCTTGATCTGCGTCCATGTATACATGAATTTAGCTTGAGAGTTGTAGAGGTTGCTTGCACCCTTAAATTTGGTACTTGATCAGAATTGTTGAACATCCACCATTTTTTCTCATATGACATATTTTGAAAAAAATGCAGTCTGTGGCCAAACAATGCTTGCAAAAACATTAAATTTACTGTTTTCCACGTGACATTGACCTTTGACCTGTTACCTCTTACTTGTCCAGATCCTTCGAAATCTTAATTTGTCTTGGTTAGCTATTGTAAAAAAAAAGACAACTCAAATTCCAATTGTTTGAAACAGGGACAAAGATAAAAAAAATGTTAAAGAACTCTGAAAAAAATGTACATATTATAGATGAAGAAGACATTATTCATTTCTTTTTCTTCAAGTTTTTGGGACGTCTGCTGGCTTCTAGGCAAAACAAAAGCAGACAAAACACATTATCTGTTGATCGATCAAAAATTTTGCAGGAGATATCTTTGAACATGCCATGAACCGCTATCATGCCACATAACTGTATTGATGAAATTAACAGGTATTGTTCCATGCATTTCAGAATCGTACGAAATGGCGTCTATTGCACAACTGCATGACATCATAATGTAAAAATAAATTTGTTGTGGATTAGTAGTTACTGTATTTTTTATAGCCATTTTTGCCAAGCTGTGGTACCGGCGTTGTTCCCTGATAATTAGTTGTATTTGAATTTTTGTTCTACTCCACTTTCATATTTTGCACAGGTTTAATTTACAAAATAGAAAGTGAATCCAGACAGAATCGGGGATGATGTGTTTATTTAAAGCATAAATTGGGAATGTGTATGGAGGCGTGAATCAGATTATTTAAGCATTTGGTATTTCTCATATGATATAGATAGGCAGCACAATATGATTACCACAGGGTTCGAATACGAAACTATGCGATCATGTGTAAGGAAGTTAAATTTAGTGAAAACCGTAAATCTTATAACTTCCGGTATTTTTTTAAGAAACATACATTTTGTCAGAATAACTGATTACGATGAAGTTGTTTATAACAAGCCTTAAGAGACTAATTAGAAACAAATATTATTTTTACAAATTATATGCAGACTATTGAAACATTGTTTAAATTTTAGCTAGTTTATATATGCAGCTGTAAGATTTATGAAGTACCTTGGTAAGCATGCGTTTGTTCTAAGCATGCTCTGTGGAAGCAAGCGTAAAAAACACAGTTTCAACAAGCCAATAGCAAATTCTTATAACAGTATGAGGATTTCGGCCTGGAAAGTCATTAAGATGTAGAACTTTTACAATCATCTCAAAATCTTAATTTCTCCCCTTGCCTTGAAAAATGGACTTAGAAGATCCACGTCCAGAAGAGGAACATAAGAACACCACCAATGGTAGTGAGACTGGATCGCACAAATCACTGAACCACGAAATACAGGTCACAGTGACCTAGTTTTCATAGACAGATATATTATTCCCTCCTTAATTATCTATACACTACTACTACTACATGTAACCCTACAAGCGGCAGTGACCGGGAAAATGACCTGAATAAAAACTTTAATGTGGATGCCAGACAGACGGACTTCCCGACAAACTTCATCATTGCATAAGCTGGAATTACTACGCAAACCGGTTAAAAAAAAGTTCAAAACAACCATTGATTCAGCTGAACTGCGTCACTAGCCTCAGATAAAGTGCATAAGAAAATGTTCATCCTGAAAGATACATACAACTAATGACAGCTGTGTTATGTTATATACTCGAAGTAATTTGTAAACATAGCTGAAAACGTCACATTTCAAAGTCAAAACCTAATGATCACGAAAAATGTTATTTACTATAGATATATTTTACCACAGCTTGAAATTCTTCACAAATGCAGTCATTTCAAATGTGATACCTTGGTATAAAAATAAATTTAGAGATAATGTAGAAGACTAAAGACCTACCTGAAACATATTCATTTAAGTCATGTCTAATTATATTGTACGCACTTTTGACAATCTCTCGGAAAAGAGCAAAAAATATTCTTGAATGCTATTTCAGAAGTACATATATTATATCTCATATATGAATTAATTAATTTGGCTCTGTTTTTCTAATTAGTAGAGATGTTATATATTTTACTCAATAATAATAATGAATGATGCTATGATTATTGTTATCCCTGGTTATATTCTTTAGAGACATGTGTTGTAGTAATTGAAATCAAGAAATACTTAGCCTTTGCAGTGTAATTATCTCAGGCGGATCGATCATTTACAGCCGAAGAAGTAAACAACGGTTAATGACAAAGACAGATAACGTTTCACTTTCTTTGTTACAGGCACAGTTTCCTCATCGTCTGTAAACCTTTCTCTATGGTGGGTGTACGGATAAGTACAGGTGAAATACTGAGCACGGGTTTCTTAGATATCAACAAATTGTATATTTGTAACAGAACAAGGGTTGTGAATGAGAACTTGAAGGAACAACATGATCAATTTAGGTCCATGGACGTGACTGAATAAATCAATCGATCGATTGAGAGAGCCGTGAGTTCAGATTATTATCTAAAACTTCTCTGCAGCAGTCACCTCTGCATACCGAACCCCAAAAGTGCCATTTACAAACAACTTGATGCACATTTACCTGTAGTCACCTTACCATAATGGTCAGTGTCTTTAGTGACCACATATAGAATTGCCATTAACGCATAGTGATAGCAGTATGTTAATGAATCAGTCCTTTCAAGAAAAGTATCCTTTCTATGCAGGTATCTGTTAAGAGATGTTCGCTTTCTGTATTATAATTTGATACAAAGGCAGCCGTCAATGCAGAACTATAGACGGGTCTGATGCCGAGATGGGACACTGACACAAAAAGGAAAAGAAACACTTTCTCATGATACAGCTTTTTCTTATTGCTAAGTAGCAACTATTATTAAATAGATGAAGCCAGTTACGTTTTAAGTCACAGTCCATCTAAATTTTGAAAAGAAATACACACTACAACAACAACAACAACAACAAAAAAACAGTTACTGCAAATAAATACCACCAAACGTAAATTTAGTTAATGCAAGTAAAACACGGTGAAAACTAACTTCCTTCGTTTCCTCGAATACAGCTAATTATTAAGTGACTGTGGAATTTACAGTGAAACCTGTCTATAAAGGACTATCAAAGCATCACACATTTTGCGTCCATAGTCCACAAGTGCCCGTCATAAAGACATTAGAAAATGTGGGTAAAATTAAGACAATGGTTAATGTCCACATAAACACGTGTCCTTCATACTGTGTGGTGGTCACTACAATGACATGTTTGTTTCCTTGTATTATTTCATGAAGAAAGAATACCCAACAAACTAGAGCTAAATTCTATAACTCACATTGCAAGGGAGAGAATGACACACCCTACAATAAGACCCTCCCGGATTTAGAAGAGTTTCAATGAGTTCAGTTAAACTAAGATGCATATTTTATGCAAAATGAACAACCCGTCTCAAAATAGTCATCATAACAACAATCCTGAATCTGCCCCTGCAGAACAAGAAACATTCAGTACCATTAACGCAAAATAAACAATCACCATTAAAAAGAAAAGAAGTCTAGATATGCAATACCAACTCCCCCAACGCTAGTTTATGTAAAGACTTGTACTGAAATTACCTTAAAGTCCAGAACTCTTAATTTATATACTACTTATGGTAGTATTCTATGGTTATGGTAGTATACTATGGTACAACACTCTTTAGTTTACACAGCACTTAAGCTATATTTTGTTTCCATGGTAACATAAAAAGCATTGAACGCGGAAATAAATATATATATGAAGACACCTGAACGCAATTTGCCTGGAACGTGTACCAGGTTTGACTGGCATATCTTTAACGCTTCGAAGATTATATTACGCAAACGAAACTGCACTTGGAGAGATAGATAGACCGACATAACGATTGTTATGTGCACAAGTAGTACATACTGGTAGTGGTGGTGAGAGGGAAGAAAATCAAGAAAAAGAATTAAAAAAACGTAGTTATCTATACCACATGATCCGCCACCACATCTGCATTGGGACGGAAATATTTCTGACAAGTTTCATATGTAGGATCCTCTTATTACATAGGTTACAAGAAAGTGATGTGGAGGTTTTGTCCAGAAATAAAAGTGTGAATGGTGAACTGAAGAGGAAGATAAATAAGGACAAACACGCTAAAAAACCTAAAACTTTAGAACACCAAAAAATGCATCTACAAATACTAGTATAATATGTCATCAAACTGCACCCTCATATATCTCCTCCCCGCTGCTCTGTACCCCACACTGGCTATCCATTCGATCCAGAATCAAACACAAAATTTGTTCTCTGTGATACGTTTCACTAACGACTCCAGTCCAACATACCTATCCGACCTCACCCATGTGTACACACCAGCAAGATACCTACGCTCCTCTTCTGACAATCGTATCCTCATTATTCCAACTATGAAAACGAAGTCATATGGACAACGTTCTTTTGCATACCAGGGCCCAGCAACGTGGAACGAATTGCCAACTGAACTTTGACACAAAGACACGGTGATCCCATTCAAGAGTGCTCTTAAAACTCACCTATTTCGACTGCAAGAACAAACTTAAAGACCTAATAATGTTTCCTACCTTAAATATTCTCAGCATGTTTTTATGTTTTCTAATTTCATGGTGTTTGCTTTTTGTAGTCATATCATTATATGTTTCTTTATGTTATAGGTGTTGTTTAATGCTATAAAGCGCTTAGAGCTAGAGCTTCTAAAGATTAGGCGCTATACAAAGTCCTCTTTATTATTATTATTATTGTTATTATTATTATCATCTCTCTCTCTCTCTGTTTATATATATATATATATATATATATATATATATATATATATATATATATATATATATATATATATATATATATATATATATATATATATATATATATATATATATATATATATATATATATATATATATCTTAAACAGTTTTGAAGTATTGTCCATGAAACAAGTGTGGATATGGGTTGGATGGAAAGGAAAATTGACGAAAACATTAAAATGGATGGAGGGAAAAATTGACGAAAACATTAAAAGTGTTGAAACTGGAGAATTGTTTAAAGTAGAACGCACACCTGGACAACTAGTGAAATATGTGTGCACGGGTTCAAAACTATATCTTTAACAATTTTGGAGGTATGCACTGGAAAAAAAGTATGAATGACGGAGGAGATTTATATACAAGGAACGGACGAAACCATTATAGAAATAAAACTGAGGAACTGTGAATAGCACAAATGACATCAACAGCTCTAGTCCAATAAGTGATCAAAGATAAACAGAGATGCCTTAAATAGTTCGCAGTTTCGCCATGGATACCAAAGCATAGATAATAGAGAGATAATTGAATGGTTGAGTATTAATTTCATTTTGAGCACGTTATTGACTATGTCACGCTGAGGTAAATGGAGATAAGTGCCCTTCCCATGGATACACTGAGATAGGAGAGGCCCTAGGATTACGAATCCGATACTTTCCCAACTGAATTAAAACAGATAAAAGCATTTAAATATTGAACCTGAGGAATTATAAAAAATATATGTATTTTGTTTCAGAGAGAGAGAGAGAGAGAGAGAGAGAGAGAGAGAGAGTTAATCTACAGTAACAAGAATTTGGATAATAGAAAGTTGGACAGAAGAAGGGACAAAGGTATACAAAATATTAAAACCAAAGAATTTTGAATAGCAAAAGACACACCTGTATATGTATATATGTATGTATATATTGGGCTAGTGGTCCAGGTGTGTCTTATATAGTTATATACCAAAGTTTCATAGATATACCTTAAACAGTTTTGGAGGTATTTTCATTTTCTCCAAAACTGAAATGTTTACGGAGAGAACATTAGACTGACATGCTTATTTTTATATGCCCCCATATCGGAGTTGGTGAAGATTAAAAATACTACTTCCAGTGAAGAGTACTTTTGGTGTTGCCTAAACATCGTACACAGACCAAAGAAAAATATTTGTTCACTCATTAATTATATGGAGGGAAACAACTTTATTCACACATGGTGGTCATTTCAAATGTAATGGTTCAATTTGATAGAAGTCATAAAAAATCTGATGGAATGAAAACAAGCTGTTGGAAATCTTTTATTTGTTCAAAAGCAAATAGACCCTAGGTATTCCCTTTAATTTCAGGATCCGCATTGCCTCATTGATTGGCTTGATGGATTCGCGATGGACAGGATGCAGCTTCGAATCCGACCATCAAATACGCAAGCGTCGGCTACCGTGATTTGTTTTTGGGCAAAGTTCTTTTCATCATTAACTAGACACTAAATAACCTACTTTTGTAGACGACTCCAAAGGCCTAGTGGTTAGAGCGCCCGCCTCGGATGCGGGAGGTCGTGGGTTCGATACCCGGCCGAGTCATGCCATAGAATTATAAAATAGTACTAACAGGTGCCTCGCTTGGCGCTCAGCATTAAGAGTTTCGTGTTAGGACTGGTCGACCTGATGTCAGGATAATGTGACTGGGTGGGATATCATGCTACATGTCTGCTGCATGATTTCCCACTGCTAGAGATCACTATAAACTGCCACACTGCAGACATCGTAGCGATTTGACTGAAAATTGTTAAAGTTACGTTAAAAATCCAAATATCACACACACACACACACACACACACACACACACACACCTACGTTTGTGTATAAACTGAAATGGAACGAATATGACGAGTAAAATATACAGACCAGGGGAGGCAACTCAATTTTCGTTATGTGCAAGAAAAATAAAGAACACTGTGTTGCTTCCCTCTACATTTCATTTCATCATCAAGAATTTGGTGCTTTTCAATCATTTTTAATAAGATAAAAATTTGAATGCATTAAATCAAGGGAGTAAAATAGACTTAAATAGAAAATTATCTTACATGAAGAATACATACATCTCGCTTTCCTACCATACCTACCAGTTAGTAAAATGTATTCAAAATGAAATGAAACGAACGTTCAGACGTTCAGGCAAACCCCGTTTTCCAATCCAACTAGGACACTTTTATGTAAAAAAGTACAAAATGATGCTGATCATTTTAAGCAAAACAAATCACCCTCATCAAAAAATCATTTCCTTTCAAAACAATGCACTGATCCAACATCGTAGAGCACTGATCCAACATCGTAGAGCATTGATAATATTCTCACCAGTCCGATCATTTTATCTACAGGTTAAACGGAGAATGTATTTTAGACCACTTCAAATTTAGGCAAGAAGCACAAAATGCAATTTTAAAAGTGCATATTATTTGTCTTTAAAATGTAAACAGTTTTCTTCTTCTTCTTGAACAAGATGCAAATTGGATCATTAGTTCAGCGGAAGGGATGGGGTAGAAAGCAATCCGAATGAGCATGATTCAGACACTGACATTTTGCATTTAAAAATGTATGCTTCCTTGATAATCATATTAAGAGTTATGCACACAAGAAAATGTTATTAACTTCAAGCACCTTTGTGCGAATTTCAAGTGAGAATTTGATTTGACACGAAAACACTATGATGTTCTACCAAATGACCATATAAATAAAAAAATTAAAAAATTAAAAATTAAATAAAAAAAAAAAATATATATATAAAAATCACCCAAAAACCAAAGCCAAAACACCACCGAAAAAGAATTTACTGCATATAAGTGCAGAAAATAGCTTGCTTTGTTTAAACATATTTAAAATTGATGAGAAAATGATAAAATTAAGCATGGCAAAAGTATTGCGAAAACGTTCTCTAAGTTTCTTGTTTCTCTCTATTATAGAATTTAAGCTGTGTTGTTTTTAAAATCACATGACATTGTTACTGAGTAGCTATTCTAAGGAAAACAAGGTTAAATAATATTTGGTATGGTTTATCATACAGAAAATTGATAGGCATGGATACACATTTCCATAAAAATGACATGTGGACAATTATAAAACCATTAGGGAAATTTTGAATCAGAAACGGATTAAAGATGTAATTGAATTTTTTAAAAAATGTGATACCAGAGCGATCGTCACGTATTTAGAGCAATCAAATATCTTATTCCATACAGATTACTATGTCCCTTGGCGGCTTTAAAGGGCAATAGATCCACCATATATGATAAGACAACTGGTTGCTTCAAACCCATTAATTTACTACCGTTAATAAAATCAAGCCGTGAAACAAAATTGCACTGTTAAATGTGATTATTATTAATATATATATATATATATATATATATATATATATATATATATATATATATATATATATATATATATATATATATGTATATATATATATGTATATATATATATGTATATATATGTATATGTGTATATATGTATATATATATATATATATATATATATATATATATATATATATATATATATATATATATATATATATATATATATATATATATATATATATATATATATATATATATATATATATATATATATATATATATATATATATATAAAACAACTCTTAACCATAATTTGTGAGTTTCTGGTATGATTTTACCATATCTGTTGCAATATATTATTGCATTATTATAAAATATTTCACACATTTGACAGCGCAATATATACTGCTAGTATTTATTAAACATTATGCCTCGTAAACTTTGTTTTAATACTGTTTCGCTTTGGTGATAAAAATCTGAACAACGGCCCATATTTTTTTTTTATCGTCATATTCCAAACATCGAGTGAGCATGCGCCCACGATGCTAGATAAAAAAATCTGAACAAGGGCCCATATTGTTTCTTTTTATCGTCATATTCCAAACATCGAGTGAGCATGCGCCCACGATGCTAGATAAAAAAATCTGAACAAGGGCCCATATTGTTTATTTTTTAATCGTCATATTCCAAACATCGAGTGAGCATGCGCCCACGATGCTGGATAAAAATCTGAACAAGGGCCCATACTGTTTATTTTTTAATCGTCATATTCCAAACATCGAGTGAGCATGCGCCCACGACGCTAGATAAAAAATCTGAACAAGGGCCCATATTGTTTTTTTTTTTTTATCGTTATAGTCCAAACATCGAGTGAGCATGCCCCCCCCCCTCCCCATTGCTAGATATAAAAAATCTGAACAGTGGTCAATATTGTTTCTTTTTTTAATCGTTTTATTCCAAACACTACGTGTGAGCATGCCCCCACAATTCTAGATATAAAAATCTGAACATGCCCATATTGTTTATTGTTTTATTCGTTTTATTCCAAACACTACGTGTGAGCATGCCCCCACAATGCTAGATATTCAAAGTCTGAACATGCCCATATTGTTTATTGTTTTATTCGTTTTGTTCCAAACACTACGTGTGAGCATGCCCCCACAATGCTAGATATTCAAAGTCTGAACAAGGGCCCATCTTGTATCTCTTTTTAATCGTTTTATTCCAAACTGCGTGTAAGCATGCCCCACAATGTTAGATATACAAAATCTGAACAAGGTCTTATACAATGCTCATTTTTTTTATACTGATTTCGATGGAAGTTATAGAAGTGACTCACTTTATAAGCGAGAGAACCTAATAATGGGGTATTTTCCAACAAGGCTGTGTCATTATAGTCGTAAAACACAAAAATAAAATATGTAATGAGACCAAACTAAAGTTGGCTGGTTGATTGGTTGGTTTTCACGGCACCCTCAAAAATAAATGTAATACATTAGGTAGATTTGAATAAGTAAAACTTAACCAATTTAATGAGATTCTTGCTATCACCCACTATATAAGTTATAGCAAGGAGCTATATAAAGGGGCAACACATTATTTTCGTTACATGCCATGAACAAGTATACAATCCATAGACTTTATGCAGCACTTACGGCCACGCAAACAGGACATAACTTCTGCTATGCAATGTGTAACCAACGATGCCAAGTGAATTAAAAGGTTCAGAAAATATATCAGCTCTAAGTCAACTGTCATGGGTTCGAGCCCAAACGGGGGTGTATTTTTTAACTCGTCCCGCCATAAGGCTAAGTGAGCATATGGAATTGTCGTTCATCTGTTTTGCACATCACGATCCCTTGTCCGTCGACAAAACTGTTAGGTATGAGGCGCCGTAGCGGACCAAAGCTCGTCCAATCAGAACGTTGCCGTTGAAATTTTAATGTCATATGTTCAGAATTCCAATTTTACTTGTTGTATCAAAAATGCTTCTCCTTAAAGTTCCATTTTCTAGGTCGAGATTTTAGATTGTATCTGTTGAATTAAACAGTAATGGTTGAAAGTTATATTTTCTATGTCGAGTTTCTAGACTGTTTCTTTTGAATTACACCACGGTGGTTGAATTTTCAATGTCATACATCGAGAATTCCTAATTTACGTATTGGTTCAAAGAGTTTATGTTGAAAGTTCCATTTCATATGTTGAGTATTTAGATTTCATCTGTTGAATTACACAGCATTGGTTGAAAATTCGATGTCCAATGTTGAGTTTCGAGATTGTATCTTCTGAATTACACAGCGGTTGTTGAAATTTTAATGTCATATGTCAAGAGTTTCAATTTAATATGTTGAATCACACTGATTGTGCTGAAAGTTCCATTTCGTATGTTGATTTTTTAAAAAAAATACTGTATCTGTTGAATTACACAGCGGCGGTTGGACATTTTATTGTGCTTGTCAGAATTTTTATTTGTATATGGTGAAATGATGTGTTGGTTGGTGTTAAAATTAACATTACACAATGCCCACTTTAACAATTTAAAATTATATCGAGTATTAAGATAAATTATTCTTTAATTGAATTATGAGGCTCCATTACATTTCATGTATTTACAGTTTGAAAGTTAACATTCACAGGTCGAGAATTACTATTAATTTCTTCGCTAGAGGTCGCTCTCGTGAACGGACCGCGTTTTTTTTAAACAAGGAGGCTGCTTATCGTTGCTGTGCAATTCAACAGATGAAATCTAAATAATCGCCATATGAAATGGAACTTTCATCACAAACAGTTACATACAACGTGTTAATTAGGGATTCTCGACATATGATATTGAAATTTCAACCACCGCTGTGTATTTAAAAATATACATTGTAAAACGTCGACATAGGAATGGAACTTTAAACCACCACTGAATAATTCCACATATACAATCCAAAATCTCGATCTAGAAAATGGAATTTTAAGGACATGCAATTTGATCCAACACGTAATATCGAAATTTCACCTGCAACTTTCTCACTGGACCAGCTTTTGTCAGCTACGGCGCCTCATAGTTACAACATCTCAAAACCGCCTGACTCAATTGCGTTGGAAGAAATTGCGTCAGAAGCATTCTACTTATCCAGATTTCTTGTCCCAGTTTTGTTACATTTGGCTACTAGGTCAGCCATGTAAGCGATATCAATCCAAATTGGGGTGCATGGTTTATCTAAGGTCCGATTTAAAAATTGAGTTCCAAGGTCAAGAAGAAGAAAAGTAGCTAAAAAAAACAAGCCTTGGTTCTCAGAGCAGTGTTGCTGCCGGTAAAATGAAAGGAAGACATGTCTGTATTTTATACGATTTTCAGCTGGCTCCATGAGAAAACGCAGTTCTTTGCAAGACAAAAGTTTCTCAACTGTGGCCAGTGTCCGCTGACCACAAATATTTCAAACTGCGGCCATTAATATCTTTTCCAAGTTACTTCTCTTGCAAAAAAGGAAACTAAATTCCTCTTAATGAGTGTCAAGGACTGAAACAAACTGAATCAACTAAACCGAACCAAAATGAACCGACTAAACCGTATCAACAAAATCGAACCTAAACCATAGCATTTGGGATGGAAATTTAAAGCATAAAACAATAGTATTGGGAGGTATATATTGCTCCACATATACTACAGATATGCGCAGATAGCTTAGTACATATTTTACGTTGAATGATAACAATACAGTAGTGCATGGCTATGAATGGAAAAACTGGACTGCAGATTTGTGTTGGCACATACATGAATCTACTGGGGACCTGGATAGTGAAGGCATATGCATGAATGTACTGGGGACCTGGATAGTGAAGGCATATGCATGAATGTACTGGGGACCTGGACAGTGTAGGTACAAACGTGAAGCTACTGGGGATCTTGATTTAGATAGTGGAGTTATGATATTCCGTTGCTTCAAACCCTATGGCCCCAGCATTCGGCTTTAGAATCAGCGTATATCGAGGGTTACATAGTTGCAAACCACAAATATTAGTGGTTTCCTCTGGAGCCTTGAATTTTGAATATAAGTTTTGAAAGTAAAGCCTAACAGACTCAAGCTTGGTCCAAACTCAAATTATGGTTCGAACCCAGTTTCGATGGTTAAATCCAGAACAATTTTATCTTGTTTTTTATTCAAGCTTATAATACCACAATTAAAGAAAAAAAAATGTTTCATGCAGTAATTTAGGCCACCGGTCCATGCTATAAAATACAATACAAGTAAATATAGTGGGCGCCATTGTGTACAGAAATTAAAGGTGGTGCTTAACATATGTAAACATAAACAAATCCCTATAAAGAATCAATGAATAACGTTATAAAGGCGTCGCTACTACTAAGTGTATCATTCACCATTCGTATCAGTCATCAAAGATGCTCTCAGACGAAAAGCCCAACTGATGTAGGCAGAGAGATTTATTATAATTAATATTTTATTATAACTCATGGGAGATACAAATTTTTTTCTACAGACGGAGAAAGATACTAAACACCATTAAAGTATTTATTTCTTGAACGCTACACAAGGGAGATGGAATTCACCTTCAACCAAATAAACAATTTTTTTTCCCGGCATAATTCACATTACCTATTATTTCCCTCTACCATACTATGACTACCTGACTCTACTTTCGGCATTTAGCAAGTAATTTCCTAATAACTATGACAGTCCACATGATAGATTTTTGTCTGGTTCTAATTCACTTTTATAATACTATAATACAAACATTCAGTATTGCTTTTCAAGTTTTGGAAAGCCCAACCATCAGTTTTCTGCGAAAAGAGTTTTTCGTCTTCCACATCTTGATTTAGACAGACATACCCAAAACAGAAGAGAAATAATACCACTATAATGACAGAAGAGAGGTACTATTCGTTCAAAGCAGGAATAGAACCTATGAAGTAAAATTCACAAAACATTTCCTAATCTGCATTATCTCCACTATATGTAACGCCTAAACATGCAGTAGTATTCTCTTTTGATAAAATACTGTTTAGAATAGTAGACTAACGCAATTTAAAATACAAAAAAATATTAGAGTCACAGATTTCGTCTAACTTCCTGATTCAATACTTAAGCTACAAATAAATACGCTTCCAAGATCACATGTATTAAACAATCAGCTGTCTTGAACAGCATGTTTTCCAAGGTTATGTTGACTTAGATATCGTAGAACTGAACCTCTTACAAGCAATCACGGGTATTTATAGGGCAAGATTTCTCGCTGCAAAGACGAGGCTGTTTAAAACAGACCTAACTAATTAATTATAATAAAGGAGGGATGGAAGAACATTGCATATACTTGACTGAAGCTATTTCCAGATAGTTAGCACGTTGATCAGTGAGGTTTCTAAGTTGATTGGCTTTATCATGCGTGTTGCTTTCCTTTTTTGAGAAAGTTTTGCCGATAAACATGTTATGCAAACACTGCACAAGAAACAAAGTAATTAATTAGCCCATGGAAGTAATTCTACGACGTTATATATTGCTAGAGAGACATGTTTAATAGAGATAAGTGCACATTTCCCATTAAGATAATGGAAAACACTCGTGATCATCCGAAGCAAATATTGCTTTGTGAGGTGAACCTAATGGCAACGTTCTATTCTGTCTTTGGCTTTGATTCGTCGGACAAACAAAACCAGCAACAGCTACTTTATCATTTTGACCATATATATATATATATATATATATATATATATATATATATATATATATATATATATATATATATATATATATATATAGAGAGAGAGAGAGAGAGAGAGAGAGAGAGAGAGAGAGCAGTCATTGCATGGTCTGGCCGGAAAGAATTAGCTAACAAACGTACATTTTTCAAGATCCTTTTCAAAACAGGGAATGGGATAATAAAGAAAATTTCCCAATCCAGATTTGAGTGTTGATTTTATGCTTGCAAAATCTTGTTCCGTTTCTCAGATCAGATTTATTAGGCTTCATAATGTTGAATGGTATTCTAGCAATGTACCAAATATTAATGCCTATGAACAGAATATTAGTGCATGGTATTAAGTGTAATTATTTGGATTTAACACTGGATTGCTATAGTCTGTAATGTTGCATGTGATACCAATTTAACATAGACGAAAGCAACTGCTATAGTTTGGAACTGCTTGACACCACGTGATTCCCATTGTTACAAATTGTTAAAAACTGGTATACATTCAAACTTTCAGGAACTTATAATAACTGTAATTGTTCCCATGCCTTCACAAAAGTTACCATCAGTAATATATTAAATTAAGTCTGGAAATGTTTAAGATCTTTAAGAAGAGATTCCACAGGCATTTATCAGTGTTGCATTTAATACTAAAAAAAACAAAAAAAAACAACACAAAAAAGTTCCAATAGACTGTGTCGTCTGGCTACTTGTCTGAAGCTTTTGAAAGCCTTACACTTCAAGCAGATAACCAGTCTAGCTTATCTGAAAATTCTATCAGTTCATTGCACGCTTGGCGCCATATTTGAACGTCTAGCCGACTGTTGGCGCTCTTGTGCAGTATTGTGGATGATTTATTGAAGTATAACATGTCGACTCAAAAGAGAAAAAAAAAAAAAACAACAAAAAACAAAAACAACAAACAAGTGGAAATGTGTATCTACAAACGGAGATTGTTAAAGGAAAACTTCTAGAAAGTTAAACTTTATGAAAGTGCTAATTTGGCCACGATTAGCTTGGCCTAGCAGTAGCAAAGGTATGAGCAGTGGAATCGTTAACATTTACAATATTTTTTCAAAGCCAAGCAGAATTTTTTAGTCTGTGTTATAAATAGGAGAGACTTTGCACTTGAACAGATATTCACTGCATTGTTTTCTGATTGTAATGCGCTTTGTTGCTTCAAATGCATACAAATTCAGGCTTGATCTGCAATACAAGGATCGTTGTGGCCTTGAAGTTTAGATTTTATGTCATACCTAGCTCTTTTCTTAGATTAACGCTGACTATAGCGTCGAAGAATTCCTAAATTACTAGTAGAATAATTTATATAAAAACTGTAAAGTAAAATGCAACTTACTGGGAAGTAGTGAACTCTTATCTGTTTATTAATGATCGTACACATGTAGGGATGCGTGTTTTAGCCCAAGCTCAAAACAGTCCTGTAAACCGTGTGACCTTGCCTTTCAAGGTCAAAGAAGACAAGTTTATGACAGAATAAACGGTCTTCTTCAAACGAGACATCTCGTGTATTAAAAAAAAGCGTAAATGGAGCTACAAAATAAAAGTTAATACAGTGTATATACAAAGCATAACGTAAACGGTCTCGGATTATGACATTTTTCACCAAGGTCAAAAGGATGAGTGGCTTTGTCTCAGAGTGGGTTGTCCTTTTCTAAATCTGAGATACTCTATGTATCATGTGCCGATATCAAAGAGGTGGGTGAAAGCGTCGCCGAATGAAATGCTTTCCCTCAAAGTTGGACATCCACATTACCTTACAATATTATATGATTGGGGCATTGACCTAAGGGGTAAAGGAATGTGTTACATTATACGACTTGACCCAAGGTCCTATAGGGTAAAGGAGTATGTTACATTATATGATAGGACAATAGAGCCTAAGAGGTAAAGTTAGTGTCGCATTATATGACCTAACCTTTGAGCATAAGGGGTAAAGGAGAGTGTCGCATTATACGACTTGACACAAGGGCATAAGGGGTAAAGGAGAGTGATGCATTATACGACTTGACACAAGGGCATAAGGGGTAAAGGAGAGTGATGCATTATATGACGTGACCTTTGAGCATAATGGGTCAAGAAGTGTGTTGCATGATAACTTGACACAAGGGCCTAAGGGGTAAAGGAGAGTGTTGCATTATACGACTTGACACAATGGCATAAGGGGTAAAGGAGTGTGATGCATTATACGACTTGACACAAGGGCCTAAGGGGTAAAGGAGTGTGTTGCATGATACAACTTGACACAAGGGCCTAAGGGATAGGCGAGTTTGTTGCAGAATGAATGGTCGCTACTTATTATCAATCATCATAAGTTTGAATAGAATCTATCAAGGTGGTTAAAAAAAAAAACATAGCCAAATGAACAACCGTAAACAAAGATTTCCAGAAAATATTCTATGGCAGTGACGCTGACCCTGAGGTGAAAGGGGCGAGCAAGTGTGTATCACATGCATAATTAATTGTGTTTGCTTCATAACGAAACAAAGAAAAATATAAACATAACCTAGCAGTTCAGATAATATAATCAAATGAAAATATGAGTCAAAAACTGATACGTATATCTTGTAAGACGATGACTTTGACATTAAGGTAAAAGGAGTAAAGGGGTGTGTAGCAGAACGAGTGGTCTTAGTGAAATATCACAGGTCTAAACAAATTTTATCATCAGGTAACAAACATGTACTAGAAGCGAAAAAGTGACAGCTATGTCTTTTCCCATAAGTGGGTTCGACAAAACATGATAAAATAAATACTTAAGTAAAACTAGTCTACTTATATCTATGAGGTATAACAAACTGATCACTATCAAGGTAAACTAGTCATCATCATGGTAAACGTTTCGCTATATCGATAAATAATCACTATCAAGGTAAACAAATTATTACCTAGGCAAACGTTTCGCTATCTGGGTAAATAATCATTATCAAGATAAACTAACCATTATCAAGGTAAACTAATCATTATGAAGGTAAAGTAATTATAGGGGCCCCGAGTGGCCGAGTGGTCTAAAGCGCTCTTCGTTACGGATCACTGCCATCTCACCTCTGTCTGCGGCGGTTCGAGTCTAAGATTCAGCCAATGTGGGCATGTGAGAAAGCCTGCCAGTAGCTTCTCGTGGGTCGGTGGTTCTTTCCGGGGTTTTCCGGGTTCTTCCTCCACCATTAATATTGGCCGCCATGTATAGCCTATCGTGCTGAAAAATGGCGTTAAACCCCACAACAACAACAACAACAAAAGTAATTATATCTAGGCAAAGTAATCATTATCAAGGTAAACTAATCATTATGAAGCTAAATTAATCATTGTCTTTGTAAACTTATCGCTATCCAGGTAAAGTAATCATTATCAAGGTAAAGTAATCATTATCAAGGTAAATGTTGATGACAGTGAAGAGAATGTTGTATTTGAAGGTGTGGTTAGACGTAGAACCATGAACGGCGTTTGGGGGTAGCAAGTGGGGCGACAGCCCCAGGCCCCGCTCTTGAGGGGGCCCCCGCGCTTCAGGCCTAAGGTCGTCCTTATGAATTTGTCAAGGTATATTCTCCGGTAAATTGGAAACGTTGATACAGGCCGCACGTAATGCACGCAAAGTTGCGAAGTCAACTAAGTCAACTTCGTAACGCAGTTAACAGGTGGCAGCACAGATGCAGATAAATGCAACCATTTTCTCAACGCCACTAGCGGGCAACGGCTGTCTAATAACTTGGATATCAGTTTTTCACTTTGGCCCCGCGCGGTCATGGTCGGCCCTAGGCCCCGCGTACTCCTAACACCGCCTCTGCGTAGAACAAGGCGCTTTTATGTGGGTGGCATTGGCGTCCAATCTATTGCTGAAGGCCTCAGTAAATTCTTGAAAGAATACGATATAGAGCCGTCATCCATAAAGTTTATCCACAGTAGACGTAATTGTCTATCGGCCAAACTGACTGTATATAACTCAGACTGTAACACAGTTGAAAATGATGTAACATGGCCAAAAGGTGTTCACGTAAGAAGGTGGTATGTGAATCAATCCTGGTGCGAAAGGTTTAACAATGGCGATCAGGAGACAAACGAAGGTGCATGATGCGATATTCCATGACTAGGGTGACATAGTCTATTGTTCATAAATTTGCCATTATGTACTGTCATAAGTTAATGTGTTTTGTCATCTTTGTCATTTTAGTCCTGCTTTCACAATGTATAAGTATTAATATGCCTATATTGCAAGTTAATAGGAATCTTAATATACTGAGCAATGTTAGAAGAATTATGCCCTCTACTCTTACCTTTAGTGCAATGCTAGATAAATATAATGTTGACGTAGCTTGCATCAGTGAACATAAACTATTACAGCACATACTTCCATTTTGCGATTCTATTCGTTCTGATTATAAATGCACTGCTAAGGCCGAGGATATTTCCTCTAATAGCACGTTAATAAAATGTGGTAAAGGAGGAGTTGCAATTTTCTGCAAAACTTCTCTCATGAGATATGCTAACTTCATAAATTACGTTAATAGTGACAGAGTTGTTGGCATAAAATTCAAATTTACAGATATGCAAAATGTATATATTTTTGTGTATATATGCCGACCCGATTGTATGGCATAGATTGTTACAAAGCGCAAATTGAGTTGATTCAAAATCTGTACGGTCAGTACTCACAGCTGGGGGACGTGTATTTTACTGGTGATTTCAATGCAGTAGCTGAACCAGACACTTTCAGAGACTACAAAGATAGGGTATTTCATGAGTTCTTGCGATATAATAATCTAGTGAGTGCTGGACATTTAATAATATGCACTGGTTCCCGTTATACATTCACCCCAGCAAGAACGATGATTGATCATTTTGTATTTTCGGATCAATGCATAGGTAGATTACGGAGTGTGCACATTGTTTCAGCTCAGGAAGAACACGTAATATCTGACCACCTCCCTATCCTTATTTCCCTTCGTACAGTGACCTGAGAGACTTCAGACAGACTATGAAGAGAAATGACAGCTTGGTATAAATTAGACGCTGATATCTTGAAAAATACGTGATATAAGTGGATAAATGAGGGAAGACCGAGGAGTTGTCAATATAATTCTTACAGAGAATATAAAGATAAGAAGAGAGACTTTAGAAACGTTCAAAAACTGGCTGTGGAAAAATATATGGGGGACGTATAAGAAGAAATTGAAAAAGCACACGAATGCGATGTAAGACACTTTTGGAAAATGATCAATGTTAAGAGAGGGAACAATATAAATTTTTGTCAGGAACTATCAACTGATGGAGTTTGTGTCCGTGATTCCATCGCAAATGGCTTTGCCAGATACTATGAGGACATTTACACACCAAATTTTAGCCATAGTTTTGACGGAAACTTTTATGAATTTATAGAGAGAGAATTAAATCGGGGTCTACAGAACGGAGTAAGTCATATCGAGGCCTTACAGACCAGTATCAGTGTAAACGAAGTAAGAGAAATCATTAAAGGTCTAAAGAAATCAAAAGCATCGGGCCATAATCAAATATGCAATGAACATTTGATCTATGGCAGCGACTACCTCATCCAGTGTACGACAGTTTTATTTACTCAGATGATTGATCAATCTTACAAACCTGTATATTGAAAAAAAGGGTTAGTAATACCACTGTACAAAGGTTACAGACAATCAAAGAACTCCCTCGAAAGTTACAGGCCTGTTACTTTACTGCCTGTTATCCAGGGCCGGCGCTACCATATAGGCAAACTAGGCAGCCGCCTAGGGCGCTGATTTCAGGGGGCGCATTTTTAATTTTTTTTTATTGTTTATAAATTTGGAAATTGATATTTTCCGGGGGGGGGGGGCGCCAGAATCTAACCTTGCCTAGGGCGCCAGATAGTCTGGCCGGGTCTGGCGCCGGCCCTGCTGTTATCTACAAAACTTTTGAGAAAATTATTCATGAACGTTTGGTAACTTGGCTCAAAGATACTAATTCTAATGTACCCAGTTCACAGCAACATAATTACCAAAAAGGTTTAGGCTGCACAACAGCGAGTTTTTTGCTGTTGCAACTTGCAATCAATATAATACAATATAACGTAAACATGGATTCACGGGTTTTTGCTGCTTCTCCTGATACAAAAAAAGGCATTTGATACCGTGTGACACAAAGGATTTCTTTTTAAATTATTCATGTTGGGAATTATGGGTAAATCCCTTTTGATATTTTACAAATTTACAGAGTAAAGTTCTTGTCAATGGGCAATTTTCGGACTGGTTCTCAATTGACCAAGGAGTGAGACAAGGGGGTGTTTTGTCAACCTTGATGTACACAATATTTATAAATGACTTGCTGCTACAGTTAGAAAATAGTGGATTTGGAGCAAAGATTGGATCCTTAGCTGTGGGAAATCCAACCCTAGCTGATGACATTTCACTTTTGACTATATATCCTAGCAATCTACAAATACTGTTAGATATAGCATACACCTACAGTAATAAGTGGCGATTCGAGCTTAGTGTCACAAAGTCATACATTATCATTTTTGGTCCCCAGTACAACAATTATGTCAATATGAAATGGTATCTTGGCCCGTCATGTTTGCCGGTTACTGAGTCGGTAACACACCTGGGTCACCGGATTAACTCAAAGCTGACGTCGCATGACGCAATACTCGATGCATGCAAGAAAGGAAAAAAATCTTTTCACGGTCTGTTTGGTATTGGCATTAAACCAAATGGTTTAAATCCTTTGATTGCTGCAAATGTAATCAAAAAGGTCATTTTTCCTTCAATGTTTTATGGAAGTGAATTATGGTGTAACATTTCAAAATTTGATCTCTCTTCATTGAATAAAACACTCAACACACACAAGATCAGATATCATCTGGGAATGCTAGGATAGACATCAGCGCAGTCCAAAATTGATAGAAGAAAATTGATGTTTTTACACAGATTGTGTTTGATACCTAATAACGTACACATTTAACGTGTGTTTAACGTTGCGTTATTTCGCTTCATTTTGAGCGGATGCATGTCAAGCTACGGGTTAATTTCAAATTTATATTATACGTTAAAGAAGTTTGACTTGCTCGGGTATCTAACTGATTATTTTCATCGTTCCGAATTTCCAGATAAATAAATAACAAAAGAAATTGTAAGATCAAAAATTGCTGGTCTTGAAAATAGTCTGTGGAGAGTTTGTATGTCTAATCAAGCAGATTTTGATAGATTCTCTTCGATACACGAATACTTACGACCTGCCTCAGTGTGGCAGTCGGCTAAACCAGACAACACACTATGGTATTTACATATGTAGCTAAACTATGGGCTGCTGTTCCTCAAACACAGCTCGACATGTGTATTAGACGTGGGAATATTTATACAGACTTGATACTTCATTGTTGTGTTACTTGTCCTTATATGTCGAATATCAGAAACTCTTTCTGGGATTTCCTTACTGATAAATTTCCACTGAGCCTGCACATTACAATATCTTCTAGGTAAAAGGTTACCATCAGATGTAATCGACAAAGAAAACTCAAAGCTATTCGTCCTGTATGCAGCATACTTTGTCATGCAGCGTGCAGCTATCTTCTGCAAATAAGGTACTGAAACTTGCAACTTATGCAATTGACGAGCACTTTGTTGATTGATAAACTGTAAGAATTTGTATTCTAATATTATATATATATATATATATATATATATATATATATATATATATATATATATATATATATATATATATATATATATATATATATATATACTTATTTATTGATTCTATTCAGATGATTTATTCTTATATCATGTAATGTTCTATGGAAGGAAAAAAAGATGATGAAGATAAAGAAATTATATCTAGGTAAAGTAATCATTATCAAGGTAAACTAATCATTATCAAGGTAAACTAAACATTATCAAGGTAAATTAATCATGGTCTAGGTAAACTTAAAGTAATCATTATCAAGGTAAACTAATCATTATCAAGGTAAATTAATCATGGTCAAGGTAAAATTATTGTATCTAGGTAATCTAATCATTATCAAGGTAAACTAATCATTATCAAGGTAAAGTAATCATATCTAGGTAAACTAATAATTATCAAGGTAAATTAATCATTTATCTAGATAAACTTACTGCTATCTAGGTAAACTAATCCTTATCAAGGTAAAGTAATTATTGTCAAGGTAAACTTTTTGCTATCTAGGTAAACTAATCACTATCTAGTTAAAACAATCATTATCAAGGTGAAATAATTATTAGCAATATAAACTAATCATTATCTTGGTAAGCTAATCAACGTCTAGGTAAATAACTGCATTTTTACTTAACATATATGCTTTAGAAATGGCCACTGAATTCAATTGTGGGAATATGGTTATTTATTTTCAGTCGACCCCAGAGCTTATATATGAACCGTTACGGTAATGAGAAATTGATACCCTATTTTAGAGCTGTTCTGCTAATGTTATGGAATACTAGTATTTGATAAGCTGATAAAAGCCGCGTAGATGCACTTGTCCGACGTGAATTATTTTGGGATGAAAAAGGTCTGAGAAGAGCAGCAACTACAATCAACTCTGCAGCGATAACATCCGACGTAATCACGATCTAAAGTGGTAATAACGACAATATTCTAAATCGATAACTGTTTCTCATTGGGATGTAAGGAATAGGCTTTGATAGTGAAAATTGATCAATTGCAATTTGAATCATTCTTTTGTACAAAGTCAGCAAAAGATATGTCTGATTCAGAGAGAGAGAGAGAGAGAGAGAGAGAGAGAGAGAGAGAGAGAGAGAGAATGTTAAAATCATCTATGTATGATACTAGGTGCAACATTTTGGTGAATATGCACATGACCAACGGAAAGAAGACCAATGAAAAAATGTTGACTGCGCAAATATTTATGAAAACATCAATCTCAACAATCACATAGTATTGCAAGGACTCATAGAACAAAGAAAGATTGATGCAGATCTTGTTTTCTTTGTTTAACACACTATGCAACATCCACCGGTAATGTGTATGTTATATATCGATCCTAACAAACTGCTCATTTGGACGGAATATGATAGAATGTAAACATCGAGCAATATGGGTACATTAATAGTGGTAAATATTACAAGGAAGTTTCTATCATTCATTGATATCTATCAATGCACCAGATTGGAAGACATCTGAATCATACAGACAGACAAATAAACATATGTAGAAATCAATGGCCAGGATGCAGCCAATGCGATAAAAAGAATCAGCTATACGTCAATAGGTTTCTTGGATCAGCCTATGCATCATTGTGCCAGACGACATTTGTGTCGTTTGGATTGTATCATATATTATGGCAACTGCTAATACCCTCACATCTACAGCAATCATTTTAATAACCTTGGCCAAAATTATACAACTGAAAGAATTATTGGCCGAAAAGAAACAATGCTTCAACACTTGTGCGAGTTGTCCCCATTAAAGTCTAGTAAAACTTTCAATATAACATTTTGTAGACCTTCAGTATCCAAGTCAGCCCCACATAAACCTACTAGTTATTGCATTCAGCATATGACCGAGCTTTATGCGCTCGCGCACAAATCACAACACATCTCACCTGTCCGGGAGAATTCGAGTGTCGGCTTGATCAATGTGGGTATATGAGAGAACTTGCCAGTAGCTCTCACAGGTTGGTGGTTCTTCCAGAGTTTTTCCTCCACCAGATATACGGGCCACCATGTATGGCCAATATTGCGCTGAAAAATGGCGTTCAACCAACAACAACAACCAAGTCAATATATCCATGACGATATTGAGCGAAAGTGGCCCCATTACCTTCATCCCACAATAACCTGACATTTATGTGTATATAACATCAACTCCTTTCCCTCGATGTAATGATCAAAATTATTTTGTGGTACAATTAATCTACAATAAAGCTTTGTTCAGCCAAAATTATTATATAATATTCTTAAACAATATGGAATGTTCGTAAACAATATGGAATATTATTAAACAATATACAATTTTGAAAACAACCATTAATCTTCAGTTACAGAGTGATAAAGCTTTTTGATGCAGGTAAAACCACTATTATATACTCTTTCAGGAACATTTCAATACTTGCACAATCATTTGTATTTACAAAGCCATTAAAGTCAATTAAATTATTAAACTTACCATTTGCTTGATTATCTATTTTCACAAAGTCACTAAAGTCAATAAAATCATTCAGTTTGGCATAAAGACTGGAAAACAACCATCTTTGAAAGTTTAACTTCAGACAGATAATACATGCACTTTGTTCGCCTTATATAATTAATGAAGGGGAAAAAATATCAGTAAAAACAAATCAACTCAGAGAAATATCTTTTATTATTATGTCATGGAAACATTTCTATTTTTTTTAAATAAAAAGCAGATCAAAAGAACCTATCCTACAAAATAAAATTGTAAAAATTTTCACTGCCGTAAAATGGCGGAATATAGCCTATGTGTTGACAGGCAAACCCATGGTGCCTTTGTATGGACATTCACTGCAGAGAAAAATGTACTCCATCCATTGATTTTCTCATTCGATGTAAAGCATTAATGACACGTTAATGAACGTCATGTCCCAAATGAATAATTCTGGAATGTCAATTGTCTGTAGAGTTATGAAGTAAAGCATGAACTGTAATGATATCCGATGTAGTAATCAGTGATGTCAGTAATAACTAGGAGACAGTGCTGAAGGAAAGATCAGTTACTCTGGAAACATAAGAACCGTTCCCTGATAAAACCTGCAAGTATTAGCTTTCGAAAAAGCCTTAAATGCTTTGCTATACATTATTCATTGCTTGCTTTGGAAAGAAAAAAATATTTAAAAAGTGACCCGGGAGGAAGGTGCGACAGGAGAGTAGGTCAGGTTATCTATTTGCAGCAGGAATAGACTTTTCATGTTGAACATGTATGAAATGTGAAATAACTTTAAGTTGGGATACGTCTTCTCCTGCCATTGTTTCTCTTTTATAGAACAATTTTTAGTCATGACACATAACGGTTAATGTTTCATGAAAGATTCAGGAGATATTAAGTTTTAAAAAAGTTGGACGGACGATCGGACGGACGGTCGGATGGATGGACAAGTCGACTTCAGAATACCATCCAAACTTTATTTTGGGGGTTACAAATAGCACAGCGTTTTCATAGCACGTTTAGCATGCCAACACTCTAAAATGATGCTTATTGCTTTCAGTTTTTTTTTTTTTACATCGGCAGATAGCTCTGCTACTTTACTGTAGTACTAACATCCGACAGACTATTAAAATTATAGTTGCCGATTGTTTTATTCTTCTTTTCAAAATGAGGTGCAAGAAGGCACTTCTAGAACACGCTGTATTAGTTACAAGAAAAACAGGAACCAGTCTAGAAATACCTGAACAAAAAATAAAGTATATATTGTTTAAGAGGGCCATGATTGGTTGATAATGAAAAGTAAAATATTGTAAAACAATCTTTTGAGAGCTTGTCTTGTTTATTACTAAAACAAAATAGAGACCATTGATGGAATTTCAGTTATTTTGCAAGTTTTAATTTGGAACACTCATTACTGTAATTTGCACTCGATTTTTTCGATGCAGAATTGAAAGAAAAAAAAACGTTTCAAATACTTGTGAAAAAAGGGAGCGGCTCGTATGGTTTTCTCCACACCGGTTTGTGGATTTAACACCATTTGTCCAGCACATGATGGGCTTAACATGGCGGCCAGTATATCTGGTAGAGGAAGAATCCTGGAAAACTCCGGTACGTAGAACCGACCCACGGGAAGCTACTGGCTTCAAGGATGAGTCTATACTGAGAAATGTAAGTTTGATCATGATCATTTAAAAATATGAAGTTTTAATATCTTGGTTTTTCGATAGGTTTACAATGTGAGTTGAAATAGTATCTTGAGTCATATAGTACAATACTTGCATTCATTTTGACTGGGCGTTTTCCTATGCTATTTTGTGTGTCAAGGAAGAATATGCGAACCGGACTGGAAGAATCTTTTAAGATTGTTTCTTTTATGTTTTTCAACTGAATTAACCTATATTATGACAGATTCAATTTCAATAGCTGCTTGAGACCTGTAATTAGACAGGTTCGGGTTATCGAAAGTTGCCTCCCTTATAGGAGCGCGTGGGCACGTTCGCCTTTGTGTGTGTTGAACGTCATACGCTAAATGACTCGCGATTACAGTTTTGTAAACAAAAAATCGGCTGTATAAGTTTTGTGGGTTTCATCGCATTAAGAGTCAATACACGAAAGACTTTTTTTTATTTAGGATTTTGAAACAGATTGATATCACATAGATCGTAGATATCTACGCCATCACATACACCTTATTTTAGCATGGCTGCAATACATTCTTAAACTGATATATCTCTTGACTTGATGCGGAGCAAAAAGGTGCACGTGACAAGAATAATATAATTCAAACCCGGTAAAAAAATGTCCCAGAAATACAAGGAACGGAAGCTTTAATTTGTGAATTAAGGGAAACTTTGAACCATAAACAAAATATGCAGCAGGGCAAGATAGAGATACGAGAGAGAGAGAGAGAGAGAGAGAGAGAAGTAGAAAAGTCATTGTATTTGATAATAAACACACATACGTGTGCGACATAATATTGACAGATACACAGTTGATTCTATGAAGCTTAGTATCACCAACGATCAATACAAGTTCTTGACATAACAAATTATTAAAGTCAAAGAAGATAGTGTAACAGTATGATTTTATTCTGTTCAATCTTTCCCATTTTGATACTGATTCGGTTCGAATATTTAGTGCCTGCCCCCTTCAAAGCTGATGTGTGAACCCTGTATGTCACTTCCAAAACAAAAGGTGTTGAAGGAAGCAATATGCCTGTGTGTTTGTCTTTTTAGATGTCAGTAATTTGGTTCTACATAACATGATGTCGGAGTCCAGTCACAAAGCCATGGAGTCGATCATGAGGAGGCCATACAGGCTTCGCGACCACGTTAATAGCGCATGATGGTGTATTTAAAATATTACGATATTCTTGAAGAGCATTGACATTAATAAGAAATTCCCGTTGCTGAAATGTTATCAAGGAAATTCCTACCAGACAGTTTTAAGTACATTTGCGGAGACACCTGTACATATGGTTATATCAAACATTCAAGGACACCAGCATCTCCTATATTGAGTTATGATTCTAAAACATACCAAAAAAGTTGGGCATGAGTCCAGAAAAGAGTGCTGGTTTTTACACAAAGATCAAATTATGGTATCATCTTGACGAGTTGATTACTAACAGTAACAATATCTTCAGACGACAAAAAATAGTTATATCTCATAACTTGAGATCTGCTATACGGAAATTATCCACGTAGGTCTCTTGAGTATTGGAAACACTGTCAACACGCTTGCGACATCACAACCTGGGTAAAGATGACAGCCGAAAGTACAAATATGGTCTTGCACTGTCCAAAATGCCTAGAACCCAGTACTGCAAATACAAAAGAACTGAAGCGTTAATGGTAATTCCTTATGACTGGTTTCCTTCCGTAGAACAGTCAAAACTACAAAAGTGCAATAGACTACTACAGTCGATTTTTCGACGTTGGAAGCCTTAAGACATTGTCCAAAAGTGGGACTTGTATGTTACTCAGACAACCCCTGTTCGAAAGGATTGGACGAAAGAACTATTAGATGTGATAAAGAACTCTTCTGGCAAAACAGATATATAAAAAAATTATAAAACAAGTAAAAGCACAACAACAAGAAGCAAGATATAAAATCACGAGCATTTACCTTTACGAAAGATGAGTGCCGTGACCGATACGCCGACATCGTGTTTACTACTGCAGGATATTGCTGACTTTGTACTGATTGCTGAGTCACACTGACAAAGACCTTGACCCAATATGCAATAGGTTCACCCCTTGCCAAAGAGGTAATCATTTATAGATTCTGTTGAAAAAGGAGGTGTAGAATACGTATTATTATAATAAACAAAATTGTCTTTATTTGGGTAATTCAGGGCCGACATAGGGTCCATGTAGGCCCTAGGCACGTCTGTTTCGTAGTCCTTTTGGCGGATGCATTTTTGTATGATTCTACCTCTTTGCCTATACATTTTTCAGCAACATGGTTATTTACATACTATATTTATACAAGAAGAGATTTTTGTTACAGTTTTTATCATACTAATGAAAACAAGATGATCAAAATTATTTTCGTGGGCCCATTAAATTTCGTAGGCCCTAAGCACAGTGGATAACTGTGCCTATGGGATAATACGGCCCTGGGGTAATTGGGACCCTAACCCTGTCTAACCCAACATATGTAGCCTATTTCGATTCCATAACACCAAACCTTCCTTTGGTGTAATCTTGAAATGTGTAATTCAAGTCATTTTACAGAACGGTTAGCCAATATTTGAATCATATTTACCTCAATCCTCCATCTTTTGACCCCAGCATAAATAGGTTTCTATTTTGTCTCAGATTTAACAAGGTCTGGCTATGTTACAATCTTCAGAACTAGTTTTACTGTGCGCACGCCATTAATTTTCTTATTTGGCACACCGTGATCTTGACCTTTGACCTTCCAAGCCACCAGATAGTGTTTCGTAATTGGCAATATATATATAAATATTCAAAAGATAACGGCTGTTCAATTTTATTAACTTTTCCTTGCTAATCAATAAATTCATACAAATGTTTACCGTGTCAAAATGTCTGAATTTACCATGGTGTGCGAGATGTGGAATAGAAATAAGGCATTGCGAATGCTGAATTGGACGGATAGGTCAAGCAGTGCAAAGATTTGAAACAGAACGTTTCTGATTGTATGTAATCCACAATTCTAAAAAAAAATCTGAACCATTCTGTATTTTATTCTTTATTTCTGTATCGAATCTAGTGAAAAGGAATATAGCATAGGATGTAGGAAATTACGGTAGTGATGACAACGGGATGTATGCAGTCAGCGAAAAAGAAGTGCTTTTAATTTACAAACACACATAATATAAAAGTACATCCCGTGTTATTGCCATGGTACTCGAGAGGTCTTACGAGAAAACCGTTTCATTACAAATAGGATTCTGGTACAGACCCTTCCATTTATACCAGACTTTTCTTTCACATCTATGATGCTCACTAAATCATTGTGAGCGAGAGACGGATTTTTCCCTGATTATATGACAGTTTTGTATGCATAAGAACTGCAGTGCAGCATCAAATCTGTAAGAATAATGAAATAGTTTTTTTATTTGTGACTATTTTATTTGCTTTTATTTTTGCAAAAAGAACTTAACAATGACAGGAGAGAAAAAGTAATTTACTTTATAACATTGTGCTGGAATAGTTGAGAATGTAATGTGATGCAATACAAAAAAGTGTACAGCTGTGCAGATAGATGCAGTGTGGTGTATTGTAATGTAGAACAGTTTAATGTAGGTTTGTTTAGTTGAGTAGAATAGTATTGTGCGGTGTAGCTTGGTAATGTGTTAATCTACGCTACACTGCAGAGAAGGGAGTGTAGTGAAATGCCGTGTGGAGGAGAATGATGGAGTGTAGTGGAAAACAACTATCATTTTACTGATTATCAAAGAGGTGTTGATAATTAGAATTTGGTAATAGTATTTTTAATTCACATAAACAAAGCTGCATTTCATCGCGGGGAAAATTTTAAGGATTTCTCCAAGCATGAGAAATGTTTCTCAACTCTTTATTTTTTCAAGGCAATGAAGATTATTTGATTTGCAAAATTAAGAGCGTAGAGACGTGTTTCAACCATTTCTTCACTCCTTACCTCTGACAATAATAACGTTGTCTAGTTTATGATAAGCTAGATCAAAGTGTAAGATCAAAATTTAATAGAAACTTCGGAAAATTCACTGCTGTCACGATTCTAGGATTGTCAGGTTTTTGAGCAACTAAGGATTGTGTAAAACTGTACAAACACACGTACAACAGCAACGAGAAGATTAAAAATTAAGACCCTTGAGAAGTTTCTGGCTTATATTTATTAAGGTTGCTCTATCAGTTCCTATTTACTGATATAGCTCTATCTTCTACAAGTCGTTACACGTAAAACTACCCTGAAAAATATCTTTAAAACTTGCTAGCTCAGTTAAATTAAAGAACATGACAACGTCTTCGTAATGATGTCCAGATGTTTTTTTTATATGAATAATTACTGTACATTAAAATGTATACCCTGTTTTGATTCGTTCTTTTTAAAGTTAGGCCATGCAAGCAATATTGATGAGGAAACAAAATCAAAAGATGTAAATTAATCAGCAATGATAGGTCAAGACTCGCCACAATAGTTTTCGAGCGCTGCACGTCTAGTATTTGAGGTCACCAAGCTCTGTAGCGATGGCTTCAGAGGTAATCAAGCGCTGCAGCGATAGCCCCAGATGTAACCAAGAATAGGAGCAATACTGTGAAGAATATTCAAATTTAATAATTGGTCCGTCTGGGAAGTTAGATATATGTTTTTATGTTTTCCAAAATATCTCTTGTCATTAGACTCCTGTGATATATATATATATATATATATATATATATATATATATATATATATATATATATATATATATATATATACTATCACAGGACATTAAATCGTAGAAAATCACCAAATGGACTTCGACAATGATGACTTTTTTTTAAATTGTACTCGGCTCTGTTTGACATACGATATAAAGTCTGTTTAATACTAGGATATTATAAAACTGAATGCTGAGATTAATCCAAGGAATCTGTTACATTCACATCCTAAAATGCCTTGAAATTCAGACCATTATGAAGATGTACAGGGGAAGAGGTGGGGGTGGAAATTGGCGGGAGTGTCGGCGGTGAAATGATTATCTTGATGAAGAATGTATTTCCACAGGCAGCACTCAATGTACGAGGGGCTGAAGGGGAGATATCTGGGAAGAGAGAGGCGGTCAGATAAAGACATAAGCAAATAAATTAGACACGTATTCACACACACACAAAGAAATGTAATGGGAATATTATCTGCACATTACTTTCTCTGACCACTTATCATCTCTATGTACGCCTTTCGTGATTACACGTTACCTAAATCTCTATTCCTTACACGTTTTGTAGGCCTCTCTTGCTTACACGCTACGAAGGCCTCCTTTGATTACACAGAACGTAGACATCCCTTGCTTTACACGATACGTAGGCATTCCACACCCATCCATAATGCATAAACTCCCGCTGCATAGATAATGCGATCCCGTGACCTTGACTAATTGCACAAACCAGTATTGGTACATAATGATCGGTTTCCCTTCTTTACCTCTCGTTATGCAATACATATTCTAATTTTGGTAACAATCATCTGCTACAAATACTTTTTGATATATCAAAAATCGTACAAATATCAAGCAATTTCATCAAAACATATTTAAAAAAACACTAATAAATGGACGTAACCACATTTATTGACAGCGACGCATAATAAACAGGTTCCATCATGTGCGTGGCATAAGGTAATTAAAATAATTTTTATTCAGAAAATGTACTAAATTGTCTGACTAGAAAAGTTCATTTACCGCAACATTAGCCACAGGATGCCTCATTAAATTAAGGAAGTATCCTTGCCTACTATTGTGTGTACTGAGAGATCAAGCAAACTAACTAATGTTTAATAATTCTGCCTATCAGGTTAGCACGCAACTGACGTCATTCAGTCGTGCACGAAGCTACTTGCTACCTCAAGTGCGTAAGGTATAGTAGGATGAAACAGGTTCTCTCATAAAAAGAATTAGTCTGACGACGGGATCCGCCAGAGAGAAAACAAATACAATGCCTAAATTTATACTAGAACAATCAACATACAAAGAAAATCTTCCATTATATTTACTGGATGAAATTAAAACAAAAACTTAATAACATGAATAACGTGCATGTTTAAAAACAATTTGCAACAATAGATGAATAAACATATGAAAATCAGTACAATTTACATGACATAGCCTACGATCCTTTATATGTCAACCCAAAATATACCTTGATAATGTTCAATAAACGTCTAAAATAAGTTCAGTAAATTAAGATAATTTGGAATCTGCAGATGATTTAACACCATAATTTACACGATTCAAACACTAGACTGATGCACTAGAAATCCTTAAGCATTATCTTCCGCCCTAATTGACACGATAACATAACGTTGGTTCTTTGGATGGCATTCTTCGTTATCTTACATAGTAAATGACACAGTAACATGATATTTATATAGTAAATGACACACTGACATGATATTTGCATAGTAAATTACAAATTTACACAGTGACATGATGTTTACATAGTAAATGACACAGTGACATGATATTTACATAGTAAATGACACAGTGACAGGATATTTACATAGCAAATGACACAGTGACATGATATTTACATAGCAAATGACACAGTAACATGATATTTACATAGTAAATGACACAGCAACATATTTACACAGTAAATGACACAGTGATATGATATTTACATAGCAAATGACACAGTGACATGATATTTACATAGCAAATGACACAGTGACATGATATTTACATAGCAAATGACACAGTGACACGATAGTACTGAACTGAATAGCCTTCAACATTATCTTACATAGTAAATGACACAGTAACATGATATTTATATAGTAAATGACACACTGACATGACATTTACATAGTAAATTACAAATTTACACAGTGACATGATGTTTACATAGTAAATGACACAGTGACATGATATTTACATAGCAAATGACACAGTGACATGATATTTACATAGCAAGTGACACAGTAACATGATGTTTAAATAGTAAATGACACAGCAACATATTTACACAGTAAATGACACAGTAACATGATATTTACATAGTAAATTACACAGTGACATGATATTTACATAGTAAATAACACAGTGACATTATATTTACACAGTAGATGACACAGTGACATGATATTACTGAAGTGGATTACCTTGAGCACATCTTTCACCCTAACTGACATAATAACATGATACTGGTGGACAGGACGGCTTTCGGCCTTATCTTAAACTTTAAATAACACATTAGCATGATGTTGTTGGCGAATCGGACTACCTTCAGCAATATCTTACAGCCTAATTGACACCATAACATTAAACTGTTGCACTGGACGGCCTTCACATTGCATTATCTTAATTAGAGATGTAAACTATTTCAAATACGAAATGAGTTCATACAATCGCGAAACAAGCTCGTTATGTTAAGAACGATTTATCTGATTAAAAAGCTTCTTGAATTATTGATTTTACCATTGAGCAATATTTTAGCATACCACCTTGAATTATTGATTTTACCATTGGAACAATACTTCTCTATACCAGCTATTACGATAGCCCTTGATCATGTAATACATTAGCCGCAGTACATTAGTAATTCCTAGAATTTCTTAATGTGCTATCAATTTCCAAATAATCTGGAAACGATACAAAGGTATTCCGAATGAAAGTTCTAAAGTGCGTATGTGCTAGCACCAATAAAAGAAATTAAATATCCAAAGGTTTTACTTCAAGACAATCCAGTGAAAACTGAATGTCACTAAAATCCTTAAATGTTTCACGTCATCCAACGAATTAGATAAATATCAAAGTCCTTGAATCGTTTCACAATAGTACAGCAAGGTACTGCATCTTTAGAAAAAACAAACAAATCGTAAATAAATAAAATATTGATAACTGTAGAATGAAACGCTGCGTACTTAGTTTATTTATATAGTCACTATGTATGCATCAAATCAACACCTCTGAATCACAAGAAAGGTTCCGTGCATTTAATTTATTCGGTATTATGAAATATCTTAAGAGTCATGGTCTGACTTTCCTTTAATAATTGAGCCAATCCGCAACTAGGACGTGCATGCTATCTCGAGAGTACTCGTAGATTCACGTGTTGACGCGACCTTCTTTCAACTCACTCGTTGGCTTACTTTGACCGAAATAGTTGTTGACAAAAACTTTGACGGTAACTTTGATTTACAAATTGAAAACAAAGTATATACACGTACTCTTACGATAGTATAGGCCAGTCATTGAATTAAAGAATCCAAAAATAAATGTCATTAACCCAAACGACTTAAATAAAACTGTATTAAAAATTAAAATATGATAAAGTGATCCGAACAATAGATATACATAACACAATTGATTAAATTTGATGATGCCACTATTATTACAAAGCAAACTCTATTGCGTACCGACGATGTTTTAAAATTCTCCTAGACAAAATCATCATTCCGGTAATCAGATATGATGTGTGTGTGTGTGTGTGTGTGTGTGTGTGACCGCTCCAATGGCCTAGTGGTTAGAGCGTCCGCCTCCGATGCGGGTGGTCGCGGGTTCGAACTCCGACCAAGTCATACTAAAGACTTATAAAATGGTACTAACAGCTGCCTCGCTAGGTACTCAGCATTAAGAGGTTAGTGTTAGGACTGGTCGGCTTGGTATCAGGATAATGTGACAGGGTGGGACACGATGCTAGATGTCTGCCGCCCGATGCCCCAGTGTTATACATCACTATAAACTGCCATACTACAGACATCGTAGCGATAACACTGATAAATTGTTAAAGCTACGTTAAAAATCCAAAACACACACACACACACACACACACACACACACACATGATGTGACATCTTAAAAATGTACAAAACATTTTGAGTAATAAATGTCACACTCGACTTGTAAATCTTACTAGGAACGTACAAATTCGGTGTTGTCACTAGTCAGAATATTTTCCAATAAGAGCTAAAGTCGAGCACGCATTTGCAAGAAAGAGGTCTAGACTGGAGCTACTCTTGCAAATTTAAAAAGGAGATATAATTCTTGTAAATTTTATTCATATTAATAATCGTAATGTATATAGTACAAGATGACTTCAAATATTAAATATCTGGAAATAGGAGTAGACACTTTTGAAATATCCACAGTTTATGTTTGTCTCTCCAAGGTTAACATGTTGTTCAAACACCTACCTTGGATGATTATTTTTTCGCTTATTTGGCAAGAAGTTGCTTTTCTTACACACCCGCATGTAGATAGAGGTAGACGCATCCAATGAATGTTTTTCTCCCCCATATCAAGGTTATTCTGAGGATCTCCTCTTATTCCAGTCGAATCATTGTGTGACGAAACCAGAAATGTCTCCAAACCTTTAGCTAAATATTGGCATGATTTAGCCTAGACAGCAGCAGAAACAATCCCTGGAATGATGGTGTGATACGTTGATGACTTAGGAGCGGTGAAGAACTTGTTTCCATTCACACTGAACATGCTTCTTTACTTGCGTTCGGATGATTGGGTTTCTTATCTGCATTTTTGTTTAACGTGTAAACAAAACAGATAGAAGAGTGTAAGGTTCGTAATTTATTTCTAAAAGTAAGACACAGTGACTGCTGACACCTTATCTATCAAAATGAACATTTGTTTATATCACTGTTATATTGTTTTTCGGGATTATATATTTTGACCTTACGTACGCTTCAAGTTTTTGATTTACAACTTCGCGATTGCCATGTCATTTGAACGTCCGAGTACAGAATCGCATTAGCAGATTTAACACCAGGAACATCGTCGCTGGATGCCAGGTATTTCGAAAATATATCATCATCCTCATTAAACCTTCTCAAAATAACTTTTTTTTCTCTTCCTTTTAGTGCTATTTAATATATTTTCGTATTGTTGTCTAAAACAAGAACGTGTTTAATTATTAGCCTTTGGAATACCCGTCCTTATTACATTTATATGTTTTTAAATTGTTACTGAATCCATTGCTAATACCCATATTCATCACTGTGTCACTCTGGAACAAATTAATGTCAACGGAATAGTCAAGTTTCACTTTTGAATTTGTGACATATTGTTGGAGCCTGATTATGATGTTTTGCATCTCTGTCATAACAGTGTTGCTCTGCCTTTATATTGATTGTCCCATTTGTAATTCGCGAATATTAATTATAATCGATGATGAAATTCGTTCATTCTACCAGTATCATGTCATCGTGTCAACTAGTGTGCAAGATAGTGCTGAAAGTCTTTACGTATACCAGTCTAGTGTCATCGTGTTAACTAGTGAGTCCGATAATGATGAAAGCCGTCCATGTCACCAATATTATGTCATCGTGTCAACTAGTGTCTCCGATGATGATGAAGGCCGTCCATTTCACCAATATCATATCATCATGTCCACTAGAGTGCAAGATAGTTCTGAAAGTCTTTAAGTATACCAGTCTGGTGTCATTGTGTTAACTAGTGAGTCCGATAATGATGAAGACCGTCCATGTCACCAATATTATGCCATCCTGTCAGCTAGTGTGTCCGATAATGACGAAGGCCATCCATTTTACCAATATCATGTCATCTGTTTATTAGTGTGCAAGATAGTGCTGAAAGTCTTTCAGTATACCAATCTAATGGCATCGTGTCAGCTAGTGTGTAGGATAATGATGAAGACCGTCCGTTTCACCAATATGATGTCATCGTGTCAACTAGTGTTGAAGATAATGCTGAAAGCATTAATTCCACCAATATCATGTCATCGTTTCAACTAGTGTATAAGAATGATGAAGGTCGTCCAGTGCACTGATCTCATGTGATCGTGTCAACTAGTGTGAAAAATAATGATGAAGGCTGTCCAATACACCAATATCATGTCATCGTGTCAGTTAGTATATAAAATAATGATGAAGGCCGTCCAATGCACCAATATCATGTCATCGTGTCAGCTAGTGTATAAAATAATGATGAACTCCGTCCAATGCACCAGTATCATGTCATCGTGTCAGTTAGTGTATAAAATAATGATGAAGGCCGTCCAATGCACCAATATCATGTCATCGTGTCAGCTAGTGTATAAAATAATGATGAAGGCCGTCCAATGCACCAATATCATGTCATCGTGTCAGCTAGTGTATAAAATAATGATGAACTCCGTCCAATGCACCAATATCATGTCATCGTGTCAGTTAGTGTATAAAATAATGATGAACGCCGTCCAATGCACCAATATCATGTCATCGTGTCAGCTACTGTATAAAATAATGATGAACACCGTCCAATGCACCAATATCATGTCATCGTGTCAGCTAGTGTATAAAATAATGATGAACTCCGTCCAATGCACCAATATCATGTCATCGTGTCAGTTAGTGTATAAAATAATGATGAACGCCGTCCAATGCACCAATATCATGTCATCGTGTCAGTTAGTGTATAAAATAATGATGAACGCCGTCCAGTGCACCAATATCACGTCATGGTGTCAACTAGTGTGAACAATAATGATGAAGGTCGTCGATTCCACCAATATCATCTCATCGCGTCAACTTGTGTGTGCACAATGATGAAGGCCGTCGATTCCACCAATATCATCTCATCGCGTCAACTTGTGTGTGCACAATGATGAAGGCCGTCGATTCCACCAATATCATCTCATCGCGTCAACTTGTGTGTGCACAATGATGACGACCGTCCATTCCAACAATACCATGTCATCACGTCAACTAGTATGTAACATAATGTTGAGAACCGTCCACTGCACCAATGTCATGTTATCTTGTCAGCCAATGATGAAAATAATGATGAAGGTCGTCGATTCCACCAATGTCATGTTGTCGCATCAATTAGGATGTACTATATAACGGCATTCCAATGCTGCGGAATTTATTTAAGTTCTAGAACTTGACTGAACATGATAAATAGATATTATGTTTTGAAAAATATAAAATATTAGGTTAGCGTTAATATCATGCAAACAGTACGATGTTTTGGTGTGTTTAATTATCTATTCTTTGCCAAATGCTTTTACATATCTAAGTTATTCATTTGTTGATATTGTTTTTTAAATTTCATCGATTAGATATACAAATCAATCGACGATCGTTTTTGTAAGTTAATTTTTCATGTACAGTATTATCTATTCTATTTGTCTTCTTTAACAACGATTCCATGTGCAGATTTAATTATTTTAAATTCATTAGATTAAGGTGAACACCTGTTAAATCAGATTTTTGACACATCAATTAGCAGTGTACACGACTGAATCACGTGATACGTGTGATAATCTAATAGACATAGTTACTACACATTAGGTAATCTGAGTCATCGCTCTGCATTCACAATAACCAAGGATACTTCCTTAATGTAATGAGTCATCGTGGTAAATATCAGAATTTTCTTTACATTTTCCACTCAGTTAATTTAGAAAAGTTTATGATTACAATTCCTTGTAATGACACCATATCACGCGCGCAATGAAAATTATCAATGCATCATGAAGTGTTGTCAGTGAATGGAGTTATTTACGTTTATGGTGTTTTTCTCCGTTTTGAATAAATCGTATGAAATATTTACGATTTTTATCGGATCAAAAGTTCTTTCGAAAATATGATTGTCCGCAAAGTGAGAGTAATGTAGCATATCGAACAAGAAAATAGCGAAATCGATCTTTATGTTTCCACCTAATGGGGGAAGACTTATTTTGTGTTGTAAGTCCATCCGTCACACGCATCCCATATCATTAATCTCAAACCTCTTAGCGAAACCACACAAAATTGATAATTAGACACATTGAGTTGGTTCCAAAGACCTAATTAGTTTCTGATGACTATGAACTTTCTCTTCAAGGTCGTTGGGCAATAATTTCTATTAAGTGAATGCCATTAGTCAGTCTGTGAGCAAGATATTTCCTAAAATGCTTGACCGAACTGGACACAATTTGAGATACAGGTGCCTTGCAGAAGGTTCCGAGTATAGCTCTGATGAAGCATTAAATGAAATAGACGATGAAATGCTATATCTTTCTTATAGCTCTTAATACAAACCAGGCAGAAATATTCAATCTTGACAATAACGCAATAAATTACATAGACAATATTGAGCGTCCAGACAAATGTGGTATACCCCAGGTACGATGCTCAGAAGATAGAAATATAAATAGGTACGGTATGCATTTACTGAATATAAAAAAATAAATTATGTATATATTTGAAAAGGAAGGGTGGGTTCCAAATCATAGAGGAGCTGGAAAATGCAAATCTGGTGACCAGGGCATAATTGATTATCTACTAACGACTTTAAGCGGCTTCAAATTGTTGTAAAATTTTGAAGTCCTAAATTTGAACCTTTTTCTTCCAGATATTCACTGTGCTTTATCATACCAATTTCAGATATTCACTGTGCTATATCATATCAATTTCAGATATTCCCTGTGCTTTATCATACCAGTTTCAGATAGTCGCTGTGGTTTGTCATACCAATTTCAGATAGTCACTGTGCTATATCATACCATTTTCATATATTCACTGTGCTTTATCATACCAATTTCAGATAGTCACTGTGCTTTATCATACCAATTTCAGACAGTCGCTGTGCTTTATCATACCAATTTCAGATAGTCACCGTGCTTTATCATACCAATTTCGAAATGAATCAGCTGCATGTACTCGATGATTCTATCATAGAAAACTTATCATAGAAACTAGACCTATTAGATTGTGGGATGCGAAAAGAAAAAATGAAGTTCTGGCGAATATAAATATTAAAAATCTGAATTATACTGACTGTGACTTGAAGGAACTCATCAATAAAGATAATATAAAGCCAGACGACGTAAACAGAATCATCAGTGACATGAATAATGTTTTTATAAGCTCGGCTGAACTAACATTTGCTCATAACAATGTTTTGCAAATGCACACAAGGCAAAAACCGACTCTAAGCCGTGGTTTGGCAGTGAGTGTATGAAAGACAGAAAACACTACCATTTGTATAGGAATGTCCACGAACTTAGGCTGCAAGCGACAGTTTTTATGTGTAGATGTAACGTTGCATACTCCTGCCTAAAATAAAAATTCACAAAAAATAAAATACATGAGTAAGGTCAAAAAAGGTCTAAATTTTTTATACGTATAATAAGGCAAAACATAAGTATATCATTCACTTGACGAGACAAGTCAGTGGAAAATCATAATATAAAAATGCATGTTTCATTCCCAAAGGCCATTTTTGAGAACACATGATGCTCACAGTGCAAACACAAGACCTTTCCGTCCGTGATAATTTTGGAAACATTGTGTACTTAATAGCTTGATGCAATACAAAACGGTTGTCATCGAGGCAGTTTTTGAGATGTTCTACTTGCATTGAACCAGCGCGTCTACTGCTATAAGTGACTAGCTCTGTTTCCTAGCCGAATCTTGGTATTTCACTGGCCATATACTGTTCATTGACTACACGAAGTGTGTATGCCTCACATCAGTTTCAACAATAACACCAGCTGGAAAAATCAAATTCACAAAGAGATCCATATCTTTAATTATTACACAATAATAGCTCAAGAAGTCACACTATAACCTTAAGTTAAGATATCTGCCAGGAGCCAATTTACAAAACTACCCTCTGCCACCCTAGAAACACTGCAGCGAATAAAGCTAATATATTATAACTGCTAGTAGATACTGCAAGAACACTCATTCAAAGAATTACTCTCGTTTTTAAAAATTATTGCAAAGGAAATTACGCACATTATAGTCAAAAGATAGAGAGAGATTGGAATATGATAAATAATGTCGACAAGAGAAAGAACCGGTTCGGAGTAGTGCAATGCAAGAAATTAAAAAAAAAATATTTTAAAGAAATGAACACACATAGTGACGACCGTGTAATCCCAGAAACAGTTCAAGCGGCGAATGTTGTCGATAATTCTTGTTTGAATGACCCAATTACAGCATAAGAAATATTAAAAGTTGTTAACAATGTAAAATATAATAAAGCAGGTTCAATCTATACTATGTTAAATGAATATATGAAAAGCTCAATTGCTGAAATGTTAAAAGTGCATGTAAAACGTTTAAATATAATCTTAAATACTGGCTATGTACCAGACAGTGGGACTAAAGGTGTTATTGTGCCAATTTATCAAAATTAAGGTGGCAAAACCGATATGTCAAATTATAGACCTATTATTTTAGTAAGCTGCGTTGGTAAAGTGTTTACCGCAATACTAAACTTAAGACTCAAAATTCCTTGACGATAATAAATTATTATCTGAGACTCAAGCTTGATTAAATAATGGATATTCTACAATATATAATATTCTTCTTTTTTATAGCCTAATTGAATTTATTAGAATATGCAAAAAGAAACATTTTTTGCACGGTTGTTGATTTTAAAAGTGCTTTCACAATGGATGGAGAATCGGAGTATGACATAAACTGTACTCGGTAGGCTTCAGAGAAAAATGTTTTAATCTTATATTTAAAGGTTACTGCATTTTTATTTAGGAAAATATTAACGAGTTTTTTTTCCGGATGGATACTGCACTACCTTTGGAGTGAAGTACATACATCCGACAAAACGAGTTCATATTTTCCCATACAAATGCAATAACCTTTTTATTATATATTCATTTTATTATTCTTTCTAAGGCTTAATTATATAAATAAAAATACACTACAAGAAACAAAGTAATTAAATTTATCCTGTATTTCAATATAAATACACAAGTGCAGATTCATCATTACACAACAACAATATTATTGCATACATAACGCCTATCAAAATTTGAACTTAGTCGCGAACTCGACATCACTTTTAAAAGGAATTTTAGTTTTGGTCTACTTAAAATTGAAATTTAGTCATATTGTGAATGAATGCACCTTGCAACAACTTTTCCATCTGCTCTGGAATGAATTGATTCTTTGTGGTCGATTCTGCTCAGTTCCGCTGGATTTATTAGTTGTTTCAATTCCACACACACACACAAAATGTGTCTGTGATTTGAGCAGATGGCCTGGGACACGTTTTGACTCAGCTGTATGTGTGTTTCCGTTATGTCATTGAATGTTTGGAATCATAATGTGGGAAAATATGAACTCTTTCAATTGTAATTATCAAAAAGACGCTGAGGAATTTCACGTTCATTTCATTTTAACAAAGTAAGTAGGCTGGACATGGAACGTAGTTCAAATTACAGTACAATTTCGATTAATGTGTAAGCAAGCTTTAGAACCCACGACATAGTTCATATAATTCGGATCTGCGTAGTCATCTGCATGCTTCCCCAGTTATGTTATGACCTGTATTCAGTATCTTGGCGTCTATCGCTAGCCTAAATCCGAAACATTGTATCAACAAAGTAAACGCGGATATTTGCAAAGCGTCTAGTGTATCACAATACATTCACCCAGCGAAAATAAGAATTCTTCGTCATCTTGGCTTATTGGCTTTCAGGCTCTTACTTTTTTAACAAGACCTTCATTTCCTTTTTTCTCCACGAAGTGATAACTTTCGCGTAAGAAATGGTACGTATCTGACAACTGTGCAATAGCCCTTGCCGTCAGTATGCTTTTCTATGATATACCCCGAAGATCAGTGGTCATAGTCTGAACAATTCCATTAACGAAATGTTACAAACATTTCTCCTTTATATCTGTTTAAATGATTATAATGGTATTCTCAATACTGCATCTCTCACGCTTGTTGTAGACATTGTGAATATCACCATTCATTCGTTTGCTTGTTTTAAAATTTCATTTGTGACTCACTAAACTCGTCTGCATAAATTTATCATCTTTGCTTTCAAACAGACGAAACAGCTGTTTTAGTTCATCCACAAACAAATCTAATAAACTGACACCTAAAGTCTACTACGTGAGTGTACATGGCTTGTTACAAAGTAGTTCCTGTCGTCACACGTGTCGTGCACGTGCGTGCAATATGAGTGTTCAGTATCCTAAAATACTGCACAATTCTGACAATGTAAAGTTAACGGAGAAAATCATGGAGTAAATAATAATAATTATTATAATGATATCAAGTCATGTGTCTGTGTACATAATAAATTTTCGTGATTTTTCTGATGTGAAAAGAGGTGTAAAATAAGGGGGACATTTATCTCAATTATTGCTCTCTTTACTCCTAAAATGACCTAGAATTCATTTTATTAGGAGATGAGTGTAAAAGATGCGCTGCACCTTCCAAACATATTGAACTTGTTGCATGTTAAATGTTATGTTGCTTTTATACGCTGATGACACCATACTTGTCGCAGATAATCCAGCTGACAGGCATCATACTCTTGATGTTTGGTAGATATTGCAATAAATGGAAACTTAAAATCAACACAGAAAAAACAAAAAATATAGACTTTGATTAAAGAAGAAGCAAACATATTAATTTAACATAAGCAATGGCTACGTTGATGTTGTAGATGTATGCAAGTCATAAGAATGGAAAGTCCTCCAACGGCCTGAATTATCTAGTATCCATAGCTAATAAAAGTATACATTTACTTTAAAAGCGTATACACAATTTAGATCTGCCTATTGAATGTCAACTAAAACTGTTCTATCAAACCATTGTACTAATTTTAACATATGCTTGTAAAATGTGGGGATTTGTGAAAAATGTTTACAGTTGAAAAAAATTTATTTTTCTTTCCAAATTTGTATATCGATTGTCAAAAAATGTACCCCTCTATATATGGTGTACGGCAAACATGGTCATTTCGCCATACTTATCAACATTAAAAGTCGCATGGTAAACTGTTGGGATAAATTGGTCAGTGGTTATGAAGAAAAGTTATTTTATCGTATGCATTCTTTCTATACAAACACGTTGGTCATGATTCGTATGACGTCGATAATATTGAGTTAAGTTAAAGAGTGTGATAAATTCTCTTTAAGCTTTATAAACAAGCCTTCCGGATATCCATCGACAACCGGAACTTTTATTTTCAGCAGCTTGCAACGTTTCTATAATCTTTTTAAACTTTAGAATGATTTCAGCTTTATGTAAAGTTTTACCATTCCACTGGTTGATTAAAGAATAGCTGCTTGATATACTAAATCACCATGTGCTATTTCAATCGAATTCTCTTTGCATTTTGCAGCTGGCTCGTCTTATATGCGATAATAAACGGTAGCTTCCACCACATCTTCATACTTAACGCAAAATACACGTCTATCTCTTGAATTCGAGATTGTTTCTTTTGTCTTAAACTCAAACAACTGCTGAAGCTATCACAATATATTTTTGTGCTAAATACGCTGATAATAAAATTTCAACTTTTATCACGCTCTATTAACTTTTCCAGTATGAAATTTTAGTCTGTTGGTAATAATAATAATAATAATAATAATAATAATTTATTATTATTATTATTATTATTATTATTATTATTATTATTATTATTATTAAAGGGTTGTTATCTTTGTACAATAACTATTCTTTCATTGTACAAAAAAGTATTCAAGTGAAAGTGAAATATTGAAAGACAAATCAATTTAAACGTAGGCTAAAAATCACCATGAAAGAATATAATTTGCATTATGCAAACTAAATATGGTTTACGCAGCAAATCAAGTGTTGTTGGTCATGGGAGATCCACCGATAACATACACTTATACACAATATAACAAACCTGCATATCCACTTTATTTAAATTCATAACAGGAGATATCTTATTTTAAAGTATTTTTATTCGCTATTTTCAGCAGTCCTTACATGTGGTGGAATTGAATCCCATACAAGATTTTTCACCTTTGGGTTCACATTTTACCATTTTCAGTTTATATGGAAAGAAAGTGATTAATTCAAGCTCCTGTCACTTTACTGACTGCATCGTAATGGAGACACAAGTTTAATCGAAATATCAACAGCACACAAATTCATATCGAGATGCTGAAATACATGGATCTCAGGTGATCGGCTATATTTGGATGCACCTATAACGACCATGATAGATACGTTGTCAAGTTATATGACACGAGTTGTATTCAAGCAAAGTCATTCGCTAAATCATGATTGCGACATTTCTGACGTAATAACTCTTCAACCAACTGCAGTTCCGAATGATTGACAATATAAACAATTATGCTGATAAATTGTACATAACGCTAACTAACGTTTTAACCTGAGTATCAGCGTGACTCTAAAATGAATAGGCCAGGGGTCGGCAACCTATTTTACATAGCGTGCCACTTTTGTCCGGATTAATTACAAAATGAACGAACGCTTGCCACCAGTAAGACAGCAACACTATTAAAATCGAGATTTTTGGCTGCCCTTCGCGTGCCACACAAAACCTCTTGATGCGCTAAATTGTGGCACGCTTTGCCGTAGGCTGCCGACCATTAGAATATACCAAGGTTGTTTTCATAACATACATAATGCGCATGCGCAAATCACATAAAGCTACATTGACCTCTAAACATTAATACGTCTATAGAAGTTTCTAACCACCCCAAACATACGAAATTAACACAAATTAACTAAATTGAAAATAATGCATAAACAGCTTTTAAAAAGAGTGCTTGCAAAATAAAAAAAGATTAAATATCAGGCAAGACGATAAATATTCAAATAAGACAAACAATACTTAAACGAAACCGACGAAAAACTGTATGATGTTAACAGTGAAATGTAGCCATCAAAGCGAGAAAAAACAAATTGTGGAATGAAGCCAACCAAAACAGGCAAAACAAGGAGTGGAAAGCAGCCAACCAAAGCAAGCAAAACGAACTAATGACCTCTGAAACTGACTAAAGATGCATGAAATAAAATAATATAAAACGAAACAAATAAAATATTCAAAAGAGTGAAAACAATTTAAATAAAAACGAACACAGCACGATGAACGAATGAAAAAGACGCATAAGAAAGCAAATGTTAATGAAATACTAATGCCAAAGGAACAAACATAGTTATAGGAAAAGGGTAAAAAAGACGCAGCCAAATCCATACGAAAAGTCAGAATAGTACCTTATGCATTTACAGCTTTTTGTAAAACTGATGTTTTTAAGTTGCTAAGAATCTAAGGAAAGTTTTGTTTTAAAAACCCATCCAATAATGCAAAGGCCGATGTGCATTTTCCTGCAATACCTTAGGTTGAGTATCTATCACCAAGAAAGTATAAGAAAAATATGGAAATAACTGTCACTATTTGCCCATACTATAAAAAGCTGAATGAGTAAGAAAAAATATTTTTTTTTATACAGTTTGAAGGCCATAGACTAATCTTATCAAATGCACAAAGAAAAAGGTATGTGTGTGAATTTGTTTTTCTTAGTATGGCACAATTTTCGAGACCAATTCAATTTTCCGCAGCAGAACCGTATTTTCGCTTGCATGATTGTTTTTGAGATCATTAAAATTGATTCCAACTTTATATTTTTTTATATATCAATAAGAGAATGAAGTCGGACCCACATCTTTTGCATCGAGTATCTCCCAGAGTTCATTGCACTATAATGCAGCTATGTACTAACAAGTGACGTGTTATGGATGAGATCATAATGTAATGATTACGTCATTTCGTACTGCAGAGTAAATGTGTCCTTGTTCCTTGAACACAATTAACTTACCATACAATTATCGATAACAAAATCAAATGAAATCAACATCCCTGCAAGATATGAGTTCATAATTGTGATCACCTCATTAAACTGTGGAACGTGGTCCCTGGATCACTATCAAGCCCGGGGTTTATAATTAGATGCGTACGGCAAAGAAAAAAAATCAATATATTGGCATGTTTTGTTTCTTGCATTTTGGGCAATGCAATACTAGTTATTGATTAGCTTACAAAATCCTTGTTTAAGTTCTGTTTGATTTAAATTCTTCTGGGATGACACGTCTGAGATGGGCTACAAAAATATTCAAACTATTCAGTGGTATCCTCAGAACTAATCAGGGGTATATCAGTCGTAATGAAGAAACTATTACAAAATCAATCACTCCTCCTTCCAAGAAGTAAGGAGTACGCTTTGATGGATTCGAAAGGGATCATACAATTGTGACTTGAATCATGAAACATACGGGCGGAACACAAGAAGTCTCTAAAATTCAACATAAAGGCTTTGGAACTGATCAGGTTTCTGGAAATTATCCAAGGTTATAATTGAAACGCTTCAGTAAGAAAGACATACGGTTATTAGGACAAGCTAAAATAGAAGATCGATGATAAACCCAAAGAAGCGTTAGAATTCAAAGGCAAGGAGACAGAGAGTTAGAACAGAAGTATAAGCACGCTAGTTAAAGCTCCTGGTATAACAAGAGTGAGGCAGAACACGCGACAAGCGTTCATGGTCCACTTTATTAAAGAGATGGAATTGTGTGGGAGCTTATAACAAAAAACACGTGCAACAACTAGAGCAATGTAATTTTGCAGTTAGAATACAAGATCTTTGAATAATCACATATATTAACAAAAGAAATAAGGTTGGAAACCCTCAAAATGAAAAAATAAAGAGAAGGAGAGGCAATCAACAAAGGCTCAACGAACAGTGAGACAGAAAGACATACAGACCGGCAGATATTTAAACGAGAAAAGCTGCCTGCAGAAGGTACCATTTACCAATTACAATGCACAACAAAGAATGAATCTGATTATTGGTGGGCCCTGAGAAGATGTAACATATAGTGAAAGCCCATATAATAGACTGAAGCTAGAGTTGTCATTTAATCTGTTACATCAATATATCATGCTGGTTTTCATTTAGGTTATTTGGTTATAATTCTCTCGTTGGCAACTGGTAACATACTAACATCATTGTCCACCATGCTGATACCAATACAAGTAATAACAATACTAAACTGACCATTCTCCAAACTCATTTGTGTCTGCCATATGTTGCCGACAAGCAATAACGGCTTATACAAATTTCCAGTAGACTCCTGATATACATTGCTATGTATTGTAGTTGTTCTGAATATATATATATATATATATATATATATATATATATATATATATATATATATATATATATATATATATATATATATAACCGAACATACAAAATTGGAAAATATGTTAATTACAGTACAATATCAGTGATTTAAGAGAAATGTAGGTTTGTGGTGACCTAATCTGTTTCAGTAAATTATATTTTAGATTTTCAATGTAAAGTATTATACCCTATCTAACGAAAAAAGCAAGTCCAATTAAACAACGCAACACCAGTTTATTAACACTGTTGACAACGTTGACAAGGACATAATCACTTTGTAGTGAAGTAAAAAAAACATACGATTTCCATGCATGAAAGATAATGCAGCTTCCATGTATTGCTCTAGGCCACTAAATGCGTACTTCCTTGCTGCAAATATAACATTTGTAGGCACACGTATATCAAGCGTCGCATTCAATTATGACAAATCTGGCATTTTGACATGTGACAACAGTAGTTTTTTTACATGTAAGATTATGGGATTGACATCAACGTTTACATTCGAATATAAATTAAAAATCGTTTTCGATAGGTGAATCGCATGAGCATGAGCAGTAATTTATGAGATTATCACGGCGAATTCAGAATGTGAGGAACTATACTTATCTTGCAAACCGAATCAAGGACAATATCAAGAAAATGTCAAAGGGAACAATACACCAAAAATGTAAGGAATTACACGGTTTTAGGAACATCACAACTTATGAACACTTGGGCTTAACTCTAAATTAATTTTTATTTTGGCACATACATGTACAGGAGAGAACTACAAAACCATGAAAAAGGTTAAACACTACAAAATTTAAAATTAAAACTTGAGAGAAAATCATTAGAACGTCTTTATTTCACCTTTAAAAGACCTCTTTTGGAGTACTGGGATATTATTTGGGCTTACTGTACCCAGTATGAAAGAGATGAAATAGAAGCTATAATATACATTATATTCTAGAAATACAGGGGTCAAAATGAGGAAGACTGTCAACAAGGCGCTACAAACATAGAATAGCAACTTTAAAAAATGTATTCTGTCATAGCTCCAGGCTTTGAATCCGCCAATAGTCCAGTAGGTACATAATAGATAATTTCATCATGGAACAAGCCTACAAGTTACCTTTGCCAGGGTAAATCAATACCTAAGTTCATTTTTACCAAAGTCCGTTGCAAAATGGAATCTGCTCTTTGGTAATTTTATACTACCATTCGTTTGGCTCTTTTTAATCACATCTAAACATGAATGTAGAAAAAGTCCCAATATATTACTATCAAGAAGACTTCGACATTGTCATAGCACTTGATGTTCATGTCCTGAATCATAAATTGCAAATCATTTTCTTTTAGACTGTAAAAAGTATGTCACCCTCACAAAAAGAACAATCAGAATATTGCCTCTTATTTATTAATGGGTAAACTCCTATAATCGTGTGCGGTCAACGAGGAGATCTTCAAGGCGGTCCATTAGCACATAGTTACAACTAAGATATTTGTCTTCTCTTTAACCTGTTAGATCTCCGGAACTAGATCTCATAAAAAGTCATTTACTGCAAACCCCATTCTGGTATGACCATTCATTAAGGAGGCGTACTGATAGCAAGATTTTCAAGATGGCGGGTATATTGGACGTCAGATCGGTTCTTGTTCTTTAAGGACTGACTAGGTATCATAACAAGGCTTGTAGTGAAAACCACCTGTTGATTTGACCATCATTTCAGGAGGAGTAATAGTTTCAAGATGGCAGCTGTTGCGGCCATAACGGACTTAAGATCAGCATCGCTTTCATTTAGGAGATAATGAACATCATAACATGTCTTTGAATGTAAACTCCATGTTGATACGACAACCCTTTCAAAAGGAGTAACGATAGCAAGATTTCAAATATGGCTATTGTGCTAACCATATTTGATGTCCGAGAAGCACCGTTTTCATGTAGGACCAACTAGACCATGAGATCAATTTGTGTGTAAATTTTAAAGGCAATGTTTCCAATTAGTTTAGGAGTAGTAGCGATAACGAACTTGTGCTACGGACAGACAGACGGAAGACAGACAACATACCATCTAAACATTTCTTATAGTGTATGACCAGCTGAGGTATAAAAAAAAACATTTAAGAAGCTTACTATTTTTAATAACGGAGGCCATAATTGACAATAATTATATAATTTGTGCAATTTTAATGGTTCTTCGTGCCAGCAGCAGAGTGGGTGAACCGACCTTTTGCTGGAGCGTCATTTTTGGAAAAATAATGCTTCCTACGAAAAGGAAAAATTAAGGTCAATAACGCCAAACAAATGCTTATAGCTAACCGAGAGTTTCTGTAATTGGGTTAGTTCATTTTGTTACTCTATCGTTGTCGTCAGTGTTTTTCTTAGAAAGTATACGCGCGTGTTTACCAGCCGGATGTTTCAGAGGTCGCACCCCCTCTGCTGCTGTAATTGTCAGTCTCTCATACAAAGATTTTATCAAGAATAATACGATATCGTGATCGAGGATCATGTAAATTATTGTTATTAATCCGTGTGGGTTAGATTGTACTTTTGATAAGAAGTTTTTGAACTTAATCATGTCCATGTCTCCACTACACCAAGTCTGATGAATATTTCGTAGAGTATGCGTATCAACTCCATTAAATACAACTAAAATATTTCAGTTATCACTAATCACATTAGGTATTTGTGTATATCGCTGAAAAACATAAATCACGTCTGCGTTTTTATGCCTGCCTCGAGAAAATATTCAAGCTGGATCTGATTGTTTGTCCAGCATTACATCATCATATACTACGAGATTGTTAATAGATCCATCGAGGTCATTTACAGATGGGGCTTCATCAATATCGGTGATAAAATCAATAATATCATTGCTGTCCTCGTCCAACAATTTTGCATTTTCTTTACAATCTTTAAGCACGTCGTAGCATCGCTGATCATCAACTGACGGAGATACTAAATACAACGTATCCCATTTGATCCATCTCATTATCAAATTAAGTAGCAATTGCGTTTTACCAGACCCAAATGGACCTATGATAATTGTTCTGATATAATTTGGTAGAGATGGATGATGTTTAACTGGTTCTTGATTTCGTGTCGCTGAGAAATCAATTACGTTCATATAATTATAATATGGATCTATAATGTGTTCGATGCAGAGCATCCACCCCCACAAGTGGATTAACAACGATAATTAAAAAAAATATTAAAAAAATGCACTTGCAGGCAAGTGTGTGAAATATGGTACCAAAAATGTATTTATTTTCCTGACACAGTCAGGTGGTGATATCGCTGCTTCGCTAGGAAAATCACCAGGAGCTCCATGGGCTAAATACCCAGGAGAAAAACATCTTCCAGGATATAATTATTGCGGTATTGGAACTCGACTTGATATTCGACTTGATAAACAAGATCAACCAAAACCTGGTGAATATCCAATAAACGCTGTTGATAAAGCATGTCATATTCACGACGTTGCTTATAAAGGTAACGATCTGCATCAAAGACATATTGCAGACGTGAAGATGATTCACTCGTTAATTCTATAAAAATAAATCTTTCAAAGAATCATTAGCTAACTATCTAATAAAATCTGCGATGAAAGGTAAATTATTTTTCGGAACCGGTAATTAATCAACCGATTATTGAAATAATGGAATCGATTTATTATAGCCCAAGAGGATATTGGAAAGGTAGATCAGCGACTAGTAAACTCGCTGATGCAGCCAATGTTTCACGTTCTGTTGCTGAAAAATGGTTAGCGCGACAGGCAATATGGCAAATTTGTCTATCACCGCCTAAAAATTTCAGTATGCACATTTTGATGTCAGCGTTTATAAAGAAGTTCATCAAGCAGCTATTTTATTTTTACCACACGATACTATCAAAATTGGTAGAAGTCAATTAACATACAAATACGAGTTGACTATCGTTGTCGTTGCAAGTAGATATAAAGAGGCAGAGCCGTTATCAACTAAAACAGCAGCTGAGGTTTCATCTGCGCTTAAACGAATTTATCAACGAGGACCCTTATAATTGCAACAGTTGCTACAGGTCATAGCAAGGAATTTATTCGTGCAGTATCGTCGTTGGTGAAAAAACATAACGACAAAATCAGACGAGGACATACCGCAATTCATCGCGATGAGGCAATTGTTGAACGATTTAATCGAACACTTGCTGAGCAGTTATTTGGATAACGATACGCAAAGGACATAATTCAGAAAGACAAGAGATCTCGTGAATGGGTTGCAAAATTACCAAGTGTGATAGCTGCGTTAAATAATGAAATCACTCGCAAAATTGCTATGAAAACCATCATCGTGAACACAAAAAACATATACCGATACAACAACGTGACTTTTCAGAACAACCAGCATTAGGTAATTTGACTGTAAGATATTTATATGAACCCGGTGAACTTGAAGGTGGTACAAAAAGAGCGACTGATCCTATTTGGAGTATTACAACACATACAAGTTCTAGCGTGGTTACATCTACGGGTCGACCTGCAATCTACAGATTAGATTCAACTGCTCCTCAACGTGGATTTGTACGTGAACAATTACAAGTAATTCCTGAAGACACAATTACTACCGCGATCACTTTTGTAAAGCACCAAGGGTGCTGCCACCCCTACGTCGATTACATTATAGACATGTCAGAAGCGTATTTTCTCGTGTATGACCAAGACTACTATTAATTCTGTCTATGGTAAATTGTATTGGATTATTATTTGAATAATGCCACAACATTACTGTGTTACAGCTTTTACAATGATTATTTTGTCGTTGTTTCAGCGTTGTTACATCATTGAGATCAAAGTGTCGCTTATTTTCTGTCACATTGTTTATAATTAACTATTTTTTTCTTACTATATCATCGTTAGTTTCCTGAGTTTGATTATTATTTTCTGTAAAGTCTATGACAATTCTCCGCAACTGAGGTATTTTTCTGACTCTTGTCACTACTAGATAAATTAAATTTGACAATTCGATACGATCATCACGATCCAAACTCGCGTTTCAGAAATAGTTAATCCTTGTGATGAATAAATCCTCATTGCTTATCCCAGCATCCATGGAGTTTTGTCCATAGTTATCGAGCTCTCAACAACACTTACAGAAACTAAAACAAGATCATTAAATACAAGATTTTGTTTCTCTGCCGATCCTGGTATATCAAAATCGATATTTTGTCGTCGCGTATCTGCTGGCCGAAAACACAACGTTACGGATAGATTTGAATTTATTTTCTTTAGGTAACAAAAATAACGTCTGTTGAAGTGTATCAGGAACTATCTTTCTACCTGCAACTATCAAATCATTTGCAGGAAATCGCTCATAGAAGTTTCTGAAGTTATCTTATGCATTATTTCACACTGAATTTTTTTCGGTTGTAGTCTGATAAATTTCTTAGACTCTCTTAATTGTTGACCATGCGGTCTATGATCATTAGTTATTTCTTCATAATAATCCACTAAATTCTTTAATCATTCATGTGGAGATAATCCAACAAAAGGTGGTGGTTGACCATGATCGTCACTCATTATTACAGCAATATTTTTTGTCAACAACCAAAACAAAAGAATATTTTTAACGTTTCTAGCGACACTGTAAATATTTCATCCCAAAGAATTATCCATGGAATATATTTCTCTCCCATTCGTTCATGAGCCCATTTATCTCCCCCCCCCCCATCGAAATAATTTTTGATAAGTGCATGATTTAATATTTCTTTCTTTCATTTCTCTTGCTAGTCTCTGTGTAGGTGTTAATACAACTATTTCTGAACAACTGTTAATAATTCGATCACACGAGTTGTTTTACCAGAACAACCCGATCCACTGATATAAACTGTTTTATGTCTAGCTACAGGATCATATACCGATGGTGCTGATGACAATTTTAATATTTGATTTTTTTTGGTAATACATATCTTTAATCGAAACACCAGCGGATTCAGAATAATCAAGTATTTATTCTCGCTTTATTCTCCATTCACCCCATGATGCATAAGTGCCAATATGTGGTTGTTCTAGCAATCCTGTACTTTTTTATTGATATAAAAGTGAATCCGTAGCGACTCCGACAGCAAACTCAGAAACTCTATTTATCATCGATAATAGATTTGTTGAAACATATGCGATCGTTGAAGATCTTAAATGAGTAAACTGCGGTGACTCACCATCAATATATCTCAGAATTATACTTAATTTAGGTAAATTTGGCAAGAAAACTATTTCTCGACTAATAAACGTATTCATATTCTTTGTATCAGCAATTATCAAATCTAACTTAGCATCATCTATAATTAATCTTGTGCAATGTCCTTTATGATCATGCGATCCTCCTTGGGTGAATTTGCCAATTATTTTTCTACCAAGATCTTTTGCTATTTATTTTCAAAATCAGTCATATCAAGAGTTTCATCATCAGAATATTTCTTTTGTGGCGGTAACCAAACTTCTTTCTGAGAACGATATCATATAATTGCTTCACTTACAACCAACGATATCAGTATTTTTACATCGAGCATATATCGTAATAAAACTATTGGTACCCAACTTTTTTTCTGAAAAGTGTTTACCAAACCATATAACAAATCGGATGAAGACCTTTAGCAAACTCGAATGACTCGTTATAGGCGAATCCAGTCAAGTCAATATCTAAAGGTCCGTTTATCGATACTCTGGTCATCTCGTGTGTTGGGTGTCCAAATCTCTTAAAATATTCCGAACACTCTCCCACCCCAAGAAAACTTCCTGAATAACATGCGACCATGTCAACCGAGATAACATCTTCATGATCGTATTTACTGTTCCACAATCCACCGTGTCCTTATTCTATACAACTACGTTGTATTTCTTCAAGAAAATCAAATCGAGTTGGTTTCCACGAATGTTTCTTTTGAGCAAAATGAGCCGCGACTGACGGAACGGTAAAACAATTAATCAGTAATTATTTAGTATCATCATGAGGTATATTCAGCGATAATTATCGCTGCGTAAATGTTTTCATTTTTTCGTGGAGAGATTCTTTACAATATATTTCACCATTAGGTCTTACAAACTGATCAAACTTACTTTTTTCTTTGATACAGATACTTCCATCTGGTATAATCAATTCATTGTCGTTTTCAGAACTCTGAAATAACCATACTGATACAGGATCGTTCTTACTTATTTCGTTAATAAAATCGAATATATCTCCTTGGTACAATTTGACAGTTCGATTTCGTGCAAATATTGTAACTGCATTAGTCTCCACGCATGCGCATTATGATCAATAATTTCAATTGAAGCTCCTTTCGATTGATACTTTGATTCGTATAAAATCTCTCCGGATATCGTTTGTACCATTATTGGGAATTTTAATCTCTTTCCTAATTCAGCTACATCATGTATTGTAGCTCCGGTATCTTTGACTGATTCAGCCCATTTGTTTATTTTTTCACGTCGCTGATCCTTTAAACCATTTCCACGTATCGTGCTTAAAATATTCCGTTACTCGTTCGGCTACATAATTTATTCTTGATAATTTCATCGGCGCAAGATCATCAACGATGGGTTTATCATCTAGCGGATAAATGGCATAAATAACCACGGTTGCAGGATTTGCTCGTTCATAATATGGTTTGTCAATACCAGTCAACATCCCTGGCTTGGAATTTTTGAGTTAATACGGCGATTTTTTTCATTATGAAGGACAGGGTCAGGTTTGTCACGGATAATCCAAGTATCATTGTCTGTTTCTTCTAATACAATAAACTTTGCTCTTAAAAAATATCTATGATCGTCGAGATAATTAATAAGCGTTGCCGCTCGATCATCGTTCATTGTAGCATCGATAAAACCTTTGGTGTCGCGCATGATTGTAATTTTGACCACACGTGAGGTGCATCATCGTTGCGAAATTCTTTTCTAGCATTTCGAATACTATTAATCAGAGATTCGGTCGGATCAACCAGAGCTCGCATCGGTAAGTCAGGGGATGTTCCGTCAAGATCGAATCTATACTGAGGCTTAATCTTAATTCTTAATCGCTGCTAATATCTCCATATCAAAATTAAGACAAATATTTAAATTGAATATAAATTGAGTTAGAGGAGAAATTCAGTTGTGTGTGCAAAGTGGTGGTAAAAAATAAAGAGAGCTGAAAAGATATGATTAAAAAAATAACACTGACAATGATGAGGTTATAAGAAACTCTTAAGACTATCTGGCTAGATTTTCAAAAGAATTATTTAGACAAATAATATTATACATAAATGAAGCAAAATGAATTTGTGAGACATACTATCATCAAGAATTATGAAAAATCTCGTGATGGTATCATCAGACACAGTCGAATAAAAGACCAGTTGGTAATGTCACTAATACTGGTTATTTTAAATTTTCTGCTGCGGAAGAAATATTATCTTTGTCATAAATTTATTTACGAGTGTTATCACGGAGTAATCGAAGACGATCTTGTGATCGATCATACGATCGGCAGTAAACTCGATAATTCCTTGAGTAATTTACGTGCTATTACACATAGTCAGAATAAAAAATTTTGTGATACTGGAAAATATAATAAAATTCATAGGGTCGTTAAATCCATAAATACAGAGGCTGACGAAGAAACAATATTTAAATCAATGAATGCAGCTGGCAAATATTTCGATATTTCGGTACGTTCTGTAGAATTTGTCGCAAATAATATTACCAGATCGGCGTTTTCGAAAAAAATAAAAACAAAAAATATTATTTCAGTGTCTCCAGGGTGTGTTAGATACAAACATATGAAGATAGATAACTCTGTCAAGAATACGTAGAGCGGTTAAGGAGTTATCTCTCCTGTATTTTAAGATAGTATCATCTTCTAAATAAATTATTTTTGGTTAATTTTTTCCCCATCTTGTTGCAAATAATATAACCAAATCGGTTTTTTCAAAGAAATACAAACAAAACTATTTTAGTTCAGAGTTAATTAATCTTCGATGACAAAGTACCCTGTTTATAATCCTTTACAGCGTCATGTGGAATAATTCTGTCAGCGATGGTAGAGTCTGTAGTCTTTTATTTACTGATGAATAGTGTTTTTCTGGTTATTTTTTTAGGAAACGTTGTCTTTATTTCTCTGAATCTGTCAGGTTTTTCTTGCTTCATCTATAATTTGTCAGCGATTGTAATTAAGAAAAACAAACAGCGAATAACCCACACTCATTGCGTGAGCTACGTTTAGATGTATTTGTTATGCATAAAATAAATATCTTTCAACCCTGAATTTGTCAGGGCAGAAATACGCATATAATTATTTTAATACGATGTGTTCTGGAAAATCAAAATAAATCAGCGCAGTGGTTATTATAATGGTCATTTATTGAAATCCAGTATAGGTAAATTCATAATAATTTCTGAAACGTAAGATTGGAACATAGCGCAATGCTAGCATGAATGATTCTCATACTTCGGGGTCCGCGATCGAATCCAGTGACTGATAAATTTTCGACGTTGGCGATATTTCGCGATTTTTCATTACGAGGGTGGGGATGCAACCCAAAGATCGAACTTCAACAGACAAACACACCTCCCCACAACGTCACCACGTGGTGGGCGCCATTTTGCACTCTCCCGGAGTCGATTTCTGTGTGTGTGTGTGTGTGTGTGTGAGTGTGTGTGCAGAAATGATGAACGTAGAGAAGTTTCCCCGTATATGTACTGTACCGCCCTTAGAATTAAATTAGTGTTGTATCGTCCTTAGAATTAAGTTATTTACGGTTGCACATTGTACAGATTGTATATACTGTAAATATGCTACTATATGTACTGTGCCGTCCTTATATCTAAGATTGTAATACTGTAAATATGCTACTATATGTACTGTGCCGTCCTTAGATCTAAGATTTTTTATTAAGAATTAGACATTATTTTTAAGCTGATCTAATTCAATACAAGAATGTTCATAATTCTTAATTTGATCTCTATCACACATAATCATAATAAGATATTCTCGCTGCAGTTCATTTAATTGTTCCAGCGTTAACAAACATTTTTCATTTCCTTATTCACCCATAATTATATTAACACTAAATTGTTCTGTATTCACTTGGGATGGTGTCATTATTGTTCCGTTGCATTTTCAAGTATCTCTTTTTCGTGTATACAAACTCTTACATGTTGGTACATTATATAATACCTCTTGATTAAATAATTAATTTGTAAGCACTCTACATCATTAATAACCGTTATGATCTTATATATAAATTTATACTCAGAATTTCATTCCTTAAATCATGCCAGTATCCGTTCTGGCAGTTAGTTTGAAATTTATTCTTGATAATAGCGGATTATAAAATCGTAGATAACCGGATTGTTTCGGTTCTTGCACGATCAAATATCCGGGAGGGACTTGAGGCGTAAAAATATACAAAATATATCCTTGCTGAGCTTGATTTGATTTTTCAAGATCTGTTTGATAACTACCATCTATTGCATCACATACAAGATTACTGCCATCGTTTGAATTATATTTACAATTCCCGGTGAAATATGACGACCTTCACCTTATCGATTATTGTTATATCTGAGAATATTTTCTGGCTGTGGTTTTTTCTCCCCTGCTCAAGTATTTTAGAAATGTATTCATCAATGATATCATTGACTGATTTCTTTAGTTCAGCAGCTTCAAATCCAGGAAATTTAAATGTTGCGAGATCAGCTTCTGCTATCAAGTATTTCTTAAGAAATTTTTGTTTATCGTGATACCCTGAGTTGATTACCGTTTGCATAATGCTTTGATAAACAATTTCTAGGTCAAATACAATCTGGTTTAAAAGCTCTATTTGTTTAATGATTTCATCTTTTGTAGACGTCACGTCAAAAAGATACTCGGTGAATAATTGGCGTAATTTCTTTTGTTGCTGATTGTGTTCACGATTAATATCATTAAAAGTAATCTTGATATAACTGGCGATACATGGCTTTTTTTGGTGTTCCGTATAACCACTATATTTCATTAAAGTGGGTTTGTAATTCACCACCGTCCAGATTAGCTTTTATCACTTTCCACTACGGATTGGTTTCATCATTTACAATATTTTCCCCATACGAGCGTTTATCAGAGGTAAAATCAGATCGCGCAGGCTCAGGTATTGTTGTAGGCGCTGATGAATTTATTTCTATCGCAGCTTATAATGTAGGTTCTTGAACTGTTATAAGCATTTTTGAGTCTCTTTTTATTAAATATTTTATTATGCGCTTAAATTCATCATTGATTCGTTCAATTTGATAACTGTCTGATGTTTTTACAACAACCTGCCAGTCAGGAGTTCCATCATCCAGATTTTTATTTGCAGATACAAGAGAATTATTTGCTTCTAATCCACCAAATGATTTTGATCTAATATTGGGCCAACTGTAATATACTCGTAATTGTGCAAGAGCAATTTCTTTCATTGGAACTGCAGTTGGAGTGTTAACGCTGAATTCAGGACTGGTTGAGCAAACCGACATCATCGTGGCGATCTGTTAAAGTAGTTCTGTCATTATTATTTAAATCCCGATTATCTAAATGAATCACAGTCATTGCTTCTTTGTAGATTTTAATCATCTCCGCGAACTCAGAATCTGATATTTTTCCATCGTTAAGGCTTGTTGATAATAACGAGGATAATTTAGAGTATGCTAGCGTTGCTGTATGCAGTTTTACTATATAATCACGTAAATTTTTGGATTGTGCATGTATATATTTTTTTCGCGATGATATTAAAAAGACCAGCAATTGTTGTTGCAGCTGAAACACAAACTGTTACAACTGCTAGCGATGGTGTTATTGTTGATAATAATACGCCGGTTCCAGCAATAACAGCAGATGCCGAATACACAATTACGTCAACGATAACTACACGTCTACGATATTTTTATTTACTTTTTCTGTATGCTCACCAACGATATTCTGTAGTTTTGTTTGCCATTCACGTGCTTGATTATATCTATAATGTTGTGCTGCAACATCACGTTGAACGTTGATTGGGGAGCTCATTACATTTTAATTATTTAGTAATCAATTGAGGTGTTTCAGCGACAAATTCCAGACACCACCAGTAAGACGCTGCTGTTAATTTGTTTATTAGATGATTCTAGTATAAATGTTTCTTCGTCTCCTTCATTTAACAAAATAGACACGGTTTAAGAAAAATTATCGGTTGAATCACGCCAGGGATACGTGGTAAATATACTAAAATTTTCACCGCTGAACACGGACAGCCTGTACGCACCAGTGGCTTCTGCAGTATGTTTGATAGTGTTAGTTCACTATGACCATGTTGAGATTCCTGATGACACTGTGTATACTATGTTGGTAATCTGCTTATGTGGAATTATAATCAAATTAGTTGTTTTAACGATATCAGGAATTCCACTTATAACATCTTTTTTTTTTCTAATCTTTTCAAGATCTGATAAAGCTGTTTTAATATCGCCTAGTGTTTGTTAATTTCATAGAGTTTTATGTCAACAGTCAACGGACTTCCAACGAAATGATCTGCGATTTCATTAAGTTTTCGAAAGTTTCTACGGAGATTTGAAAACATATTTAGGTGAACATCATATTCAGCTCTCAGCGTGGTTAATTTAGTATGTACTGGGTTATAGTTATTGTCTACATATTGTTTTATTGCGGCATCTCATCAAATGTTGGATCTCTTAAAACAACTATTTTACTTCCGTTCATGCTGAGTTCACCTGTCATTGTATCACTAGTAGATCGTAAACGAATGTCAACACATTTTGTAATTTCATTTCTAATAGTTGCGATTGATATACTAGAGTCTCTGATTCTACCACCGTCAGTAAATATTGGAATATTATCCGTAGCAGCACCGAGAACTCTACGCACTATGTCATTCCATTTGATATTACTCGTCTTTAAAACACCGTATTTATCCTGAAAAACAACAACTTCATATCGGTCAACTCCAGAGAGGGGCATAATATCGGCAAGTTCATCTTTAGTTGCGTGATTTGACAAATCATCTTTTTTTCCCTTGTCATTGATAGAAAAAGATAAATAAATAAATAAATAAATATTCACCATTATACTTTAAGATCTATTTAAATCGTCTACTTGTATAATCTTGCACAACTTTATGAGGTGGTAATATTGATAAAGATATAGCGTCGAGTACAGAAATCATTTCACGCCCGCATATTGGCGGATCAGTTATTGTCTGTGTCGGTAATGTTGAATAAATTCTTTTGATGGAGCCAACCCATGCTAATCAAAATAAACAATTCCACGTGGATCAATTGCGTATGCCACCCAATGAGTGCCAGGACCATAACTATTATCGATATTGATAATGCCCGTGTTAATTTGTTTGGTTTGAAAGGTAATCGATCGCGCATAAAAACACATAAGAGTTTTGATATTTTTAGCAGCATCATGTAATCAAAATTTGACATTGGAAAGACTAACGAACTGTTCCTGGAAGTCTCAGACCTTTTCCGTATCGATAAGGAATTCCTGGTAATCTTAGGCCGCTCTCTCTTTTTTGTATTCCTTTACCTGTTGCTTACCTTATGTGGCGTGATAACGGTAAACCTCGTCATGGCCATCTCAGTAACCAAATGCGCCAAACAAGAGCACAATTTAAGTATGCTCTTATATTAAGTAAGAAGGAGGAAGTAAGAAGGAGGAAGTAAAGCATAGAGCAGACTCGTTAGCACAAAAAATTGAAAATGTCGACCAACGTGAATTCTGGAAGCAAGTTAAACAAAATACTACGACAACTTTCAATAAACTACCCATTTGCATTGATGGGAACCATGGTCAGAATAATATATGCAACATGTGGGAAAAATCATTTTGAAGACTTACTCAAAAGTGTTAAAAATGAATCAAATAAGAAGCATGTGTTTTCAGCATTGAATACCCCTTCTGCTCTTAACTTCTTTCAAATTACCATCTCCTCCCCCTGTACGTCTTAACGGCAATGCTCTTACATATGTCAACAGTTATACCTATTTGGGTCATATTTTGAAATCCAATCGGTCAGGTAATGAGGATATGATGAGACATTACCGATTTTCGTGTACTCGAACAAACATGCTTCTATGTAAATTTAAGAATTGTTCATTGAATATCAAAATTAGATTATTCAAATCTTATTGGTGCACTATGTATTGTGCTCCCCTGTGGACAAACTTTAGTGAATGTATGAAAAGAAAACTAGTTATTGGTTATAATAATAGTCTTCGTTTTCTATTAGGTCTTCCTAGGTGGAACAGTGCGTCCAACATGTTTGTAAATTATAATGTATTCAGTTTTGATGAAGTAATGAGAAAGTATGTTTTCTCAATGATGACATGAATATCTAATAGTAAAAATTGTAGATTGAAATCTCTTTGGAACTATGACATTCATTTAAATCCTCATATTATTAGTAGATGGAACAAATTACTCTTTAAATGTGCCGTTTTATTTCATTCTAACAATGCATGGCACAATTAATTATTGTAGATGGATATGTATACTTGTATGTATGATATATATGTTCTTTTATGTTTACAATGTTTTTACTTTATAATTATATTTTAATTCAGAGGTATGGACTTTGTAGTCTGAAATAAAGAATTCTTATCTTATCTTATCTTTAATGCCATTCCAATAGTGGTTCCAACAGCACCAAGTGCGGCTGCTATTGCAACAGTTGGTGCAGCTGCGGCAATCAACGCTGGTATAGCTGCAAGAAGTGGAAATATACCACCGGTTTTAATTGAGTCTTTAATAGCATCAGCAGAAAGATTGAGTTTAACGCCTGTTTTTGATTGTTTGGAATTATTGAAATGTCAGAGTTGACCTTCTGGCAATGATAGTTTATTTTGACCACATGTGATCTGATCTTTACTTAGTGATATTTTTATTCCGCAGTTCTTTGCTGAATTCGATTGAATCTTTTTAATCTGACCAGGACACAGACTGACACTAACATGATGCTATAACATTATAATATCATGAGCGATTTAATTACATGTTTTCTACTGGAGGGCCAATAACTCTCATTCGTCCACCAGCACCTTCAGGTAACATCGATTTGTCACTGAGTATAACAGTAATTGTTCTGTAATTAAGACCACCGCCTGGGTTTACACGAGCTCGAACATGGATATCAACAACAGACTGTCTATTTAAATCAAGATGTTCCAGAGAGAAGTAATAGATCGGATACCGATTTATAAAATCTTTTTGTGATATTTGCAAACCAGTATCTATATTTTGATCATGTCCCATAAATGTCATCAAACGATGATATGCACGTGCTACATGATTATTTTCAAAATTCAATAATATATCTTCAGATGGTTCTTGATGTTCGTTTATTCTTAAAAAACCTAACTAACTCCAAGATCGTCGAATATCATATGACTATGATTCTGTAAGTTTAATCGCTCAGAATTCTGAAAACCAATAAAGATATGTCTTGGTGCAGAAACACCTTACTGGGATGCTATATGTCATGTAAATGAACCATTAATGTTGCTCATAACACTATCCGTGGTTACTGTTAACAGTGAAAACAATGATTAACTACCTGAATCCAGAAAAGAAAGTAATCTTTGTTCTTCAGCAATTGTTGGAGTCATTACCAGCATCCATAACGAACGTTTTGTCAGCATTACTTTAGTAGCATCAGCTCATGTAGCTCGCCAGATAACATCATTATCATCATCCTTTCTAACAAGCACAACCGTATGTTTAGCACCAAAGATAACCTTTTTCACATTTCTACAAAATCCAAAGATGTGGGAGAGTGGAATTGCGTATGAAAATCTTTTACGATCACCCTTCAACACAAATTGAAGTCTCGCAAATCCAACATTATAATCTGGATATGGGGAAACAATCATAGTTTCTACATCAACAGGTGCCTTTCCAGCTAATTTTTTTTTTTATCGTGCTATTATACACTGATTATGATCGGGGTCGTTAGAATTATCTTTGGCGGACATCATTGTCGGACCAGATGATCTTGTATAATCATCAAAATATCTTGCTAAACCTGTTATTGTTGTAGCAACATCAACGTCTTTCTGAATCATTTCAATATTTTTTCCATCAATCATATATGTAGCATCAGTAACGTCGTTATTGGGACATGGAGTAATAAGACCACTTCACTTTGTAGTTAGGGAAGAAAACCCACTTCCAGTAACGTCAAAAGAATCATCGCCAGGATCTCTGTCCTCACTTACTGTTTCTTCTGCTTTTTCCTTGCTTAGTGAAGAACGCAATCTCTCCCGTCGTCTAGTTTCTTTAAATCTCAATTTTACTTCTCTTTGTTTCTTGACCGCTCCGGTGGCCTAGTGGTTAGAGCGTCCGCCTCGGATGCGGGAGGTCGTGGGTTCTATCCCTGGCCGAGTCATACCAACGACTTACAAAAATGGTTATAACAGCTGCCTCGCTTGGCACTCAGCATTAAAAGGTCAGTGTTAAGACTGGTCGGCCTAGTGTCAGGATAATGCGACTGTGTGGGACATCATGAAACATGTCTGCGGCATCATGCCCCAGTACTAGACATCACTATAAACTGCCACACTGCAGACATCGTAGCGATATGACTGACACATTGTTAAAGCTACGTTAAAAATCCAAATCACACACACACACACACACACTCACTCTTTGTTTCTTTTCTTCTTCTCTTTGCTCATTTCTGTTTGTCTCTGTTTCCTTTCTTCTCTTGGAACCTTTCAAGTTCCAACATCATCTCTTGCTGCGGTGAAGAAGATTGTTGTCGTTCTATTTGTTGCTGCGGTGGAGGAAGTTGATATGAAGGCTCTTGCTGTGGAGGTTGTAGTCTTTGTTGTTGAAGTTGTTCTAAATGAAATCTATTTATATCGTTAACATGCTCACTGTATACTTCATCATCACTTCTAGCCTGGGGTTTATTATAATACACACGACATAGCCATTTAAAATAACTAGCAGTATTTAGGTTAACGTACTTAGGTTTTAAAATTTGAGACTTTTGAGAAAAACTATTATATGCACCACGAGAATAATAATAATAATAATAATAATGAGGACTTTGTATAGCTCATAATCTTTAGAAGCTCTAAGCGCTTTACAACATTAGACAACACATATAACATAAAAACATATATAATGATATGATTACAAAAACAAACACCATGAAATTAGAAACCATAAAAAACATGCTGAAATATTTAAGGTAGGAAACATTAGTAGGTCTTTAAGCTTGTTCTTGCAGTCGAAATAAGTGAGTTTTAAGAGATCTCTTGAATGGGATCACCGTGTCTTTGTATCTAAGTTCAGTGAGCAATTCATTCCACGTTGCTGGGCCCTGGTATGGAAAAGAACGCTGTCCATATGACTTTGTTTTTATAGTGGGAATAATGAGTATACGATTGTCAGAAGAGGAGCGTAAGTATCTTGCTGGTGTGCACACAAGGGTGAGGTCGGATAGATATGTTGGACTGGAGTCCGTCAGTGAAACGTAACACAGATAACAAATGTTGTGTTTGATTCTGGATCGAATGGATAGCCAATGTAGGGTACAGAGCAGCGCGGAGGTGTGCTCTGATCGTGGTACTTTAAGTATTATCCAAGCAGTTGTGTTTTGAACTTTTTGAAGTTACTGGAGTAGATATTGAGATGAACCAGACAGAATTGAGTTACAATAGTCCAGTCTTGAAAGTGCTAATGAATACACAAGTGTTTTAGTGGCATCAACTGAAAGATATTTGCAAATGGAGCTGATGCGCCTCAGCTCAAGATATGCAGCCTTGCATATGTTCATGACATGTTGGTGCAATGTGAGAGTACTGTCCAGAGTAACACCTATGTTTCATACTGATAGTGTGAATTTAATGTTTTTTGCTGTTGCTGATATTTATTGTTTGAGGTAAAGGATGTGAATGAGTCTTTTTGTTGTGATCAGAATGACCCAGTTTTATCATCATTCATCTGTAGCTTGTTACATGTCATCCATGATTTCACATCATAAATGCACCTCTCTTCACATTGGATGGTAGCATCAACTTCAGTTGGGTGGCTAGATTTGTGTATTTGGTGTCATTAGCGTAGAATTGGTGAGACACTGGATGAGGATCTATGACACTTGAGAGCGGCTGAGTGTATAGAATGAAGAGAACAGGTCTAAGAACAGAACCCGGTGGAACACCACAACATATATTAACTGGGCTGGAGTGTACTTCATTTGCAGACACAATTTGTGTCATGTTGACCAAGTAGGATTTTTAACCACAGTAAGGCTGTATCATGAATGCCAAATACATGCTGGAGACGGTGATGTAATATATCATGGTCTATTGTGTCAAATGCTGCAGACAAATCAAGGAGGGTGGGGTCTCTAATCATTCCGCTATCCAAAGCAGAGAGAATGTCATTAACTACTTTTAAACGAGTAGTTTCAGTACTGTGGCAAGGGCGATATGCAGATTGTACATTGCTAAAAAGACTGTTTGAATTCAGACGAGATACAAGCTGGGATAGAACAACCTTTTCTAAGATTTTTGATATGAATGGGAGATTAGAAACTAGGCGATAGTTCTTTAAATCGTTTTGGTTTCTTCAGCAGAGGCTTTACAATGACAATTTTGAAAAATGATGGAACTTCTCCGGATGAGAGAGAGGTATTAGTAACATCAGTTAGTGAAGGCAATACTGGATCTAAGCACTCTAGCAGCAGTGATGTTGAAAAATCCTTCCCGTTATCTTTTTCTTTAAGTTCTTCTATAACACCTTCTCGAAATTTATTAATCAGTTCAATATTTTCTTTTCTTACTTTAGGTTTAGGTGCAAGATCTTTTTTACATCGGCTATTTCAGTACGAACTTTGCCAATATGTTCAAGTATTTCTTCATCTACAGGGGAAGGTTGTGCCGCAGCTATCTCAGTTGGGAGATTTCGTAAAATCTTTTTCGTTTGTTTAGTTCTTTTTGCCATTTTTTCACTTTGCTCAGCAGTTTATCTTACTGATGGAAGAAGACCTTCAACATTCTCTGCAATTCTTTTAGTATCTTTTGTAACAGGTGTAAATAACTGTTCAGTGCCTTCTGCAAATTCAAACTTGTGCTTCTTGACGTTCTTGTAATTTTTGTGTAACAGAATCACGAACAGGAAGAAATTATTTTTTGATTGCGTCTAATCTCTCTCGAGCTAATCTAGCTGTATAAGACTCCATAGTTGGTGACATTATTGATATAACAATGATTTAATTACAGCAGCAGAGGGGATGCGACCTCAATGAAACGTCCGGCTGGTAAACACACGCGCATACTTTTTAAAAAACACTAACGACAATGATAAAGTAACAAAATGAACTAACCCAATTAGAAAAACTCTCGGTTAGTAAGAGGCTTTGGTTTGGCGTTATTGACCTTTTTTTTCATTTTCGTTGGAATCTTTATTTTTCCAAAAATGACGCTCCAGCAAAAGGTCGGTTCATCCCTTCTGCTGCTGTGCCAGGGTGCTTTCTTTACAGTTTGGCGCTATTATGTTCAGCTGTGTTTGAAAATTCAAGTGGAGATTTGGTACTGGTAGTTGTATTTGATGTGAGAAGGGCATCGTTCGTACAAAACTGAAATTTGTATGACAGGAGCCTCTCTGCCAAATTCGGGTGAAACAAACGTCTTTTTTGTAAAGCGTTTGTATTACATATGTTGACGAGTGCCACGAACGAGGCACTCTGAACACATGTTCATGCGATCAGCGTACCTGCTGTTATGACCAGATAAATTACTAATTGAAACTTCCCATTATAATAGCGAGAGTAAAAGTAATGAATACAAATTATTATGTTCGGACGAATACAAAAAGGCACTTAGTGTATTTTCCACCATACGGTATCATTAGTTGTTGACAGCAGATACAGGGAATGTGCTGCAGATAATGCGTCTTAAAGCTGGTTTGATAACCTTTGAATCTAAAGTGTAAAAGTATGTTTGGAAACTCGATCCATTTAATATAATCCTAATTAATTTAGCATTATTCACATGGTAAAAATGCCACCTTAATTTATTCAGATAAAAATCGATAGAGGGTATTATCAGTTTACAAATTCCAATGGAATGGCTAGGCTGGAGTTTCAACAAATGCCATTATTATATTCAAATGGAAACACAATTAAGTCGAAAATAGGTAGCATCAGGGCAGTACGTTGCTAAGGAATAGTCCAAATCATCGGATGACAACTAATGGATAACGTGAACCTTATGTGTGCGATCTTGATCTTTACTGGATTATCACCAAATAATCTGATCTCTTTCGTGCTCAAATCTTTTTTAAATTTTAAGTTAGATGATAGCAAGAAAATATGAATGAAAGGAAAAACACAGTACAAAACCATTAGTAATACAGACAGTCCAACCCAATGGCTCTCCTGTCATTTTGAACAAATACACAAACTGCACTAACACCCACGGCGAAGACTACATAGACAGTCATGTAACTATCAGTCATGTACATAATCTATCTATCCCGGTTAAAGAAAATGCAATTTAAAAAACAGTTTACCAAACACATGTCAGTTTTAAAATGACTTTTCACCAGAGTCGGCGTAACAACGGCAGTTTAAGAAAAAATCATACACATCTTTTATTACATTATCATTGCACGTTGTTCAAATTTTGTCTTGTACCTTTCCGTCTAGGCATCTTCTATTTTCAACCTTTACAGACGGAATCCCACGCACAAATTCATCTAAACACCGAACTGTATTGTCTTCTTTAGCACGTCTGGTGTAAGGCTGTGTAATCTTTCAATAAGAACGAACATGTTCTGAGATTTGGTGTCGTTTCAACGTTTAAATTCCCTGAGCGTGTGTAACACGTGCAAAGCCTTTGCCTGCACAAAGTTTCAGAAGTTTCATATCGATTCAGAATATTAAAATATGTTTCATACAATGTGACCAGTTTTGACGTAGAAGCATCCTAGTAATTTATAATGAACGTTTTTTTTCAATATATACATTAGATGGAAATGTTATAGTCCCATGATGCAAGGTATTTCCTGATCGTTGCCATGGCAAAACTTTGTACACAGCAAACCATTTTTATCATTGTTTTCATTTGAACAGTCAGGAAAGTAATACATTTGTTTACTAATGTGTAGTAAAAAAAAAAAACTAAATCCATGTGCGCATTTGGCTCGTGAAATTACTATCTTGGAGCACAACGTAACGTCACGTAATCGCGCATGTCAAACTACTGCAGCGGAAGACGATTTCATCATAAGAATAAAAAAAAATGAACGTGGATTCTATGTGAGAAGCTTCAGTTCTAATTACAACAAGGGATGAGACAGTTCATTCAATAGTCGTCTACTGTCCTACAAAATCAAATTATGATAAAAATGAAACTGTTATCAGTCCATCGGATAGGAAACATTCATTGTATTTGACAAACATCATATGTATAAACTTCACACAAAGACACACACACACACACACACAGTACTTGCGGTCAGACAGACAGAACAACTTTTATATTTCGCAAATATGAAGCATCAATAACCTTCTCGAGACATTCCGGTCTGACATAATGGTAGTACATTTTGCTCCCAAGACTTTATATTACAAAAATGATTTATAAGATTCATTATGATTATTATGGCAGCTGCAATAACAACCATTACTTTTGATAAATCTGCGAGGCCGCATGGAAAATTGAAAATATCAAATTAGGACTTAACTAATATTAAAAATATCTAGTGCATGTTTCCGGGAATGAAGGAATATGAAAGAGGAACAAAAATGAATGCCATATTTTGCAGAAGCTAGAATTCTTATACAAATTTGAAGTTACCATGCTTCTCAATATAGGATTAAGTTATCATGGTTTGGTATTTATTGATGTTAAATTTTACCTAATCACCCAAAAAAGGTAACATAAAGTCCTTTATGAGTGGTTAGGTAAAATACCCAACCATGATTAGCAAATTCTTATAATTCCAATTTACTCCCTTTCTGTAACCAATCAGCAGATTTCATCAAAAAAAAATTCACTTTTAGTTTGATCGAAGTTTTCATTCATTAGCCTGTTAACTGCGACAGAATACAGTCCGATCGTCGCTAGCAAAGCCGATGACCCTTTATACTGTAATATAGGGTAGAGAGTCAGAGCGGTTCGTGTCAGTGATATATTGTTATGATCATTATTTTAATATATAAAAATTGGTTGATGCTGTTTAAACCAGGCTATTCCTTTCTTTCTAACATTACGCTTGCGTACGGCATTCGTTGTTCTTGCTTTCTACCCATTTCGGTCTTTCAAAGACCAAAGTCATGTCCAGTTTTTGTGAGATCCCTTGCTCGACATATGACTCTGACCTTCAATAACAGCCTGTGAAACATTGTCGAAACAAACTGCAATAATTTCTCAAGACTGGCTTGTAATGCCTACCATATGTTTTCTTTGGCAAAAGGAGGTCAGTGCTGGAATGCAAGAATGACTGCAATTATTGTTTTAGCTCTAATGGGCGATTTTAATCAGGGGGTAGCACATTTAGGTCAGAAATCACAATGGTGGGTGGGCTTCTTGCTATTATTACGGTGTAAGACATTGATATAGATAAAGCTTCACACACAATTACCTGGAAATTAGTAACCAAAAGGTAGTCCGCAAAATTTACCGATGTATAAAAAATTTTTGATCACGTCGTCGTTTACGTTCAGTCAGATTGCAGAAAATACGGTCGATTCATAACAATTGGGATTATAAAAAGACAAATTAAACTATTCGCCATTAATTATTATTTCATTTTTCTGTTTAACAATTGTTTATTATTTACTTTTGAATTCAATTAGTTATTCACTATTATTTCATTTCGCTACTACAAAAATGGTACTAACAGCTGCCTCGCTTGGCGCACAACTTTAAGAGGTTAGTGTTATGACTGGTAGGCCTGGTGTCAGGATAATATAACTGGGTTGGACATCATGCTACATGTCTGCGGCATGATGCCCCAGTGCTAGACATCACCATAAACTGTCACACTGCAGACGTCGTAGCGATATGACTGAAAAATTGTTAAAGCTACGTTAAAAATCCAAATCACACACACACACACACACACACACACACACATATATATATATATATATATATATATATATATATATATATATATATATATATATATATATATATATATATATATATATATATATATATATATATATATATATATATATATATATATATTAAATGAAATATACGTGAAAATATTAAAATAGCATCTGACTTACTTTTCCAGCTTGTGCAAATGTGGGATCCTACATGATATTGCTGGTGGTCCTCCAGAAGTGAAAGCCTGTCTGGAATTCGAGGATACATCCGAAACTGTATCTAATTCATCCTCTTCCTTAATCGCTAGTTGATCCACATCAACTTTCATATCCACTAACTCCTCTTCCATCTCGACTAAGTTTTTACTTTCATCATTCTTATCCAGATCTGGAATTAATTTGTCCTTTTCTGACACATGGTCTGCCATTGTGCTGTACTCTGTAACTTATACTCTGCTTATAAAACCTGTATATCCAAGTCCAAGTTATGTATAATTCACTGTCTCCAGATAAAAATGTGCTAAACAGTTCTTTGTAGTTTACAATACCTTCTTACTAGTTTTTAAGGTTATATGTTCTGAGTTTGTCTTAAGTGCCTGTTTTAGTTCCAAATTCTGCTTCTAGTGTTCCCTTTACAAGTCTTATTTTTTCGTAAGTTTCTTGCCCCGATGCAAACTACTCGTGAATCTACCGAAAGAAAAGAATTAAATATCACCCTACAAGTTTAAAAGAATACAGTGGACCACACGCAGCATATAAATAGAAACACACCAAAAATTTATACATAACCGCGTACAGACGGCTTCAATGATCTTGCTGATTTGGCAACATAATGCCTTCCAAACTAGAACTCCCCATTGCATTGATCTAGCTACGATAATCAAGTGCCTAAGTCATAATCGCTCGTCCTGTAGAGATGAAAGCCATGCATGTAAGTCATTGCCCCTGAGTTATTATATCTCGTCCATAACCTGAAGAAGTAATCAGATATAGCTAAGCACCGAAATCAAACGATTCTTTCCGAGATTTGCTAATAACTTACTCCTTCCCGAGACTTACTGGAAATAACTCAAACAAAGGCCGTAAAGCATTACCGATGTTCACCGCTCTTTTTTATTGGATGAAAGAGTTTGTAAGTTAGGTCAAATGGCTAATTTACAGTCTGGATGCCTGGATCCTTTACTAATAACTAATTGGACGCTCGTCTTTGTTTGGGTTTTATCTATCCTTTTTTTCGTGTAAACTGTCCCGCTTGTATTATGCCTACATATTTAACTTTTTCAATAAATATCGAGGGTTCCTTGCCCATTTAAAAAGAAATATTTAAAGGATTTTAATATTGGAGAAGGTAGCTTTTCCCTTGCAATATTGGGGACAAAAAGAGCCGTGTCAAAAAAATGACCCGTGTCCAAAAAAAGGACAAGAGACTAAAAAGGAAACCAATATAACCAAGCAAAGATTAAGATGAATGGAAATATTCATGAACGTAATTCAAGCAGCACCTGCTTTATGGTAGCCTTCCTAACCTCAGCTCTGCCTAAAATTGTGTCTGGCTCTTGACATCCTTCTTTTGGAAAGAGATCATACTTATATATTGCACGCATTGTCCTTGTGTCATTGGTAAGTCTAGACGGAGAATAGATGAGGCCATTGCATTATTAAACCCTTATGAAGCTAGAACCTCGAATCAGAAGCTATTTTCCAAATTCGCTTGGCGTTGCAACAGCCAAAACTTTCTGTTATCCCTAATGCTTACAAATATTGCAAGCATTTATGCGCCCTAAATGCGTCTACATTTCTTCAGCATCGCTGTGCTAAAATTATTCATTTGAGCACACTCTCGTAAAAGAGGTTTAATTCCGTTCAGCGCTTTTCATTTTTGCCTAACACATAATTTTATAGATATAATATAACTATAACGTGGACAATTTTTTTTCTTCTACATGTTCTAGAATGTTAGTTTTATTTTAAGTTCTAGTTCATATTAGCATGAAAAGAAAATGGAATAAAATATTATCTAACTTTTTGCTTTACTTGGTTTAAAACAGCACTGTCAGCATTTTATTTAGCGATATCATGCAGAAGGGACTCAAAACCGCCGTTCCCATGGACACACTGAGGCAGCCGATCCAGTCTGGCTTGGATTGGTATCTAACCCACGACCAAGAGATTAAGAATCTGATACTTTACCTAGTGAACAAGAGCTTTGTTTTGAGAATAAAAGGTGACTGGTTGGCCTCCGCCAATCTGGGTGCCCCGCAAACAAATGAAATGGTGGCGAAAATATGTTGCGGGGAGAGGGGCCGGTGGTTGAAATTGCTCCGGAACCACAAACGACCTTAGTCCGATAATTCTGGAAGCAGCGCAGGTTGAAAGGTGATGAAAACAATCCACATAAGTGCACCACATTTTGTTAAACACTCAAGCAAAAGCATTAGATCCCTATCATAAAAGCCAAAAATTCAAATTATCGTTCCAGTGTGAAAGAAATACATCAACGGACATATTCTAGGCTCCAGTCCACTGTATTGGCTTTCCACTCTCATTTTGACTTGTATTTGGTTTTTGGTGGTAATGGCCGAATGTTGACTCCTGGTGGAAGAATTACACAGGGCTTTGATATCGTGATAGGATAAATTGCGCTAAGCCAGTTGTATTGGAATGTTGCCAAGAGATATACAGTTCATGACTCTAAGCAAAGTACTGTTACTATTATTAATATCATATTCAATTACGTAAATTGTGTCTGCTCGCCCGCAGTGACGTCACTAGGTTTGGTGTCACCCATTGCGGTAATTCATGGTGTCACCCCATGAACCTCCTTCCGTAACAGACCAAGCAGAACAGACAGTCATTTTTGTGTCATCCCCTCTGACGGTGCCACCCGGTGCGGTCTGCATCTCCGCACCACCACCCCCCCCCCCCCCCCAGTGACGCCACTGTTCGTCCGAGAGTTAAGCTACTAAGAATGGGAAACATGACTACATTATTTATATTTTTTGAGGCGAATTATAGATGCATCACGTTCTAAACTGATTAAAAATCAGGGGATCTTACTCGACATTAAATCACCGTGGTTGCATATCATGCGTGTACAATTCTAATTGTTTCCAAAGATATCGAGAGACGCAAGATTACATAGGAAAGGCATAATAAAGGTTAAGACAGAAGTCAAAGCCAATTGGTATTGTATGAATTGTTGCCTTAGTGGGTTACATTAATAAATATTATTTCTTGTAAGCTACGGAAATTTTAAAGGACATGCTTTAGCAGCCTAAACATGTGAATGAAAATAAACTGAGGATAGGTATCTGTTAATTTAATATTAATTTCATTATTGCTGTGAACTGAATTGTTCACATTTATAAATAATATGTTAATTCTATGCTAATTTATGCAATGATATTGCCACTAGGTTTGGATATATAATTTCAAATATCAATGTTTATTTTATAAATGCAGGATTGAAAAGTGTTAATTTAGCAATCTTGTCGACCAAAAATAAGCCGTTTCCCAATGTCTACCGATATAATTATATATAATTATAAAATGTACGCCTACCTTGAAAGGAAGCAGTAATGGAAGGTAGGCTGAATAAAAATTACTAATGAATAATAATGCCCGCGGCTTTTTTTTTTTTTTTTTTTTTTTTTGCAAAGACTTTAGAATATATTGTGTGAAAACACCGATTTCTTTGAAATATGGCTACGAACATAACAAAGCATTCCCGAGGAGACCCACATGCTGGTAGAGCAAAAAGATACTAATTAGGTGCGCAGAATCAGTATCCCTAACTGTATGAGGGTATGGGTAATTGTATAATACAACTTTCCAGAATGTTCACATAATTCGAATTCTGAAAACGGAGTTTATATCCAATAAAGATGATTCCATTAGTCGCTTGAACTTTTGTTATGTTCATTGCCCTTGTAAAAAAAAAATTATACAAAAAAAAAACCCGTGTCAATGATAGGCTTTTACATTTTGTATATTAACATAATATAAAAAAGCATATATTTCAAATGAGTCTATCAGGAAGACAAATACGTAGGACAATATAATTAATTTATTTCCTAATTAATTTCAATTTAGCTACCGTACGTGACACAACTTCTATACATGATATATCAATTTTATTCAGAAATTATGAATCGACCAAAATCATAGGGTCCGGTCAAGGTAGGATTAAGTTGTCCTAACCTGCTATATGACCTTGAGGTAGAGGCGTGGCACTGGTATACGATTTACTGTCTAGTCATGATAATGACTTGTAGATAATTCATTAAAATATCTTTAGTGGTTCAAAATTCAAACTTCAGGCAATGCTATACAATTAAAACAATTAGAGTTTCCTTGCTGTCGCATTGACCTTGAAGAAGGGGCCATGATTATGGTACGCGCTACACCGTCTATTCACGATACATACTTAGACAAAGTTTCATGAAGATACCTCGAACAATTACAAAGTTATGATTTGAACGCCACAGTATAATATATCCTACTTAAGACGGGTGTAAAAAGACCAAGCAAACCAGGCAAGAACGTTATAAGCATCTGAGCTAAGGGCATAAAGTCCATAATATAATTACCTCCATAGAAATGAGCGAAAACCTACATGTTTTGTAAAATTCAACAAAATAAGTTATTTCCCTAGAATACAAAAGTGAAAATTTAAAAAGAACTTTCAGGAACGCGATTTAAATCTCAAATAGTCCAAAAAGTTCTATCATTCACAATGAATAAAGTTCTAATTAAATTTCAGTGGTGTTCGAAATAAGAGCCAGCGCTGAAAGCGTTAATGTGCCTGTAGTCTTGAATGTACTAATGTATCAGTAGCCTGACGTGTGATGATGTACTAACAGTCTTCCAATTATTAGCAATAATATAATCCAAGATGTCCTTGTCTGCATTCAATATAATTATAATATAATGTATATGTCCAAGAATATTAAGGACACTTTGTATATCCAGTAAATAAACAATCTGAATAAATAAATTCCACCCAAAGAAATACTGAACATAACCATTAAACTGATTTCTGCTTCAGATGTTAATGCATAATTGATTTTTCAGGTAAACAAGATTATAAAACCCTCTACTTGACCTAGGTCACAATTAACATTATCTGGACGGGTGTATAACTTTATGGAAGTTTCTATTCTAGAATATTCTAAGTTGTTTTCAAGATAAAATCTGTTCCTAAAATTATAAGGATGTGGTAAACATCAGATAGGCTAGGTATTTGTATGGGGAATACCAATGTCCTATACCTAGGCCCAAATAAAGATGTTTTCTTCTATTGATAATGATCCTAATATTTAACCCCCAATCCAAGGGAAATATTAACTATGTATTACTTGTTTACAAAATAAAAACAAAACCGGTGTTTTTAGTCATGTAGCACTTGAACTTGATTTTGGACAGGGTCAAGTCCAAAATACATGACATTTACTCATAAAGAGAAACAAACCTTACAAATACAAATTAAATATACATAACAATATCCATTGGTATTACCAGTCTATTTATTCTTCTATGGTGAAAGAAATTGGGTCATGCTCTAGAAACATTGTTTTGTTTCTTAACCTCCCATGTTATATGACTTGAAAGATAATCCATCTGAGACAGCTATCTCGAGTCACGAATTCTGAGTTTAGAAAAAATATAAAATAAACCTACCGAATGGTTTTGAAGACGTGCTTGCTAAAACTTCGTGAATTTTCTCTTATCTCTCCCTACTTCCAATAAAGAATCGTTTACGTCTACTTAAGAGAAAGAAAGTCTGCCACTTTGTGACTGAATCGAAGTATCGATCTAACTAATCTGCTGATTTGATTCGTAAGAACATAAACACAACTGACAACACTATCAATAAACTTCACTTTGAACTCTCCGATCAAAAGTAGATTAAGAACTATTGTAGTCCTTGTCTGGTCCTAATATGGCAGAATTTGTTCTAATGAGTGTTCCCCATCTTGTAATATTCATCCTCACCTGTAATTTTGAATCCAATAAAATTCTAGTAATCGGACATTAGAAGTGACTCTTCGTGTTCATTAGTGGGTTTTTTCTTTTCAGCATGTTATATTTTATCTGCCTCGACACGCTTGTGTTTCCGATCTCTGTTTCGTTTTGATTGGACAAATAGTTCGACACATATACGACAACTAGGTCTGTTATAAGGCCACTTAGACGAAAACTACAAGAGTTCATAATTTATCTTTGATCGGAGATTGTCAAAGCGAAGGTTATTTATAATTTACCTTTGATTGGAGAGTGTTAAAATGAATATTACTGATAATGTTATCAGTTGTGTATATGTTGTTACGAGTACGATAAAAGTTTACAAGTTATGAATGAAAGACAGATATCTAAGGGAGGTAAGTATTTGAATGGGAGGTAAACACAGATGGGCTCTATATTAATAGTATATATATAATAGTGAAAAGAAACACACACACACACACACACACACACACACTTTACGGCATAAATAGTTATAAAGGAAATGCGATAAATGGAGCGAGAACAGAATTTTAACGCACCAGGACAAAAAGGTAAAAATCACAAGAGTTACCTATGAATGAAATTTCATTCTTCTGAAAACGCACAGTTTCGTATTCATTGTTTTAGAAAAGACTCGATAATATGCATTGACATTTAACTGAATGTCATTCAGATATTATACTGAAAACAAATGTCTTTAAATTGCGTTGTTGTAAGCAGGATTCTTGGAATTATAGTTTAAGTTATCTGACAACGAACAAAAGGAGACCATTATATCCTATGTCCTACTAATTCGGGTATCCATTTCGACAAAATGCTCAGAAGAATGTTAAGTTTTGTAACTGGCAAATTATATATTCCTTTTTTCTGTCATTATGTGGGTCTTTCGAGAAAATCCTAAGTTTCCCAGCTGCGAAGAGCAGATGTTGCCTTATCGAATTCGCATGCCACATGGCCAATACAATTATAACTTGAATTCAAGTGCAACCTTAGTACTCTCTGAATCAAAATAAAAACTAAGTGGAACGAAATGTGCATGCCTGTGTTTTCTTCCCCCTTCAGGATGAATCAATCCACACTTATTTTAAAAGCTCATAATAAAGAGTATATGCTCATACTTTACAGTCAATGCGGAGCATTTCTATCCATGACCCGATTTCTGTGACACCTAAATATCTTCAAAGGTATTTCTAACTCAAGCATTTATATTAATATTCAGAACATTCAAATACAGTTGGTACCTTACTAAACCTAATTATTGTTTCAGTTATGTTCAAACAGTTATGTTAAAAGTGGCAGCTGCATTTAAACACTATATATATATATATATATATATATATATATATATATATATATATATATATATATATATATATATATATATATATATATATATATATATATATATATAAATGAGTTATAAAAATAATATTATCGATAATAATAATAATAATGTCATACTTTAATGCCAGAAACATATAAAATATTTACCAGAACTTTGATGGAATGTTATTGTTTTATTTATATATTTAAAAAATTCCGTTTACACTGGATTTGAAAATCAAATGGCAAAAAGTATATTATGTATACCTTAAGAAAATTTCATTGTCCACACAAATGTGTTTAAAAACTTAAAGTTATTTTCTGTTCGATCAAAATGGTATTTATGAAGTGAAAAGGTGTTGAAATAGAAATTTGATTTAAATAAAGCGTCGTAACCCTACTTCTACTCGCGAAAACCTTATATTTATGTTAAAACTGCAAATGTGTCTATATGCCAATAGCAAAATAGTATGGAATGGGAATAACGATGCGAATGTGCAAATATGTGTCAAATCTCTGCGAACTATTAAGCATATGTTAAAAAAATATACGAGGTAACCGCTAGAAAATGGTCACATGGCTGCTGTTAAGGAGCTACAGTCTCGCTTCTATTGTAAACATGATTAGAACGTATACCCTATGTATGAATGGGACAGTGTAAGGCAAAATGAAGTTAATTAGAACATTATTGTTTGGGTCATGGATGTATCAGTTACAATGAGCTGAACTAAACGACGTGTTTTTTTTATGAAGTTTTGCATGCAGGTATTTTTATAGTACAGTTCCCACCCCTAAGTATAGAAATGAAAGTTCGACGAGATCGCAGCTTAAACTTGACGCCAAGTAAGTTTATCGACGATTTTCAATTATAGACATGGCTTATTCGGAGATGCCATTTCAAAATTCTAATTATGAAATCTTTAGAGAGCACCATCGATTTCATTTTCGGGAATAGTAGGGTTGAATCTCTGATGCATTATGTATTGGGAAATAGATATTAACCCAGTGTACTGGTTTGCTCTATATTCAATCATGTTTCGTAAACTATGAGAGAGAGAGAGAGAGAGAGAGAGAGAGAGAGAGAGAGTGACTTAACCTACTAACTCCTCGTACTACAACAAGAAACATTCATGATTTAGCTATTTGCTAATGATGTGGACTTTCGATTTTGTCATTACTATGTTAAAGGACTATTTTCTTATAATGTGGACTTTCGATTTTGTCATTACTATGTTAAAGGACTATTTTCTTATAATGTGGACTTTCGATTTTGTCATTAGTATGTTAAAGGACTATTTGCTTATAATGTGGACTTTCGATTTTGTCATTACTATGTTAAAGGACTATTTTTAAAGTTTGACCCATTAAACATATGTAGCTATTTAACTGTTTTTCTTCCAATGTTTTACATGTATCGTCTAGGTACCAGCAAATGAAACACAGTACGCCCTGATACAAAGGTACCTTGCTGGAAACCAAAACAAACTAAACGATTGATCTATTATTGACATTTGCTACAACATTCATAGTAGTTCCAATCACCAATATACAATACAGGATTTGGTGCTGATTTTACGCGATTGTTTGGGATTGTGGAAACTAAGACGTTTTAATCTGAAGGCACATTTGAATAACAAATGTGTCTGTGAAGAAGTTTTTGTTGCTTAAACAGTCCTTGGACATCGCATAATAGATACATGCAGCACATGTCTACACCGTTTAAAATTAGCTTGTTGAAGCGAATACATTTTCCAGCACGGTCTATTATTCATGCATTCACATCTACACTGACTAATTTTAAAAACGAAACCATCAAAAATTTGAGGTAACAAGTTTATAAAGATACAGCTTAGGAAGTATTGTTTTCATCTGATCAACAGAATTTTTATATATATTTTACTTAGAAAAAACGTATTACTAGGCAAACGGCAGCTTCATATCAGATAATGAAATGTCATGCTTGAATAATTTGAAACACTTCATGACTTTAATCAATGATTGAACCTGTGTTACCGTTTCTGGTATAATCCATTTCCTGTATAATCCATTTCTCTCACTCTCTGAAGCATCTTATGATAAAACTATACGAACCTTAAAACTCCGCACCTGTGAATTACAGGTGGTATTAAGGTTTTAAAAAACTGCTTAGTGAGTCTCGGGACGAATGTATTGGAAGCTCACATACAGGTTCTATCGAAGTATTGAAGATGGTCGATGACTACACTCGAGATATACAGTTTCAATTCTCATACATACCTATTAAAAGCAATATCTTCATATTATTTAAGAATAACACAAATGCAATGGCCTGAGGAGTCCCTATTTATCTGAGGAGTCCCTATTTATTTGAGAATAATAATATACGTTCAAAAGTTTATATATATATATCGTGTCATCAGTATTCAACTGAGGTACGAACACTAAACTGCTCTTAGAAACAAGTAGCCATCAGTTAAATCACAGCGTAAGAAAACAAAATTTTTAATTTATATTTAGCCAGAAAAACTATATTATTTATGTAAAATTAGCCAAAAAAATATTGCATGCATTATCGAACGAAATCCTTCAGAAAAGAGAGAATAAATCCACTCATATTCTTGTAAGTTAGTTAAGCAATGCTGTGTGCGATCCACTGTGAACAAATTTGTTTACATTAATGTCAATATAAACGTTTAAAATAAAACTTTATGTGTTTAAATAAAAGATGAATAAGTTTAGTCTCCTTCATTATATATATATATATATATATATATATATATATATATATATATATATATATATATAGAGAGAGAGAGAGAGAGAGAGAGAGAGAGAGAGAGAGAGAGAGAGAGTAATTGTTCACATTAAAGAAAGAAATATACAAAAAGTATGGAAAGAGTTGGGTATTTTAAATATTATGTAGACAGACTTGGTAGATAGAATAAGTACAGAAAGGATTATAAGAATTACAGATGTTTAGAACTTATGCAACAAACTTAACAATGACCACAATGAATACATACTCCAATCAGGAAAATTGGGCTAAATGTAAATCCAAGAGAGAATTTCCTTTCACAAGAAAACTATAAAAAAACCAAGATAAATATCAGATGAGTTGTGAAACAGAATACACACTTTTTCACTCAATACACTGAATAACAATTAGCTAATACATATTCCACTTCCAACGAATCGGTACCAACCGGTCCAAAGTATCCTTGCACTAAAAGCTTGGTTTATTGATCTGTTGATATAATGACTTAACTGGATGTTAAAAGTTGTAAACAACTTTCACAATCCAGTCCAATGGCTTAGTCAGCAATATCATAAAATCAGCTTTATAACCATCCTTAACTGACCATATTAGTCACTCTAAGACTCTTCCGCAGATACCATCAGCATTAAAATAGATGCAATCGTATTGTCGATTTTCTTGTACGTTTCAGTCTCATCGGAGCCCACTCCTGATGCAATTAATGCAGTTTCTGTAACATAACAAATACGATACTAGTCTGAAAATCCACCCAGATCTGCTAATCGGAACTAATGAACACGGATACTAATTGTTTTCTGCCGCAATGTGCACTCTTTCTTCAGTAAAATATATCCTCATGATTTGCCACCTCAACACAGTAACGAATGAAAAATAGTTTTGAAGACGTGTGCTATCAAAGGGAAGAGTATTCTCTAGTTTGTATAAGTGAATCAACATATTGATTGAGCTTTCTTCAGCTAGCTGCTGTTAAATACAACATACGTGCTATTAAAGTCCTTTTGTGACGCAAACAAATTGTGCGGACCTGTACGCAAAGTCCAACGTACTTAATAGTTCTATGAATTTCTGAAACAAATTGATCATATCCGAAGTGAACGGATGAAATAGAAGCCAATGCTTAACTGGAATAAAATAACCTGAAGAAAACTCGTTTTGGACTACAAATATTAACTTATCAATATTGCATTGGATTAGGACTAGAGGGGAAATGGGCTTGTTAATGGAGGACAGGACACAGACTGGACCAATGTATGTTACATAACAGGACAGTCAGAAAGGATACTATGTAAGTACTCTGATTTCCCATAAAATTGGGTACGATACAATTTATTAAGAATATCACCAGTAAGGATACTATGTAAGTACTCTGATTTCCCATATAATTGGGTACGACACAATTTATTAAGAATATCACCAGTAAGGATACTATGTAAGTACTCTGATTTCCCATATAACTGGGTACGATACAATTTTTTGAGAATATCACCAGTAAGGATACTATGTAAATACTCTGATTTCCCATAGAATTGGGTACGATTCAATTTATTGAGAATATCACCAGTAAGGATCCTATGTAAGTACTCTGATTTCTCATAGAATTAGGTACGATACAATTTATTGAGAATATCAACAGGAAGGATACTATGTAGGTACTCTGATTTCCCATAGAAGTGGGTACGATACAATGTATTGAGAATATCAGCAGTAAGGATACTATGTACGTACTCTGATTTCCCATAGAACTGGGTACGATACAACTTACTGAGAATATCATCAGTAATGATACTATGTAAGTACTCTGATTTCCCAAATCATTGGGTACGATACAATTTATTGAGAATATCATCAGTAAGGATGCTATGTAAGTAGTCTGACTTCCCATATAATTGGGTACGACACAATTTATTGAGAATTTTACCAGTAAGGATACCATGTAAGTAGTCTGATTTTCCAGAGAATTGGGTACGATATTAATTGAGAATATTACCAGTAAGTGTAAGTACTCTGATTTCCCATATAATTGGGTACGATACAATTTATTGAGAATATCCCCAGCAATGATAGTATGTAAGTAGTCTGATTTCCCATATAATTGGGTACAATACAATTTATTGAGAATATCACCAGTAAGGATACTATCTAAGTACTCTGATTTCCCATAGAATTGGATACCATACAATGTATTGAAAATATCACCAGTAAGGATGCTATGTAAGTACTCTGAGTTCCCATATAATTGGGTACGATACAATTCATTGAGAATATCCCCAGTAATGATACTATGTAAGTAGTCTGACTTCCCATATAATTTGGTACGATACAATTTATTGAAAATATTACCAGTAAGGATACTATGTAAGTAGTCTGATTACCCAGAGAACTGGGTACGATACAATTTATTAAGAATATCACCAGTAAGGATTATATGTAAGTACTCTGATTTCCCATAGAACTTGGTACAATACAATTTATTGAGAATATCACCAGTAAGGATACTATGTAAGTACTCTGATTTCCCATATAATTGGGTACGATACAATTTATTGAGAATATCACCAGTAAGGACCCTATGGAAGTACTCTGATTTCCCATAGAACTGGGTACGATACAATTTACTGAGAATATCACCAGTAAGGATACTATGTAAGTACTCTGATTTCCCATATAATTGGGTACGATACAATTTATTGAGAATATCACCAGTAAGGACCCTATGGAAGTACTCTGATTTCCCATAGAACTGGGTACAATACAATTTACTGAGAATATCAGCAGTAAGGATACTGTGTAAGTACTCTGATTTCCCATAGAATTGGGTATGATACAATTTATTGAGAATATCACCAGTAAGGATACTATGTATGTACTCTGATTTCCCATATAATTGGGTACGATACAATTTATTAAGAATATCACCAGTTTACCGTGCGCATGGAGAATGTTCGGTTACATATATATTTTGATTATTACTTCACCTACTAGCAGGCTGCGGTACAGTCAGAAAAAAGTGGCACATGCACAATTGTGTGCACGCCACTATAATTAAACTCAACAACAACAACGTCACTACTCACATATTGGTGAGCAATGGCACTACTTACATATACGTGAGCAATGGCACTACTTATAAATGGGTGAGCAATGGCACTATTTACATATAGGTGAACAATGACACTAATTACACATAGGTGAACAATGGCACTACTTGCACATAGGTGAACAATGACACTACTTACACACAGGTGAGCAATGACACTACTTACACATAGGGAGCAAAGGCACAACTTACACATGGGTGAGCAATGGCACTCCTTATATATAGGTGAGCAATAGCACTAATTACATAAAGGTGAGCAATGGCAATACTTGCATATAGGTGGGCAATGGCACTACTTACATATAGGTGAGCAATGGCAGTACTTACATATAGGTGAGCAATGGCACTACTTACATATAGGTGAGCAATGGCACTACTTATAAATAGCTGAGCAATGATACTACATATATGTAGGTGAGCAATGACTCTACTTACATATAGCTATAGGCGAGCAATGGCACTGCTTACCTATAGGTGATATGGCACTATTTACATATAGGTGAGCAATGACACTACGCACATTTAGGTGAGGAATGACACTACTTACATATATGTGAGCAATGTCACTACTTATACATAGGTGAGCTACGGCACTACTTACACATAGGTGAGCAATGGCACTACTTACACATAGGTGAGCAATGTCACTACTTACATATAGGTGAGCAATAACACTACCTACATATAGGTGAGTAATGACACTATTTATATATAGGTAAGCAATGACACTACTTACATGTGTGTGTGTGTGTGTGTGTGTGTGTGTGTGTGATTTGGATTTTTAACGTAGCTATAACAATTTTTCATTCATATCGCTACGGTGTCTGCAGTTTGACAGTTTATAGTGATGTCTAGCACTAGGGCATCATGCCGCAGACATGTAGCATAATGTCCCACCCAGTCACATTATCCTGACACCAGGCCGACTAGTCCTAACACTAACCTCTTAATGCTGAGCGCCAACCGAGGCAGCTGTAAGTACCATTTTTGTAAGTCTTTGGTATGTCTCGGTCTGGGATCGAACCCACGACCTCCCGCATCCGAGGCGGACGCTCTAACCACTATGCCTACTTACATGTAGGTGAGCAATGGCACTACTTACATGTAGGTGAGCAATGACACTACTTACATATAGGTGAGCAGAGACACTACGTACATGTAGTTGAGCAATTAATCTACTTACATATAGGTGAGAAATGATACCCCTAAATATAGGTGAGCAATAGCACTACTTACATATAGGTGAGCAGTGACACTACTTACAGATAGGTGAGCAATGGCACTACTTACATATAGGTGAGAAGTGACACTGCTTACAGATAGGTGAGCAATGGCACTACTTACATATATGTGAGCAGAGACACTACTCATATATCTACATTTCACTGACATTGAAGACTGGCAGTTTTGTTGGATTTTTCATTCTGAATCCTATGTTGTTGCAGATTTAGTTACTTGTTGTTTTTGCTACGTCAAAAATTTCTCGATCCATTGATGTTCATTTTCAATGTGTTGAAAACCCTTTTGTACGCATTTGATTAAAATCACGCCATCTCTGTGAAACATGCAATAGTACCTATCATAGCAGTTTGTATTGGCTAAGATAGACCTAATACAAATTACAAGTGTAAAAATACATTGCTCGTGTTGAGATTCTTTTCTTGTATTAACATAATATTGATAAAGAATGACCGTTTGGTTTTTCAATCTTAGAGCACGCAGTAGTCTTTCATCGTTTTCATTAGTTCTTCAGGAAAAAATGCAATCAATAATCATGCCTACGCAGAGTGGACTTTATAATAAGGATATTTATGTGGACAATTATCAAGATTAGGATGCGAGTATTGATTCAGTGTTTCATAAACTGCTAAAATATTGAATAGCAGGAAGTGCAGAATATCAATATCATCTGCTTTTTGAAAGTACCCTTGTGAGGAAAACTTAAAATATTAAAACAAAATATAGCATATTCAAATACACAATTAAATTTCAGAAACATGATTTCTATCCGAGAATAAACAAAAATAAAATTTTTAAAGATCTAAAAGGAATTTTATTATAGGTTATAGTTCAACATTTTCTTATGCCCCCCAAATACGAGGATTTATTTTCTGAAAATACGATTGTAGAAAGATTTACAGTATCAGAAGAAGTTTTGTAACAGTTGTTATGCATATTTAATTTGCAATTTTTATTTTTTATTCATTATATACAGTGAATAATTTTAGCATTTCACTTGACCATGTTCAATATCAAGTAATTTGGTAAATAAATAAAAACATAGCTAATATTTTTTATAGGAATGTTTAATATTAGGATTATTATCAATATAAGTAAATATATCTATTAGGGTACGGGTCATGGTTATTGGAATTCCCCAGACAAATACCTAGCCTACCTGATGTGTACCACATCCTTTTTATGATTTTAGCAACACATTTGAGCTTGTTGAGAATCCAGAATGTTCTAGAATGGAAAATTCCATTAGTCATACTACTTCCAGAAAATGCTAATTGCGACCTAGGTCAAGTAGAGAGCTTTATAATCTTGTTTATCTACAAATTATTAATATCTTTAGGAAGAATCAGTCTTATTATTGCGGTCAGTATTTGATTTATGCTAGAAGTATTTATTCAAATTATTATTTTCTGGAATTGTATAACGCTCAATTATATTCTTGGACAGAAAAATTAATTTGGAATTATAGTGAATTCAGGCAAAGACGTCTTGGGTTATATTATTGTCATTTATTGGAGGAATATTAGTACATCATTACACTTCAGGCTACTGGTACATTAATACATTTAAGATTAGAAGCACATCAACGCCTTCAGCGTTGGATCTTATTTGGAACACCGCTGGAATTTATTTAGAACTTTATTCATTAGGACTGGTAATATAAAGTTTTGGACTCTTTGGGATTTAATTCGCTTTACTGTAAGTTCATTTTAATTTTCAGTTTATATTATAGGAAAAAAATTATTTGTTAAATTTTACAAAATTGTTATTTTTTTTCCCTTTTCTATTACTAGGTTTAAGACAATAGACTAGTAATAAAGACCATTTTGAATAAAGACTGAATACAATTACTTTCGTTACAATTTCCATGCACATGTAATTTTTTTCTAACACGAAACCTTTTAATGATTAGTTTGATGGCAAAAGCCATGAAATGTTCGAGTTTTCTAATCAGAAAATAGGTTTTAAGAGAAGAAAAGGATGCAATACAAAATATATCCATAGAAGAAGAAAAAAATCATTTTGTTGATACAGTGTAATTCCATGAAACTATGTCGTGGCTTAATTACAACCCGTGTCAGATCAATCAGCAAACATTTATAATGTAAATGGCTTAAAGATATTTTTCAATTGAAAATCAATGAAAGAACCTCACCAAGACTTGACAAATGAAGAACACACTTGACAAACATTTCCTAAGAAGCATAACAGGCAAAAAGCAAATAAATTAAATGCAACACTAAGTGGCATGCCTCCCCCCCCCCCCCCCGCTGAGAAAAGAATCCATCTTCTAGCGGTGCACTTTCGGGCTTGTAATTTATCACCTAATGGATACATTTCTTGAGAACATGGGCAAATTAAATGCACATGTATATAAAACAAAACAATCTGTATCTACCGTTACATATTTGATGTGCTGGAGAAATGCAGAACGACTGAAGGAAATGTTTTACTTTTTCAGTCTGCGGGCATGTTGTGTCCTTCCTGGCATTGCGGATGCTAATTTAGAGGCGGAGCTATGAATCCAAGGAAATAGCAGCATCTTTACCAACATTTTACTCCATCTCCACATACTTTAACTTTTATATCCGTCGAATTATTGATCTCTTTGCTCTATTCTCAGTCTTGGATCAAGTTTCCCTTTTCAATATATCTGTGATTCCTAATCTATATAATCTTTCTATATAAGATGTTAATGAATGTGTATTGAATCAATAATTTTAAGGTAAGATTTCCGATCTGATCCATACAAATCCAGTCTTAGTTGAATTTCTATCATTACTAAAATCAGCAGAAAGGAAGTAAGACGTCCCATCTGCTCATCAAACTGTGATTCGTACTACATCCAGATCTTTATGACACTTGGAAGGTAAGTGAGATACGGTAACAAGAACGAAAAAACAATTAGCCCTAAACATTATTGGTTCATTAACAACATGGATAATAAAATCATTAAAAATGTTAAGCCATCGTGTATTTTACGGAACTGGAAGAAGTGTATACAGGCAGTTTACGAGCAAAACAAATCTATTCCGTTTTCTTGGACATTACTCTGAACTCTTTTGAAGAGTATCTGTTGTTCAAGGTCAGTAGTAAGCGGAACTGGAACAAAATATAACAATGAGACCTGTCATCGATCAGCTATGCATCATCAATGTAATAATTTACTCCAGTCTCAAATTAGACAATATTTTGATACTAGTTTTTCAGGACACCATTGACAAAGTAATCATTTGTCACATGGCATAATACATTGGCATAATGACTTTCCCAAGAACTATTGCCAAATATACCCGTTTCTCTCTGCCAAAGCTGAATGGAATTGCCAATATTTAACCATTTTGCTGAAAGTCAGTGAAAATCAAATGCTTCCTTCCCATCATTTTAGATAAATGGATTCTTTACAAAGTTTCCTTATGTTCTATTTCCCTTTCTGTATCAGATGTATATGTTAGTAAATGTCTACTTTGGGTAAATAATACATGTTCAGTTTTCCGTCGTATTTTTGTCCTTTAAGGAAATGTATATGATATAAAACTGAGTAGCTGAATCTCAAACAGGTTGATAAAAGGACAAGAAAAAAAAAACAGCATTAGAAGCCGTCACATCCAGATGAATAAACAGTCATGGAAATATTAACAGGAGGAATTAAAACTTCAACATAATCAAGTAAAGTGTTAAATGACAATGATTCCAGGCTGACATGAAGGGAGTTCATAAGACGTAATATAAGCTAGAAAATACGGAATGAAAAGAAATATATTAGTAAGCCTTAAAAACGGTGCTATTAGAACAATTTGTTACAGTAATCATTCGAATAAAGATAAACATTAGCTTCTCTTGCAGGGATCAAAATGCCTTACGTTGAAATATATACCCCCACGTCACAAAATTGATACTTCGACGTCACAGCGGACCTTCCGTATGTGTAAATAAAACTGTTTGAAAATATAGCTTGTGAACCTAGCCCTAATGTGTTAGAAGTACTTTCATCTAATTATAATAAGTCTGCATTGTCCACGTTACCAAAACGCATATTATATTTTTCAAGACTAGATACAAAGAAAGAAGCTATGTACGTCTACGTTTCGATTCATATCTTCATCGTTTATTTCACCTTCTCCAGATCTGAGAACATACGTTGATATTATTTTTAAACGTTTAGTGGTCTGAGCCCTCCATAAAAAGACTTTCTGAAAAAAGCAAATGTTTTATATCAAATGATTTTTATATTGTAACCTTTCTTGAGTCCAAATGGTTTAACGACCTTCTGCAAAAGGTTTTTAAAACTATCAATGTGACACTATAAATATTCAATCATGATTGCCCATCCTGTAATATATTTTGCTTCTGTTTTTAAAACCTTGGTTTGTCATGCATGAAAATCAACATTTTTGCTGTGATTAGCTATTAGCAAAAACATTTGTTGTAACAATTTTATATGGAAGAAAAGAACATTCACGATATTTGATATATCATAACTAAGACGTTTTCTTTAATTGGAAATAAGACAAATTTAGTAAACATTAATTTTGCTAAAAGTTTTTCCCATTTCTCATTTGATGCTGCTTGTGCTTTCGTAGAAACTGATCTGATCTTCTAATGGCTCCTTGAGATCGCCAAAAAGGCCCAGTTGCGCAAAAGATTTCTTACTTTGGCTAGATTATCTTTGTTTTTGATCTTTTGTTTCCAAAGACATGGGCATGAAATCGTTCAACTGAATTATCTCTACCTAATAGACCAATGCAAGACCAGATAGCCATAAATATTAGTTCGTATGGTATATTTTGTCCCAATTCCCTCGAAAGATTGCATATGTTATTGGTAAAAATGTTAAAACACATAATTTGGATAATTTAGTCAAGTCAAATATGAAACCATTGGTTTTTGAGAATAGCAAATTATTAACGGCCGGACATCGTACGAACATACATAATGCTGTACCAATAGGCCACTTGTCCTTAGAGTCAGGTGAGAAATAAATTAGATCAAAACTGTTTGATCATTATTATCATCTTATTGAATTACGTACAATCAATCATGGTAGGTTATCAGATATTAAATTTAGAAAAACATTCCATTGTAAAATGCGTAACCTTCAAACAGTTAATATATATTCTTCTTAGCAGTATGTAAGAATTCCACTGACAAATCCACCACTCTTATCTCTGGTAGAAGTACCAGTCTCGTTTAATTTAAGATTCTGAACCCCAACATAATGGCCCAGACCAATTCTGTTGGAAATATTCGTTACAGGCAAATAAAAAACCTAATATGCACATAAACACCTAATAGAATACTTTGCTACTTGCAGAATGGGTAATTGCTTTTGACTGAAATCACTTAATAGTCTGATACAAGTTGTAAAGTCTCATTCGTAAGCAACTCAGTGAACAAGTCAGCAATGTTATACCACCAACATTATTTCCCGCCTTAACTGAGAATATCAGACATTAAGGAAACCCTCTCGCGGAAACCATTTATAATGATAAAATTATTGTCTTGCCGACTATGTGTTTGGACTTCTATCTTCTGAAAATGGCCGTGATGATACTTATGATATTTTGTACATCTTGAAGGAAGATTATTACCTAGTAATGCATTTGGTGAAATTAGTGACCACTGACGCAATTAAATTTGAAAAATGAATATGTATCACATAACTGTTTCCAAGTCTTTGGTAGAATGTGTCTGAACGCAGATTAAATAAGGCAGTTTGTTTCAAAACGGTTTTGGATGGCAGAAAAAGTTTCTTTCAGTTTGTGAATGAACCAAAATACTGGCTGAAAAAAAAATTGTTAGCTGCTGTTTCTATTATAAACTATGCCTGTACCGAATTTATGAAAAGCTATAAGAATGGATGGGGAGGTAAATGTTACCGTTTTTCTCCGCTCCCGTTTTGTCCGTTATCCCCACCTCTTTATCTCACCCCTTTTTCTGTTAACTATTAAACAACCTTTTGGGTTTTTAAACAAAAATCTGTTACTGACCGGGGGAGGGGACAGACCGGAGATTTTTTCCATGCATTACAAAATCGGGTACCCTTTCATCACTAACTTTAACACAAATGTGCTACATACAGCAAGAATGCAAATAAAATATGCCTAATTAAACTAGCACAACTGTTTAAAATGCAGAGTGAGTGCTAGTCAAATAGGCCTAACTAAAATAACGCAAATGTGTTGCATGCGATAAGGACACAAATCAATCACGCCAAAGTACACTAACACAAATGTGTTACATGCTGTAAGAATGCAATTTAATTAGGCCTAAGTAAACTAACACGAATGTGTTACATGCAGTAAGAATGTATTTTAATTAGGCCTAAGTAAACTAACACAGAAGTGTTACATGAAGTAAGAATGCAAATCAATTAGGTCTAAGTAAACTAACACAGAAGTGTTACATGCAGTAAGAATGCAAATCAATTAGGCCTAAGTAAACTAACACAAATGTGTTACATGCAGTAAGAATGTATTTTAATTAGGCCTAAGTAAACTAACACAGATGTGTTACATGCAGTAAGAATGCAAATCAATTAAGCCTAAGTAAACTAACACAAATGTGTTACATGCAGTAAGAATGTATTTTAATTAGGCCTAAGTAAACTAACACAGAAGTGTTACATGAAGTAAGAATGCAAATAAATTAGGTCTAAGTAAACTAACACAAATGTGTTACATGCAGTAAGAATGCAAATCAATTAAGCCTAAGTAAACTAACACAAATGTGTTACATGCAGTAAGAATGTATTTTAATTAGGCCTAAGTAAACTAACACAGAAGTGTTACATGAAGTAAGAATGCAAATCAATTAGGTCTAAGTAAACTAACACAGAAGTGTTACATGAAGTAAGAATGCAAATCAATTAGGCCTAAGTAAACTAACACAGAAGTGTTACATGCAGTAAGAATGCAAATCAATTAGGCCAAAGTAAACTAACACAAATATGTTACATGCAGTAAGAATGCAAATCAATTAGGTCTAAGTAAACTAACACAAATGTGTTACATGCAGTAAGAATGCAAATCAATTAAGCCTAAGTAAACTAACACAAATGTGTTACATGCAGTAAGAATGTATTTTAATTAGGTCTAAGTAAACTAACACAAGTGTGTTACATGCAGTAAGAATGCAAATCAATGAGGCCTAAGCATCAATGATCTTTCTTTAATTCGTACATTTAAATTTAAACACTTAAAACGCTACGGCCAATGGGGTAAATAAAAACTCGACCCGAGCACGAAAGATCTGTCAAAATTCTTAGTAACTAATGACAACAAAATGAAGTTATTACAAAGACGCATTAATCGAGGACAGAACTCACTTTGGAACAATTCTGAGGCAATTTAAGGTTTGTTTTGCGAAAAGTGGTTGTTATGTATGCACGTTTAAGTACAGGATCAAGCTGTTAAACAAGTATGTTAAAGTAGAAATATGAAGCTGTTATATATGGACGTTTAAGCACAGCATCAACCTGTTATACATGCATGTTTAAGTACAGCATCGATCTGTTTACTCCAAAATGTCCCACAAGAAACAATTGCTTTAATCACCATGACCTTAGTAACCTGACAATTTTCAAATATAAACTATCAATGAGACAGCTGATATATATATATATATATATATATATATATATATATATATATATATATATATATATATATATATATATATATATCGTTTACAAAACTAACAATTTATTTATAAACTTCAGTTGTTTACCTTAAACCTCTACATCACCAGATGAATTAGTTTGCTTCATTATCAATAGATACTAGATATTTAGTACGTACCTGCAAACTAATTTAGAATGGAATCAGAATAAGGTCCAACTATAGATTCCCAGTGGTCATATCGTGTATATATAAAAGCATAAGACTTAAAAGTCAGCTGATATGATAACCTAAGAATTTCAGTTATTCTTGGTCTTAAAAATAAATTGCAAGCTATTCTTTTGGATACATAACATTTTGAAACTGACTTGGAACCTTATTTCTTCCAATAATTAAAATATCCTGCTTAAAATAACTTGTTATTTTAATCTTACAATATTTAAAACACTTCTCATACGTGTGTTATGTAGTGAATATGTACAATCCAATACTTATGTTATGTAATGGATATGACCAATCCCATACGAATGTTATCTAATGGGTTGGTACAATCCCAGACGTATGCTATGAAATGGATATGTATTCCTCCATACCTATGTTATGTCATGGGTATGTACAATCCCATGTATATGTTATGTAATGGGTATGACCAATCCCATACTTGTGTTATGTAATGGATATGTACTATCACAAAACTATGTTATGTGATTGGTATGTACAATCACATGCGTATGTTATGTAATGAATGTGTACATTCTTCAACATATTTCATACAAGTCTTTCAAACATGTAACCTTCAAAGTAAAGAAAGCTGGCATAAACAACATTGCCCTGATGGATACACGGTACTAATTGCATGGAAAACTGGGAACCAGCCTGGAAATGAGTGAACATACAATAGAGTATATATAGATTTGGCTGGCCAGGATTGTTTGATAATGAAAGTTATTTTGTAGGAAAAAGAATCTTTTGAGAGCTTATCCAGGTAGTAACTTGAATAAACAGACATTATTTTCTTGAAGGAATTTCGTTCCTTTAACAGTCCTAAATTTGGAACACTCATTACTGAAATTAGCACCTGACTCTTTGGTGAGGAATTAAAAGCATATGTTTCAAACACATGTAGGTCCAGAAAATGCAGCGGCTCATATCCTTTTCTCTATATAGAAACTGTCATCCAGGTTTCATCATTACTGATAAATATAGGCTTGATCGTGAGCACTCAGAAATTTAAAGTTATTGAATTTTTAATAGCATGGTGTTTGCATAGGTTTACTATGGGAGCTGAATTAGCACCGCGAGTCCTGTAGGTAGTTAACGTCATTTTATATTGATTGGTAATTTTTGATTAGTCAGTCAGAGTATTTATACAAATGCAAATTGCAAACTAATTCAATGTGAACAGTCTGATGCCAGATTTTTGTTCAACTCCCCATGGAATATCAATCTAACAATATTGTATCACGGCCGTACAGATGTGGCGTACTGAGAACCGTACAGCCTTGTCCTGTAGTACAGCCGTGGTGAACTGTACTACTGCTAAAAATGGAGTATTACTATTAGCATTGTACTCAGATTAAGATATCTCATGCAACACTTCAATCATGTAATCCAAATCAATTTCATTAGGATGCAGAAAAGTGTAAAAGTCTTATTTAGCAAACATTTGCGGTTAACAGTTACCTTTAAAGAACAGAAATTCACCTGCATCGGTAAGATGCCATCCATATTTTTGAGGATAAATTAGTACTAAAACTACACCATGAACCATCTAAATGATCTACGATCGCAATAAAATACAAGAAAAATTCTCATATGTATGTGTTAATTGCTTTATGGTTGTTGTTTTTCCAAGGGAATCTTACATGTCAAAGAGCGGAGTGGTTTAAATACCAGTACATGATAATTGCTGCTTTCTGAAACATGTTGGAGCCCGTGCAGCACCTTCAAAATAATAAAGAGACTTAATCATAAATATGACGTAAAATATATATATAGTCACCAAGTACAACTAGAAACTGTAAAAATACAGGTAGACAGCATAAGACTGCATACTTTATGTGTTTCATGTTCCTACATATTAAAAAAGCAAACAAACGAGCAAGGAGCAAAGGAGACCAAAACTAGAATAGAAAATGTACGGCCTACGCACAATGTTTACAAAATTACACGAAACTTCATTTATAACTAAGCTTATATTGGTCCCTAAATGTTTCTTGTATATAACCAAACGCCTCTTTTATTAGAGGTAGCCGCGGTAGCTCAGTTGGTAGAACGTACGATTCGTAATTTACGTGTTGTGGGATCGATACCTGCTTAGATTTACTTCCTGCAATTTAAGAGAAGCAGTCTATACACGCTGATGTATGGTTGTTACAGTGATTGCTGAAATTGCCTTCGAGTGTTCGTCAATAAATATTGTTGACAAGCGCAGTTATCCATATATATATATATATATATATATATATATATATATATATATATATATATATATATATATATATATATATATATATATATATATATGCAAAACATGTATCGATTAGTTTTTAATAATTTGTGATGTGATTAGTGTTATCTCAGGAAAATAAAACAAAATCGATAAAGGTTTAGTATTACAAATTGCGTGATAAAAGTTGACACTTTAAAAAGGCATGTATAAATCAGCACAACACAGTTTCCACGGTAGTATTCCTTGGATGTCTGCAGCTTAATAGTTATCTGCCAGGCGGAAACACTGCGAATGTTGTTCTAAAATTAAATAATTTGTGACTGAATGTTTGCCAATTTGTTTCATTTTTTTTTCTCCATTGAAACTTATTTATTTTATTGAAACAAATAATTTTGTTTTAAGTACCTATTAAACAAAATCGTCGAAAAGAATAAAACAATTTTAAAATTTAAAACACTGGTATATATTACGCACGCCCCGCGTTTGGTCGTCTATGTTGGCACTATAAGGCACTATGGACTACGAAAAATAGTACTTTATGGGCCTCAGTGACATTGACCTATGGTCAAGGTATGTTGTCTTCAACAAACCCAAACCATTATTTTCTTGTGCACTTTCCAGGACTATGAACTTTGACCATAAGATCCCGATCCTAAGGTTTCTTTATTACCTAAAATGTAAGACATCAGGGTTTGGTCAAGGAGCTCTCTCAACAAAAACGTTATTGCACAGAACCTTTTATTATGAATCTAAATGACTTTTACCTTTTACGTTTAGACCACAAAATTAATAGGCCTTTTCTTGCCTTAAGTGCATGCTGTCAATGGACCGTTATTATGCGAAAAACATTTTGTTCTTTCAACCTCGCTGAACATGATCTTTAACATTTTGACGCCAATAAAAATAGGAATCTTTCTTTCCCAAAGTGTAAGCCATCCACAATCCTTGCTGAAGGTACTTGGTCGAGAACTGAAGATTTCATTCAGAAACCATTTCTCATTTTGTAGTCATAGTGACCTTGGATATATGATGAAGAGCTAAAGTTGTTGTGCAGAAACCATTTTTCTTCATTCAGTTACTGTGAACATGACGGTCAATCGCTTTACCCCATAATCGATAGGAACTTTTTCTCACCTCACGTGATAGCCATCCACAAAGCGTTGTCCAGGCTTGTGGCGTAGAATTTTTGTTATTGAGCGGAAATATTTCTTTCTGTTTTTAGTTACAATGACCCAATGACCTTGATCTTTAAAAAAAAGAGTTAGAAAAAAGTGCAATTTTGACAATGCATAAATAGGCGTGAAACTTCGAAAAGTACCCTGTCCCTAATTAACCACAAATGATATCTGAAAGAGTATTTGTACAAATCCATCAAATATACATTGACTGAAGACCATAGACTCCCGTTATCAAGGACACAAAAGGAGACGTGCTGGTGAATTAATTTTTCAGTTTGTAACAATTATTGTGATGACACAGGTTTTCGATAACTGAAAACTCGAGCAGTAAGTTTATGGCAAGTGGTAAATTGCTAAAGATTTTCAAAAGTCTCTTATATTGTTCATTGACATTATCATCTTCTTTCACATCACTTTTATTGAGAAAAAAGTATAAGAATGTTCTTTACATTTTTTAATAAAAGACTGCCTCACCAGCAAGTCATTTTATTTCAAATCTCCCACAGTGTTCACTGTGCTAAAATATACCAAGGTAAAATGACGTCATGTTGATAAACACATACTGCAATTATAGGTTACTGCATTTTGTATGGGAAAATACGAACGAGTTTTTCGGATGGAATACTGCATGATCTTGGGAGTGCAGTATATCCATCTGACAAAACGAGTTCATATTTTCCCATACAAATGCAGTAACCTTTTTATTATATGCTCATTTTCTTATTCTACCTAAGGCTTACTTATATAAACAAATTACACTATAAGAAACAAAGTAACTGAATGTATACCGTATTCCAAACTAAATACACAAGCGCATATTCGTCATTAAACAACAACAACATTATTAATGCGCACATAACTCTGCCCAGATGAATTTAAACTTAGTCGCGCGCTAGACATGAGTTTCGAAAGATAGTGGCGTTTTTGTCTACTTAAAATTGAAATCTGGAGTCATATTGTGAATGAATGCGCATTGCAACAATTTTTCCCTTTGATCTGGAATGAATAGATTTTGGTATTTTTGTTGATTCTACGAAATGTCGTGATTATGGACTGGATTCATCTGTGCAAATTGTACATGAAATACATCGGATTGAAGCAGCCAGAGAGAAACGTGTTGACATCTGCAAGTGTGTTTGTTCTGTCATTGACTATTTGAAATCATAATGTGGGAAAAATATGAAGTCTTTCAATTGCAATTATCAAAAAGACGCTATTGAATTTAATGTTTATTTCATTTTGAGTGCAGTAAGGAGGATGTAATTGCACTTGAAATATAGTGGAAAATACAGTACAATTTCGAAATGTATGATCAAGCTTGAGAACTCATGACATGGGTCATGTAATTCGGATTTGCAGAACTAAGAGAATACATTTTGAGGAAATTCATGATGTAAAACTGTAAGTGTATTTCTTTGCCATTCTTATTGCCAGCTAAAGAAGACAGTTTATGCCTTGTAACTTGCATGTTATTTGTAGGTACCCAGCAATTTTATGAAATCTGGCGTGTATCGCCAAAATCCGAAACATTGTATCAAAAAAGTTAACGCGGAATGTAGCAAAGCAGCTGGTATGAGGCAGTTCACGAAACATCTGCTTTAGTTCATTCAGAAACAAATGTAATTAACCAAAATGTAAAGCGTCTGCTACACGAGTATACGTGATTTGTTTACAAAGTAGTTCCTAATACACTATTGGGCACACGTGTCCTGCACGTGAGTGCAATATGAAAGTGTGCAATATCGTAAAATACTGAACGATTCTGACAATGTAAAGTTAACGGAGAAAAAAAAATGAGTATATAATAATGATCACATCATTTCGAACCAAGCCGCAAGGGCTGATTGTACAAAAGTGGACCACCTTAATATTAACACAGGCAAAGTGGTAAGCTTGATGGATATTCTGTTCTAATGGCCAAGCCGAGCGGACCGATACCATATAAATTCAGTGAGTTTAACTTTATCATTTTTCAACCAATTCTTATGAAATCACAGTGTATACTTGGCGTTAATACTAGTTTATATTGGTTTAATTGTCGATTGAAACAATTTCGATTTTGTATGGTGTGGTATGAATAAACGTGGTAATCTCTATTTTGGTGATAGGTCATTTATGGGTACGATCTCTTATAGCGATGATTATATTGGATCGTCTTGCGCATACCATAGATCATTAAAAAGTGCTTTTTGAAATTTTATTTAAGGAGAAATCAATATGTGGAATTTGAGCCTCACTAATTAACTCAACACACGTTTCCTCTATCTATATAAACTTTATCTTTACAAACGAAATCGATTTCTATACCGACATAAATTAAAATTCTCTCTTTGTGGTACTAAACCGAAATACTGATTTTTATGCGTGAGCTAAGACTTGATACAGTATACTTGGAAGGACGATTGGTTATGAAAACGTAAAGAAACGTCTTTTTAAATATTGTGGCACTACTGCCTGCAGTTATAACCTGCCGTTTCGCATAACTGGTACGCTGTACATCTAGTGCATACAGGCTAATACGTTTAAAATGTCAACATGTTAACATATCACTTTATGCGAATCTGATTGGTCCAACCATTTTTGCGCGGTAGTCTTTTTACTGATTGGCTGCGAGAGCGGTGATTTTCCTTACTCGCCTTTTGGAACCTTTTGCTTTTACTATTCTTATCAACAATTCGGAGGCCATCTTTTGAATCAGCAGCTCAAGAACATTGGGAAAAAGGTCACATCTATCGGAAATTAGGCCAATTTACCTCATAGGGGCTAGTTAACAAAGAAAATTAAGGGTACCGGTCAATGGATAGAGGGCTGGAGGGGATCCTTAGGTGTAACTGTCACCCAACCCCTATGACAAGCGTGATTTAAATGTTAAGCTGTAGGAGTTAATAAACTCAATAAAGCCGACAAATACAGGTTTCCCAACTGACAGAACGTTATCTAACCACATCATTTTTCCAAAACAAACAATGCAAATATACAATCTCGAAAACATTAAATATAAAACTGCTATACTCAGCAACATCTTTCGTCTAGATTTATTAAATAATTACTCATTTGAAATCCTCTATGTATCATATTCTCAAATCTTAACCATACGTGTGTCTGATAATCCAGTAAAGTTTGTATTTATCCAACGTTACCAAGCACTAATAGGGTGTTATTAAGTACAGTTATGACCCATTAAGTTTGTAACGTCGCAAAAGGTGTATCATGGCTCAGTAGTACGCAATACAAGTCACGTCATACTATGTATTTACGCGCGATTCAGAATAAGCATAAGCACAAGTATTTATTATATGCTCATTTTTGCTTCCGTTAACTTTACATTGTCAGAATTCTGCAGCATCTTGCGACACTGAACACCTTAATATTGTACTCACGTGCACGAAACGTGTGCCTGAACTGTATAGTGTAGTAGGAACTACGTTGTAAACAAACCATGTACACTCATGTATTAGACGCTCTAGGTTTTGGTTGATTGAATTAGTTTGTAAATAAACTAAACAAGCTGTTTCGTCCATTTGAAAGTATAGGTGATAAAGTTTACGATGTGGACGAGTTCACCTGGTCAGAAACGAAACTTTCGAACAAGCACACAGATGAAAGCGATATTCGAAATGTCAACAACAAACGTGAGAGACGCAGTAATTGAAAATACCGTTCTAATCATTGAGATAGCTATTTAGGAGAAATATTCATAACTTTTCGCAAATAGAATTGTTCAGACTATAATCAATGATCGCTAGTGTCTGTAAAATATAGCATATAAAATATGAGGCAAAGAGCTTTGAAGATTTTGATAGGAAACTAAGAGCCCCAGAGCCAATAAGCCAAGACGACGAAAAAGTATTATTTCCGCTGGCTAAATGAATTGTCACACAACAGCTGCTTTGCAATTTTACTCGTGTAGCTATTTTGGTACAATGTTAGGCTAACCATAGAAGACATACACTGTATGATACAGATCATAGCTGGGGTCCCTCCAACAGCGAGAGGCAAGTGACAGGGCATAAACATATGTCTTCTTTAGCTGGTAATAAGAATTGTAATAAATATAGTTACATTTATGCATCTTGGATTTCCTCAAAATGTTTTTTCTTAGTTCTCAAAATCCGAATAACATGTCCATAAAAACTTGATACGCATGGAAAATATACTGGAATTTTGACTATATTTCCAACTGAAATCACATTCTCCTTACTGCACTGAATTGACCCAATAATCCAGTCCATCAAAATCAGAAAGGCAGAATTGAGTTGGATCAACATAAAGGCAAAATCCACCCATTCCAGACCAAGTTGTTGCAATGCGCATTCATTCAAATATGATTCTAAATTTCAATTTTAAATAGACCAAAACGACAATCACTTTTTGGAACTACTGTCGAGCGCACGATGAAGTTAAAAGGTCACTGGGCGGTGCTATGTGCGCAGTAATTTTGTTACTGTGTATTGATGAATCCACGGTTGTGTATTCATTGTTTATTACAGAATAAATTCAAATACTTTGTTTCTTGTAATACATTTTTCATAATTAAGCCTTATGTAGAATCACTAAATGAGTATATAATAAAAACGTTACTGCGTTTGCATGGAAAATATGAATTCGTTTTCTAGGAATAATACGTCACTCCCAAAGGTCAAGCAGTATTATTCCGAGAATAAAAAAACTCGTTCGTACTTTCCTATACAAATGAGTAACCTATAAATATAGTTGGAATATTTTTTTTCAAACATTATGCTCACTTAAAATTTGTGAAAAGAAATTTTAATGTATTATTTAATAAATGGCGGTATATTAGAAATACCACTACAGTGTATGTTGAGGTCTTTGATATTTTCCTATAATATCCAACTGTAAAAAAAAATTACTATAATCTATAATTAACTGTTCTCAGTTTATCAAATGATAGGTGAAAAGACTGAATACATTCACAAATGAACGCCTACACTTTATGGAGCTATGCGAGGGAAGGCACATTTAATTCGGGATATCGGTTATTTAACAGCACGGGAGAGATGGACATTAGGTCGATTTCTACAACCTCACTCTTTCTGGTAAGTCCTTTGTGAGGATCAGATGCATCAATTATCCTCACATAACAAGAATGTACACAATAAAGCACACATGCAATGTTATCAACATGTGGTGGGCAGATATAGATTTTATCTAATGTTGTCAGATTTGTCATTTATTCTATATGTAACCCATTTTGATATTTGGTTTCTACTTTGCGCGATTTATTTGAAATGATCAGACGAATTGCTTCATCCTACATTTTTATACAAAAGAACCAAATCATCTATGCAAAAGTGATTCAAGACGAGTGACACATTTTAAAAGAATACGAATGACTAGACACCCACATCTCTATCGTGATGGAGAAGGATTACAGCAACACTATTGTGCATGTATTTTCTGGTATTAAATGCTGTTTATTATATTTTGCATTATTCTATTGGCATATTCTATTAGTTCTAAGCTGTATATTCTACTTTTCACTGCTTTTTGTGCATTTTACTATGTGTGCAGGATGCACATTCGGGATAGCATCTTTACACCTGGTCATGTGTATTACTGAATTTGTGATGTATATTATAATAGTGCAGTTACACACGCTGACATTCGTAACAGTCTTTCCGACTTTTTCTTTGCAATATAAAGTTGCTGGTTGGCTGTTAACAAGACACAAGTTGCAAAAGATTAATTTTCCATTATGACAACGTGATAACCGAACGAAAATAGTCACGTGAATCAGGTATAATACATATTTTATAAATGAGGACTGAGTTACAGATCCGACTTTCTGTGTCTCGACAGAAAATTAGTATATGTTGCATAATAAGACAATATAGATGAGTCTACCATCCAAAGAATTTATTTAAAAAAAGTTAATGCTCCTTGTACAGGCGAAGAAATAAGAAGTCAGTCTTCATCTTCATCGCTTCTCAGTAGTTACAGTAAGTAACAGTAACAGCTACACCCGCTCCCTCTGGTACATTCTTTCTATTGGATCAAGCGGCCGAGGAGATATGCTCATACCCGGGCATATGGCACGGGCTGTGTGGACATCGAAAGGCATCTGCGCAGGTGCTGCAGAAACAGTGGCGAACAACTGCATCTGGACTTGTCTCCATATGTTTCGACACTATCGTGCCTCTGGATTGAGCAGGACTAGACGGGAGAGTGAGGGAGACTCTATACAACTTTCCCTCACACAAATTCAACCCACGCAAAAGTCATTACAATACTCCCCACCCCGATCAGATGTTTAGTTGAAGTCCTGTTCGGATGGGCAAGCGGCGAAACAGTAGGCGTGGATACATTGGGAGCTGCAGCTGCGGACCTTCACATAGGTAGCTCAGGGCGATGAGTCGCTTTTATTGGACCAAATCATCAGTAGAACTCGGCAGCGCCCTGGTTGACTGAGCAGACATTTGTAGGATCACACTGACCCCCTCTGTAGTATGAGGAAGAAGCTAGAAAAGGTGCCCTAAACATTACCTGCTTCACCTTAACCAGGGTCAACATATCGCGGCTGACAGAGATCCCACCTTTGCGGTCAAAAACCTTGTAAAGAGACAAATGGGAAGGAAGTCACCATCGGTTCCTGGAACGTCCACACATTAATGTGTAGATCAGAAGAGCAGCTCTAGTTGGTAGAGAACTATAAGAGTCAGCATCTAAAAAGCAGCACTGAGTGAAACTTGTCTAACTAAGGAAGAATGACTCACCGAGGTAGGAGTGGTAGGTGAAAAGATGATCGACGCGAAGCTGGTGTTGGGTTTGCTATCAAGTCGCAGCTAGTTAGCAAGCTTATATATATCCCTATGGGAAGGGCGTGAATGAAAGATAATTGCAAATGAGCCTCCCATTGTTAGGGGAAACAAAGTAATTATCATCAACGTCTATGAACTCACCATGACCAACCCAAATGCGATTAAGGACACATTTTATGAAGCTCTGGAATCGTATATTGCAGAAGTACCAAAGGCAGACAAACGCATGATCTTGGTAACTTCAATACTAGTATTGACACGGATATATCCAGGTGTAATTGGCAATAATAGTGTTGACAAATATAACAACAACGGACATCTACTGCGAAAATGCGCTTAACATGGTTTCCTATTCAGCAACAAAGTCTTCTACCTGTCAAACCTCAACAACTCGTCTTGAATGCAATCACTCTCCCAGCACTGACATCTTGTGGATACGTCATTGTTAGGAGAAGAAACAGACGTGATTCCAAGTGAAGACTTCCATGAGAAGTGCTGAATGCTGAACGGACCACAGGCTCATAATCTCCAAGTTCAATATTCGGGATTCACCCTGGCAGACGACTCCAAGGTAAAATAATGCCCAGAAGGCTTGTGAAACACGTATATATTGAGTAACTGTGATACAATGGAAATACGCTCTGAGAATGTCAAGGAAAACTGGCATCAGTTAAAGACTATGTATACTGAAGTTCTTTCCAAACTCTCGATCCCACCACACGTATACATCAATATTGGCTAGACGAGAAAGATGATCCCGTATGGAGTATTTTGAATACGAAACGTCAGCTACAAAAGGCCTGCTTAAAAGACAACATTTCTTCATCTAAGAAAGTGCCTTTAACACCATCAAGATGACTGTCCAATGCAAACGAATAGTGTTTTGCAAGATTCATGGCTGAGGAATAAGATGAGATTTAGTCATATGCAGACAAGAGTGGCATGAATAACTTCTTTGATGCTTTGAAGACGATTGATCGGCCTCAGTCACCAGGAACTGAGTGCTGATAGCTCCACGGTGCTCACTGACAAAGAAAAGATACTTCCAAGATGAGCAGAACAATTCAAAAGCATCCTAAATCAACATTCATCTTTCAGCGAGAAAGGAACTGAACGCCTGTCCCAATGTGACATCAACATAGCACTTGCTGGTCCTCCAATGCTGACTGAATTTGTGAAAGCAATTAACATGCTATCAAATAGGAAAGCACTGGAGCAGATGTCATATCAGCAAATGTTCACAAAGATGAGACTGGCACACTGCACAGAAACTTAGAACTATTCCGGTCAATGTGGATTCAGGAGACTATACCCCGAGAAGTAAAGGGATGCATCAATCGCCCACTTGTACAAGCGGAAAGGCAACGTACGGGCAAAATACTTGCCAGAACACAGTTTGATCATCCTGTACAGCATGGTGTCCTGTCAGAGAGTCTTTGTGGCGTCAGGAAAGGACAAGCGACCACATATATGGTGTTTGCTGCTCTCCAACGCCAGACGAAATGTCAGGAACGGAACTCAACCTGTACACGACATTTATCGACCTGACAAAAGCCAAGACACAGTCATGGAAAATCGTGGCAAAATTTGGTTCCCAAAGAAAAATTCAACATGACAGTCCCACGATGGCATGCTCGCTCGCAACGTTGACAACAGACAGTATAATATTCTGTGCCATGTTAATGATGTCTTCTGTGACTATCACACTGGAAATGACATTAGATATTGACTAACGGCAAGCTCTCCAATCTGAGGAGATTCTAAGCGAAGACAAAGTTCGAGAAAATGACTGTTCCTGATCTTCTATTTGTTCTCTGAATTCCAAATCTGAGTCTGACATACAGCACGGTATGGACCATTTCTCTTCAGCTTGTGACAATTTCTGTCTCACAATTAATACCAAGAAGACAGAGGTGGTGCACCAACCTGCACCAGCAAAGCCTTACGTAGAGCCTGGTCAAATCCTCCAGGCAGCGGACAAGTTCACCAGTTTCGGCATCACGCTGTCACTTGCAGTTCAAATCGATGACGAAACCAATGCCAGAATTGCTAAAGCACGTGTGACCGTTGGCAGAGTAGATTTCAGTGTGTGGGAACATAGAGGGATCAGTCTACAAAAAGAAAGTACGGTCTATAAAGCCACTGTGTTACCGACCCTGCTGTATACTTGTGAAACATGGACAGTGTACATACGCCATGCCATGAAAATGAATATTTTTTCCATGGACTGCCTGAAAAGACTGATCAAGATAACATGGCATGATACTGTCTCAGACACTGAGGTTTTCACCCGGGCATGCAGTCCAAGTATCCACACTCTGCTGATGAAAGCACAGTTGAGACGGGCAGGCCACTTCACGAAGATGTCAGTAGAGCTACTATCGAAGAAGAACTAGGACGAGCTGAGTGTAGAAAAGCGATTTAATTTCAGGGTAGCCGGTAAATCTCTTCCATGATTTCATCAAGTCATCCATGAAACACTTCAACATTGACCATGAACCTTGTGAGGATTGCAAATATGATCGCTCCACCGGGCGGAGTCTAGTTTCTACTGTAGCTACATTCTTGGAACGGAAGAGAATTTCAGACGCAGTGCAAAACTTAAATCTGAGAACTGCAACACGTCCTTTATCGAGCAAGCAAACATAAGCGGCATCTACTGTGAGGTGTGCCATTGTTAGTTTAGAACACGAACAGCAGCTGTTTTGGCATGATCTCTGGTTTTAAAAGTTCAACGCTCACCACATTTCTCCAAGTGATAAATCTACCTGGCCTTTAACATCTCTCTTACGTTTACAAAGTGTTGCCTTTCGATATACAAATTAATGAAATCAGGGACATGTATTCGCAAGGTAAATCGTCAGCAGGACAACAGTACTAATAAAATATATTTGACGCATTTTTTGGTCGTAAACGTACGATTATATTTCTGTAAGCTTGTGCTAGGCTTGCACAACAGTTATTAAACTTCAATTACCCATCCATACTCTAAACCATCCATTTAAGAATAGACCATTATTTGAATTCCCGTGGAACCGATTACGTGAATAACTTCACAAAAGAGCATTACGTGGTAATTTTTTGTTTTCAGAAAAAAAGTATTATGAATATATTTATGACACAAATGTTTCATCGGTTTACGAAAATAAATGAACACCAGGCAATGCTCATATAATTTTCATTTATTGCTCACGGCTATAAAATCTTTAAAAATCTTACTTGTTATTCAGTAAGTAAGACGGTAATTATACATAATTTGTTTTACGTTTCATATTTAGCAATATACTTTATTTTAAAAATTAAATTCTAGAGTCATTATTGATTTGTTAGCGAAATTTCATGTGGTACATTCAGCACTTCGTAAAATAGTTTTTGTAAAACACTGTTTATGCGAGGAATGTTTTGGTATTAATCATTTCACAAAACCAGTGTGTTTAATAAACACGAGAAGGAAACAAATATCACCCCACCCACTCAATAACCCCCAACATCAACAAAAAAAAATAAATATAATATTTGTATCTGAGTACCTAAAAAGAAGTAGGGGGAAGGAGGCCAAAGACAATTTGCATTGCTGCAGATAGGTATAACTACTTGTCACAAAATAGCAGCCAACCAAAACCATATTACCGCGTTATAATTCCGGTTTACATGAAATGCGTCAAACAAGAAAAAAATAAAATGAAATAAAATAAAATAAAATAATATTAGTTTCCAGGAGTATGCGCGTCAGCCTTGGGCTTCCGGTGCAACTTTTTAGATCAGTATCGCAATTCCCTATCTATTTTTGGTATAGTACTTCCTTATTTGATGCAGATTAGTATGGAATTTAAAACAGACTTGCACAGAAATAGGGATTCATTAAATCCCCTGACACAGTAACATGGTATAGACCATGTTATACATCAATATCTGATGCTTTCGTGAATTGAAATGATCAATACCTAATTCCCAATCAAGCTTTTAAGAGAAATAAGTAAATAAATAAATAAATAAATAACCAAGTTTTAAGTACTGTGTATGCCATTTTGCCAATATAGTTGCACTGTGATAGCCAGAACGATAAATAACGGCAAGTTAACCAACATTTGTTGGTGGAATAGGGGCTTCGAGGTTATGTCGTTCATGATCAGAATCTGTAATATACTGGATCCAGGGCAGTTCTGCCTCTTCGTTGATTAATCTAATAGCTGCATCTGTTATCACAATAGGTCATTACAGTAATGTCACATTATGACAACAGATGGCGCTGACTACAATATATCAATCTGCATTATGATAACATCTAAATTGTAACTTTCACTGTGCTACATTGTAGCTTCTACAGTGTTATGAATTTTTAACCTTATGGTGATTAATATCTAATCACATGAACTGTCAGAATGCAACGTAGAATGCTGCCATGCGCAATATTGAAGATGTGCACATGTAATTTTGAAGATATGACATCGCAGTATTCAAGTATCACGCATATCAAATTTAGAAAGAACTATTGACTGCTGTAAAGATGCGATCTTAAATGTACTCTTATCATCTGCCATCAATTTATTTCAGGGAAATGAAAACCCCAAGAATCATCAATACATGGATGTACTGATTATTGGATGAAGCATTTTCAAGAAAACAAACGAGTTAATATGGCAGACGAGTGGACATAGTTGACAATTGTCTATGGATGACATGTTCTGAGATAAATGTACCCTAGAAGAAAACGAAATAAATTATGCATCCTTGTCCACTTTGAGCCTTAACCTTTATGTCACTTACTTAATTAAGAATTTATATTCTTATATCAATCTTTTAAACACATAAGGTTGAGTTAACCACTGTTCGAGTAACATAGAAAAGATAACTGTTTTAAGAATGTGAACGTATTAGTAAACACACAACATTGAGAAATTAATCGAATATATGAATACTTTTATCTAGAATAGAAAACAATCTTTTACTAGTATTACTACAATATATGACACCATTGCCCAAATCTATGCACGATGTGTAAGACTTCCTCAGTTAATTTCACATTGTACGAGATACTTTTGCCTGGAAAGTGTATAAAAGTTCATATATCAGTATTGTTAGCAGATTCCTAAATACATTCACCTGGTTCTTAATATCACTTAAAGTAGAGAGCAAAAACTGCAAAGAATGAACAAAAGAAAGAAAGAAATAAAAAAGAAAAAAAGAAAGAAGAAATAACAATTAAAACAAACACCACCGCATCCTGTTAAATAAACATTATATAAACAATTACTATAACGCCAACTACGTAAATGACAGAGCTTCAAAAAAAAGAAGGTATGCTAGCAACTTTAGCGGATAACAAGAAGGGACTATCGGGGTTTGTTCTAACTTTAAACAAATTTCATTTTGCACTTTCACGTTTCTTTTTTTCTTCCCGTGCTTTGCCGAGCTTAACTATAGTGTAGCGTCATTAAAACTCGATACTTGGCTGGACGAAAACAAGATGTGTGTGTGTGTGTGTGTGTGTGTGTGTGTGTGTGTGTGTGATTTGGCGTAGCTTTAACAACTTTAGTCATATCCTTACTACGTCTTCAGTTTGGCAGTTTATAGTAATGTTTAGCACTCGGAAATCATGCTGCAGATATGTAGCATGATGTTCCACCCAGTCACATTATCCTGACACCAAGCCGACCAGTCCGAACACTAACCTCTTTATGTTCAGCGCCGAGCGAGTCAGCAGCTAGTACCATTTTTATAAGTCTTTGGTATAACCCGGTCGGGATTCAAACCCGCGACTTCCGGCATCCGAAACGGACTCTCTAACCACTGAGGCCACCGGGGCGGTCGATACGGGAGGAAATATAACAGAAATATGGATATCGTAATGTTTGAAACTATATGGACTATATGCGAACTGGCAACCTGAATGGCTAGCAAATTTTATATTAAGAACGAAAATAGAGCTGATGATATTGTATGGCAGACTAGTTTATTAAAAAGTGTTTGCTATTTTCGAGGGCATTTAAGTTACAAATCTAAAGGCCAGTCAACCAGTCTTGAGAAACATGATTTTCGTTGATATACTTGTGCGTAGCTCCCACATTTTGTGCAAAGTGTATATGCATTTGAAAAGAGATACTTGCATATTTTTGTTTCTATTGCAAGAACCCACCATTAAGCTGATTTGTTATGTTTTATGTAGGACTAGCTGTTATTTAGTATTTAGTGTATCATCTGTAATAATTTTACATTAGGAATTTAACTGCTAGAATCGTTAATGCGGTTCGTTTACAAATTTAAAAGTTTAGGATTATTACAGACTCATTATCTACTTTAGTTGCTTGCCAGTATTCATTTTGTATCCCTAATTCATCCAAGACCATAAATGTCTGACATTTTTTTTTTGCAAGCACATAATTACTGTACCCTCACAGTTATGACAGTATTGACGGAGAGTGACTGGAATTCGTTGGTGCAAACTTATTCCACGGGTGGTGCAAACTTATTCCACGGGTTGCTTTTACTTTTCTTTCACGTTCTACATTCATGAAGTTCTATTTAGAAGTCATATAGACCTATTTTAATACAAGGATTTATTCAACAATAATGCTTAACCACAACTATGTTTTGATATCAGTTTTTAACTTCCTTGTTGTGTCGTCATTAGTAAATTAAAGTGCAAAAGGCTTAAAGCTGAAAATCATTAGTAAATTAAAGTACAAAAGGCTTAAAGCTGAAAATGCTTCCATTTCTTTCCAGTGAACAGCTTTCTGTCAGACACTCAATATAAGAAGATTTCCTATTCCGGATGCATTAATTCGCTTCATTTGTAACGGTTGTCAAGGTTTTACGTTCATTTGCTCTTCGGTCTAGATTTACGGGCAAATTCCTTGAAATTGAATTTCAACTCTAACAAGTGCAAGCTATGAATGTTTAATTTTAAAAACGTCCATTCTTCACAAACCGAACAAAATGGATTTTGACTCGATGCAGTACCCACCGGGACGATGCTGATGAAATTTCATCAGCAATGGGTGCCCCATACTCAAGGTCTGCTCTGTCACTGAAATGAATATTCAAGCTAGATTATTGGTGTCAGCTTCTAAATGGAGCATTAATGACGCTTGGAAGACAACATCATTGGTTGATCAATGACAGTTGGTGAATAAATTAAAATAATTCGTGTGTGATTTTGGATTTTTACCGTAGCTTTCACAATTTTTCAGTCATACCGCTACGATGTCTGCAGTGTGGCAGTTTATAAGGATGTCTAGCACTTGGGCATCATGCCGCAGACATGTAGCGTGATGTCCCACCCAGTCACATTATCCTGACACCAGGCCGACCAGTCCTAACACTAACCTCTTAATGCTGAACGGCAAGCGAGGCAGCTGTTAGTAGCATTTTTATGTCTTTGGTATGACTCGACCGGGGTTCTAACTTGAGACCTCCGGCATCCGAGGCAGACGCTCTAACAAGAAAATAATTCGTAGCACCCTCTATTTTCTCAAAGTAAAGTTTAAGTCAGTGCTCTCTAGTTTAGTCTGAAACAGATCATAAACTCTCTTATTTTGATACAGATATATTTTACATTTTTCATGTTTCAAAGGTTACTTTTTTTAAAAAACAGCTAAAAATACAATTAATTCATCTGAGAATTTGGAGAGAATCAGATTAATTAGCATCATGTTTCAGTGGAGGTGCTTTTAACGATAGTACCGGTCAGAAACAGTGATCATTATGTTTCCCGAGATGTCACAGTTTCTGATATATTATTTAGTAAAGAAATGACGGTAGAGACTATTTATAAAATATAGCTAGGGAAATTGGAAGGTCCGAAAATCATATTATCACATCGTCTGTCTAACTTTAAAGTCTTTAGAAACAAAATAATGCAGCTCATTGAACCGGACGTGTATTAGTTGATCTACTCCTCGAAACATGTAAGTAGCTTGGCTCCTCCAAGGGTATCACTAGACCGATTCCTCGAAGTATATCAATAGACCGATTCCTCGAAGTATATCAGTAGACCGACTCCTCGAAGTATATCAGTCGGCTAATTCCTCGAAGTATATTAGTAGAATGGTTCTTTGAAGTATATTAGTAGACTAACTCCTCGAAGTATATCAGTAGTAGACTAACTTCACGAAGTGTATCAGTAGACTGATTCCTCTAAGTATATCACTAGACCGATTCCTCGAAGTATACCAGTAGACCGATTCCTCGAAGTATATCAGTAGACCGATTCCTCGAAGTATATCAGTGTGAGACTAACTCCTCGAAGTGTATAAGTAGAGTGGCTCTTCGAAATGTATCAGTAGAAAAATGTTAATCAGACGATTGAATTTAGATTCATTGAAAAATATATTTTGAACGTTAATCTGAAAGGTTAGTGTTTAAAGGTCGATTAAAGAGACAGCATTAACAGTTTTCAGAGAAGATATTTTTCACCATTTAATTAATCAAAGACTCTTGGCTATGACGGGTAATTTTGGAAACATTTAAATCAGAAGTTGATTCTTTTTTTCAAAATTAGCTACCACCCTGTCACTGCAAAATCTTTTGTATATTTGTACTTAACTGCTTATGCACTTGTTAGGAACACACCTTGAAAACATGACAATTTCACCATCCTAAAAGTTCTTTCTGGATTTAGGTTCCGGATGATAAATAAATTGTTCACTATAGCGTAATGTAAAATACAGTGTATTAGTATGGGTTTGTTCCTTGTCATACGAATGATGCGATGAACATTAAATGGCGCGATTCTGGTAAATGTATGATTTAATAATGGTAGGAAGTAACTAGAATTATTTCCAGACAATGCGTATTAATCATCACTTGAGATGAAAGAATAACATGTAAACATCTAACTCATCACTGTAAAGAGTTTGTTTTTACCTTGCAGGAAATGAAATCTATTTACATAATCTTATTATCTTCACGAGAGAATAACATACACTGAGCTTCAACGCGGGTTGTTATTGAAATGACGAGTGACATGCTACAATGGATTTCATGTTACTTTTCAAAGGTATTAATGATCCTTTCCCGTGCTGACATGCTTTAAGTTGACATCTGCTAACCAATAGGTAAAACAACTTACAGCGATATATTCGTCAATGTTTGCAATTCTGTAAAATTTAAACTTGTACTTTTCTAAAAAAAAAAAAAATGAAAAGTCTCGTATATTTTCATTCGTTGTGTCGGATTAGGAAAGGTATAAGCCTTACATGTAATCACATTATTCTGGTCATATCCATAACTCTCTCATTTAAAAAGAAAACGAATCGTGTTCTTTTTTTTTACGCTGCCGGAAGTACCACTTAGAGCAACACAGCTAAAATTGTTCTTCGTGATAATATAGATGTTTTTATGTTAATGCAAAGAAATAACTGCTGGCTCCTAATAAATACATATTCTGTAGATCTTGTGTTATGGCGGGTGCTGTATTATAGCAGAAAATAGGATTTCACGAAGAATTTTGAAAACTGAACATCCTGCGGTTGTATTCGTACGTAAAGCTGCAACCAGTACGTGCACAAACCTGTCAGAGCTGTATTCCTCTAACAAAAATGACATTTTTAGTAAGTCTACACTGAAAAGATCTCGAATCTTACTTTTTTTGTTTTTTAAAACGCATGCAATGTACAAAACTCCTATCGAAAACATTGTTATCTAAATCGGTCTTAATCACATACGGGTGGTGACGCGCATGTCTCAACAAAGTTGTACATGTAATTTCATTATATGGTAGCCGATAAGGACCAAAGTGGACAAAACGTAGCTTATGATCCTATATAAATAAGAAAGCTACAGGCAAAAAATCAACCTTTTTCTCAGTTGTAATAAAATTACCTCTATATGTCTGTCTCTCTATATGTCTGTGTGTATGTTTCTTTCTCTGTCTGTCTCTGTCTCCCTCTTTAGAACAAACATCTGAAGAAAGCAATGCGACTGTACAATTCGATAGAATTGCAAAGTGCATTTAAGAGTTTAGATTAAGAATGTTACTGTTTGTTTTTCATGGATTTCAACTTAACTGATATGAGCGCGTGCTACTATGCCTACGTTAGGCAAGCCATAATATAGAGCTGTTCTCCCATGATGATGCAATCTGGGTCAGCAGGCATTTGCATATATATTTAAATGTACGCTCCTCGATTGACGGAGATTTTGATCTGAATAGATAGTCACAGCCATAGAAACTTTATAATTTGTAACCATGCATGTAATATTTACCGATAACAGCATTAGAAACCGCGATAATGCAGAGATGCTGTCGGTTCTGTCATCGTCTGCAAGAGCTCGGCACTTTACATGAGTATGACTCTCATTAATCTCAGACAATTAGCGTTTGTGTGCCTCTTGAGAACCTTAAAACAACTCAACATTAACCTTTCATTACAAACGTTCAGGGGTCTCCGAGATGCCCAGTGGTCTAAATCGCTCACCGTTTCACCTCTGTCTGCGTGGGTTCGAATCTCGAGCTCGGTCAATATGGGTACGTGAGAAAGCTTGCCAGTAGCTTCTCGTGGGTCGATGATTCTTTTCGGGGTTTCCCCGGGTTCTTCCTCCACCATTTATACTGGCCGCCATGTATAGCCTATATTGTGCTGAAAACAACAACAACAACAACAAACGTTCAGTGCTGTGCTAAAAAAAAAGTATCCATCAGCACTCCTTGTGGGAATGACCTACAGTACAACATGGATTTCCCACTACTTGCCTGGTTTCGAACTCTGATCTCTCATGCTTTGCAACAAATTTTAAGAAACTGCAACTATTATGTTAACACTTTGAAAAATGTTGGAACAAAAAATGTTAACAACTATATCACAGCCTACGCTGTTTTTTGTCTTTAGGGACAGAAACTGTTAGCCATTGGCTACTGAAAATTAAAATATATTAGATATAGATCATAAATGGAAACCCTGTTATCTCTCCGTCAATCTCATAAACGGCTAGGTGGTGTTAAAATATATTAGATCTAGTACAGAATATCGGAGTTTAAAAATGTCTATACCTCATTTGATACAAGCTTTATTTAAAGAAAATGCATGTACACAAATAGATAAGTAGGTATGTAGAGACGCCTATCGAGAAATGTAAGCATTGAACTTCGGTGGCAGAATGGTGGATACACTGAAAAAGAAAAAGTGAAAACTGAAAAAATAATTAGAAAATACTTAGGAAAAATTATGCATTAATTTCCTTCAATATGTCAAACGTATTTTCAGATAGAATTCACTTCTTTAGGTGTAACTTATAGCCTGCCGGCCCAATGGTCAAATGAGTGTATATTATGGCCCTTCGTCTATCGTTTGTCATCCATCGTCTCTCTGCCCCGCCCGTCAGCATTTATATATCTCAATTGGTTGAGCTTGTGAACACTTAAGAGGCCGTATTTCTGATTCGATTTTCATCCGATTTAGTATGAAAGTTTATATTATCAAAACAGCAGCTGAATTTGATTATGAGCGACATGGACCAGAAGGATCAATTCCCACTATCAGATTGACCCGGATCGGCTATTGTGGTTGGTCATCGGGCAAGGCACTTTACGTGGCTCGGCACGATATACCCTTCAGGTTGTTGTCCTGCCCTAACACACTAAAAACAAAATAAACTAAATTGCTAATTTCTAATTGTCAGAGCAAAGCTACTGCGAAAAGTCTCCGTTTTGATAACATTTTGAATGGTATATCTAAAATGCCCGTGATAATTATATTTTACCTCGGTTTTAACGAAATTCGTATATAATTGTATGTGAACCTTTGGGCTTTTCTTAAAATCCGAAACTTTCTACAGATGATCATCGCTCTGAGGTAAAAATATTTTTCCCTCAAAATTTCGAGGAACTGTTCTTTCATCCATATTAATATGAATAATATAGTAATATCAATCATATGTTAAACTGTAATTTCAGAATAGCCTTAGTTCTTTATTATCACACTGTATATGCATGTAAAAATGTAATGATGGCGTCCACCTGTTGATTTTTCAATGTTATGAAATGAATACCCGTGATATACAGACTGCGTATAATCAGAATACATCGTGCTTCCCTGTTGTGTACGTTGGTGCTTGAAAGAAATTAACTGCTTGGACCAAGAAGTAATCAAACAGAATCTAGTACCTCTGGATCCAACCGAAAAACTGACCGCTACGGTGACCTAATTAGTTAGAGCGTCCGCCTCGGTTTCAAATCTCGGCCGAGTCATATCAAAGACATTTTTTACTAGCAGCTGCTTCGCCAGGCCCTCAGCGTTAAAAGGTTAGTGGTGTAACTGTTCGGCCTGGTGTTAGGATAATGTGACTGGGTGGGACATGATACCACATCTCTGCGACATGATGCCCAGTACTTGACTTCACTATATAAACTGCCACACTGCAGGCATGGTAGAGATATGACTCAAAAATTGTTAAAGATACGTTCAAAATCCAAATCACACAAACACACACCCACACCCACACACACCCTACGTATCCTTGATTGTACATTGTTAAAGGTACAATTTATGCTGACTTCATACAGCACAAATGAGAAAATTAATAGTTTATAAAACATTGTATGAATACCAACAGATTCGCATATGCGCAAAGGGTAAATCCATAATAAACGAGCCTACCAGCATAATGATTGAATGATTGCTTGTATTTGATCTACTGTATCTTTATTGTTCATGATTTTAACATAAAAGCATTTGCGATAATTCTCCACAACGATTACTACTATTTAATGGAGGAAATTGATTGATTGAAAAATATTTAATAATTTTGCATTCATGAGTTCTTTGTAAGTACAATATTCTCAAATAATATATGTACTATGAAAGCCCATAAACAGAAAACATAAACTGAATTCACACATCTCCCTTTTCCCCACCACCTGGCCCCATGTATAGCCCATCATGTGTTGATAAATGGTGTTAAACCTACAAAATACTAGCATTATCTTGACCGCTCCGGTGGCCTAGTGGTTAGAGCGTCCGCCTCGGAAGCGGGAAGTCGCGGGTTCGAATCCAGGCCGAGTGATACCAAACACTTATGGTACTAACAGCGAACTGGTCGGCTGGTGTCAATATAAAGTGACTGGGTGGGACATAATGCTACACGTCTGCGGCATGATGACCCAGTGCTAGACATCGTTATAAACTGTCACACTGCACACATCGTAGCGATATTATTGAATTTGTTTTAAAGCTACGTTAAAAATCCAAATACACACCAGTTGACCACAAAAATGAATTACTTTGACCGTAACCTCTTCTAAGCAGAATCAGACTGCTTAAGAAAAAATCTAGCTGCGGTCTTGACCTTTGGGTAAACCATTATAAGTTTCCTGGCACTTTTTCTAATAAACGTGATGTCCTTTTTTAGTTGTTCGAGGTAAGGTTACAACAGCATAGAAATATTATGTTGAAATGACTTTTCTTGGATTCGCTTTCATAACGTGAGGCCACAATTGGCACTAATTACTGTTCTTAAACGTTATGCTGTATAACTCTTTCTGTGAACCGACACAAAACTGAAGAAAAAAATATGAGCTGATGATGTTGATTGCCTAAGTCCTCTGTTGGGAATTTTCTAGCCTAATACGCTTAAAATTTGCACATACGTGTAAGAATCGTATGTTGTCTGCCCACTATTGCCTTAAAGTAATGAAATATAACTCACACATAAGTTAACTGTAACAATAAACCTCAGAGTTTCTCCCCGAGAATATAAAATTAGCATAGTACGGACGAATGCACATACAAATATAAACAACCAGACAGATCAATAAACAGGCTGGATTAAATATATCCCACGCCCCATATTCTTGCAGCTCATGCTCAAAGTGTCAAACCATCAACAGCGTGTAATTTTAATGATTATCAAGTTAGAATGAAAGAATTTTCAGAACTGACCTAAAATGGGCCCCTCTTTTAGACCACAATAGATCACAGCCCTAGGGGTACTCTATTCGTCAAAATTGATACTGTGCATTAAGCCTGCATTTGATTTGCTTGCACAAAATGTAAATATATTTTAAAAAATCGAAAATCGAGTAATACACAGATCAATAGAGAATGTCAAGCTACGACCATATATATATATATATATATATATATATATATATATATATATATATATATATATATATATATATATATATATATATATATATATATATATATATGTAACTTACTGGGTGCAAAAAAGAAGCATACTTTTCTTATGGAATCAGAAAACGTCAAAGGAAAGTAGGAAAGGAACAATTATGGTATGAGCGGTTTGGGTGATTCTAAACCTGATCGACGAGTTGTAAGATAATTTTGTTTAAAACCTGAAAAAAATTCAGAAACTAAAGCACCGACGAATGAGATTAAACATGGAAAAAAATGGTAACTCTAGCTTTTCTACCTGGACGTTGTAAACAAACACTGATAAGAAATTATAGATATTAAAAGATTCAGATGTATTTTACTTACTTTTCAAGCTTGTGTAATTCTGGTATCCTTCTCGATGCCACTGCAGAAGCTACAGACGTAATGCTTTGAATCGAACTCAAGGGTACACTTACAGGTTTATTCACTTCAGCCTCCTTACCCACAAGTGAATGAACGTTCTCTTCCTTATCCATTGTTTGTCCCTCTTTCACATCCATATCATGTAGATTATTCATATCCTGTAAATCTTCCAAATCAGAGATTAAGTTTTCCTTTTCTGACATTTGTTTTGCCACCTCTGTGCAATTTATCTTCACTTAGCGATTTTATGTATACTAGACACGACGTGTATTAAAATTTAAAAAAATGAAGGTTACCTTTTAATCTATTGTTTTGTAGGAAGCAACTTTCCAATACGTAAAACGTTTAATCCCTTATATTTTAAAGGTTGCTCCTATAACAAGCTCATTTACTCTTTTTATCTATTACAACATGTTTAATGAAAATACTTATGCAAGTCTAATACTAGACAAGAAATCAGAGATCAACTCACAGCATAGAAAAGAAACCGAAGTTTTAAGGAAACAGCGCAAGAGTATGCTTATATTAACACAGCAGATCTCTCACCGGAGTTTGTTATTGATCCTGCTACGCAGATCCGTGAATTGCTGTCGTTGTCCTTTTGCCTCAGTTCTAGCATCTAAAATATTGGACTGACTAATGAATGAGATGATTTATTATTTAATATCAGCATGGTAGTAATGCTTTCCAGGACAACGTTTCATAAATAAAAAAAAATCTCTGACAGAATGGCATTAAACTGTGTTATTTTCTCTATACTTAGCACTTTATGCCCGAGGGAGGTATAAACTTTGGCAACAAAAATGGAATTTTCTATTTCTTCACGGGTGTCTGAATTATTTACACTCCGTGCACTCCGTATTCTTCTCTGGTTTAATTATGTTTCTCTGTTGGAACACATAACTGCTGATACATTGATATACACAGACACAAACTGACTAAACAATTACCGAAAGAACGGAACATAGATAACATATTCTAGCCAGGTAAATTGATCAAAGAAGATATAGGTACGTGAGTACAAAGATGATTCAAACATGAATAAAAATAACAGACTTCGTAACAAACAATTTGAAAAAATAATTAAATTGTAAAGAATTGGTGGATGTGATTGTTTTCTTTTTTTAATTAAATTTTTTGTAAACACTTTTATTAAAGCAACTGTTTTTCATATTATTACCTTCCGCTAATTGAAAGTCATTGTACAACTGACTCATCAACTTATCGTTACATGTTCGTGAGTCTATGTTTGATTCAGCTATGAGGTGTCATAGAAGGGAATTGGATAAAAACAAAATTGGATTAATACAACTCAATAAAATTTCACCGGTCTAATTGTCACCCCTGATTCTTACACTTGACCAGATTACGGAATAAAATGATCTAAAAAAAGATTGCCTGCTAAAGACTAATTTTGGGTTAACCTAATTGTCAAATGCGGCAAATGTTATTGGATCAAGAAAGGGAGAGAAGGAAATCAATAATGTATAACGGTGACACTGATTGGAATTAAAAGCAACAAACATTAGGAATAAATGACACATGCCTGAATTAGTGCTGTTGAATGCAATATTTGCATTCTTCCAGGCATGATGACACGAATATATATATATATATATATATATATATATATATATATATATATATATATATATATACATACATACATACATACATACATACATACATACACACACACACTTACTCGATTCTCCTCTTTAGAAGTGTTTAAATTTTGTGCACAATTGATGTGTAAAAATTCAAAATACACCTCTGCATTCAACTACCATCGTAGGGTGTTATATATATCTATATCTATATATATATATATATATATATATATATATATATATATATATATATATATATATATATATATATATATATATATATATATATATATATATATATATATATATATATATATATATATATATATATATGTATATATATATATAATCTCTAGCAACTTAATGTATCTATATTGTGAACAGGTGAAAGTCCCTACCAATTAGGCTTTGTGGAATTTTCTTTCTCATTTACTTTGAAGCCAGATTTATCTGAAAAGCACGCCTCAGTGCACTACTATTATGTATTATCTTTGGAGTTCATGGGTTGTCTCTCTCAATCGGATATTTCCGCAAATAAATCTTTGTACGAATATCAGTATGTTACTGATAATAACTATGATGCTGTTTCCCAACCTTTCTGGTATACTCTTCATGTCGGACCTCCATTCTCCTCTTTAGAAGTGTTTAAATTTTGTGCGCAATTGATTTGTACCGACTGCTTGACTAAAAATTCAAAATACACCTCTGCACTCAACTAGCATCGTAGGGTGTTTTGTTCATAGCGGTTCAATTTTGTGTGTCATGTCGATTGGATTTAACATTTTGTTTTGTTTCAGTCCTTTTGTTTATACATGCATTATAGTTTACCTCATTGATCATACGAGTCTGTTGAATGCTCCTGTGTTTGATTTGACTATCTGACGTTTTCTCTTGTCATCTTGATTTTGTTGTTGTAGTAGGGTTGATCGCCATCTTCCTGCACACGATATGCTATACATGGCGGCCAGTATTATTGATGGAGGAAGAACCCGGGAAAATCCCAGAATGAACCACCGACCCACGAGAAGCTACTGGCAAGCTTTCTCACATACCCACATTTGGCCGAATCCGAGACTCGAACCCACGCAGACAGAGGTGAGACGGCAATGATCCGTAACGGAGAGCGCTTTAGACCACTCGGCTACTTGGGGCCCCCCTTGTCACATTGAAATACTTCGCATTGCATGTTCCTTCAAAATAACATTGGAGATGTCCTCTATCATGAATATCATGTACGTGTAATATGTATATCAAGGCATGCTGTCTGAAGACAACAAGTACAAAAATAAAACTCATGGAATCACGATCTTTGCTTTTGAAGCTGCATCAGTGAAAACGAAAATTTAAAATTTCTTGAAAATAATGATTTAGTTAGTTGCCTTTTGCACTGTTTTGCAAAGAATTGTTTTTCTTTACATCTTCATTTGCTCAGTTAACGCTAAGGAAACCATATGCAGAACGTTATATATTTCTCACAAAAAGGTCCCTATCAAAAAATGATGTTTTGACGTAGACCAGCAAATTACACGTTAAAGTAACATATCTCTGGGAAACCTAATTATGCGGGTAAATACTGCCTTCTGTGTCATGGGTAGCATCCTGATATCAAATACGTCTCCATCCCTACTGAACAGTACCACCGCCTTCTCTGAATTTGTTCTAATGACATTCGTCTATCATCGTGTAGGAAACAGCTTCAAAAATAGCTAACTGTTCACACTTATTTACACATTAAAATAAAAATTATAGATATTTGAGATAAGATTATAACATTTAATTTAGAAAGAATGAATACTGACGTTAGTATTTTCTTACAGTGATGCATCTATAAAACGTAGTCTTTTATTTTTATCTGAACATGTGAAGACTGCCTCCTCAAGTGCATTAATGTGTGAGTATCCGTGTGTCTGTGTCTGTGTTTGTACAAGACCATTATAAATTATAACCCTAACTGTAGGGTCTGGTGTTTCAAATATTGCAATCCATGTTGGACATTCAGTGGTAAAACCTAAACTACCGGGGACATGCCATGGTAAAACCTAAACGGTACGTTATTGCTGTGGGAATATTGGGTCTTGTACGGTATATCAGCACCTTGAAGATTATATTGTGCAAGTAAAGGGCCCTGCCAAAAAACACGCAAAGATGGGCTGTTCTGACGATGGGATTCGCTCCATTCTAGTCACGCTTCCAAATCCTTAACCACTGTACTAACGTGGCTCTGTCGGTAGAAAGCAACTGCATATTTAATATGGCTTGGAAAGTTTGATAACTGGCATACAAATTGTTTCATTACATTCCTCTACGTTATTGATACTACCGAACCAGAGAAATTGCATTAATGCATGTGAATATAGGGTATTTGATACTGTGTCCCTTCAAACGCAAACATTGGCACCAAACGTTTCATTGAAGTTTCAAGAAGTTAATATGGTAGCGTATCTTAGACCTTAACTCTCAAGGACCCTCTGGTACGTGTTAGGGTAACTTCAGATTAGGATACAGCTTCACATACTATTGCAAAGACAAGCATTACCTAATTTGCAAATATATGCCCGATGCCAAATCTTTCAGAAGTTAACATCAGGAGTTAACTACACGATCAATCATAAGTTAGAATGTAGAGCCAATAATACAGTATTGTTCTGACATGCACGATCTTTGCCTTTCCATATATTGGCAAAACCACTGATTTCAGAAAGCTAATGAAAATTCACAAAAGGAACAACCCTGGATACTAAAATAAAAAAGTCATGCGGAATTTGGCCTAAATGAAAACAAATCTAACCTTCCCGTTGCAGCCTTGTCAAAATTACAGTCATCAGTTTTGCACACGACCCAAAATAATAATAATAATAATAATAATAATAATAATAATAATAATGATAATATTTATTATTATTATTATTATTATTATTATTACGACAACAATTATTTTAAAATCTTTCCTTCAGACCTGCCTTACACAACTCTACGGGACATAATTTCTGGTGTCGATCTCTCACCACGCCTTTGTCTCCGTTCTTTATTCACTACTTAGAATTAGGTCAAAACATACTGGTTCGCCTTGTGATAGACACAAGCTCCCGTGCGCCTATTATCTCTGCACAGCTTTGTATTATTATGTATCTTGTAAATTGCCCGCATTGATTCTAACATGCAGAGTCCATAAATTGTCGTAAATTTTGTGTTAGGTATTCGTTTTGTATATGTAAATTGTTTCATTTTCCCCTCACGAAAAACTTGTTTAACAACGTTGAATAACCGTTCTGAATTTGCACCGTTATAATTTTTTTCTTTTTATCTATCTATCTATCTGTCTGACTGTCTATCTGTCTGTCCGTCCGTCCGTCCATCCATCCATCCATCCATCCATCTATCTATCTATCTATCTATCTATCTATCTATCTATCTATCTATCTATCTATCTATCTATCTATCTATCTATCTATCTACCACGTGCGATAAACCTTTGCCCATAACAAAGTCAGGAGTTTGGGCCTACATGACTAATGTCATGTTGGGTGATCATGTTTATTTCGTTTTGAGTTCTGCATACAGCATTGATTCTGATCCGTGAAAATTTCGTTAACGAATTTTTGTTTACAGTTTGATGGAAATTTACATCAAGATGACAATCATCCTGGTCCTCTTAATGTGATTTTTTTATTATGATATTTTATATTATAATTTCTCATTCCTACCTGAAATTCAAAGTGTAATCAGTGTTTCAGTTGTGTACAGTTTTAATTTGAGAGGATTTATTTATTGAAATCATTCACTGAAATTTCAAAATGGTAAATAATACTTTCAGAGTAATCGCTATTTTGGTATTATTGTCAAGTCATTTAGAGACACTTGGGATTATAATTGTGATACGTCAAGACAGTTAGTCTTATCGCACTTAAGACTGAAAAGTCTTTGTGATGGGTCACTTCGACCCTTCTTCGTTCATCTCCACCATGTCATTGTAACCTTCAAAGGGACAGAATTCCAACTAAGTGAAACTGACCGAGGTATTTTAACACGGTCTTTAGAAAGTAAACATTTGAGCTACCAACTCTAACCGCTTGGTAGGAACCTATGTCCACTTATTATATTTTCAAAGGGAAATTGTCACGCACTGTCGTTCACAGATTATGAGCTCAACACCTGATGAAAGGAATTATTTCTTGGGGAAAAATTAGGAACCACTGCCTACGATTGGGCAGAATAAATTAGGGCGTACACTTAAGAGCAATCAGACTTTAAAGTGACGACCTTAGTCGAAATTCTTTAATCTGGAAATTTCCTAGAAAGAGGAAAGTTAGTCTACCCCGTGGGAAGCATAAAGAGATAAGTGCTTTCCTCTTGAGTCTACCCCGTGGGAAGCATAAAGAGATAAGTGCTTTCCTCATGAAACAAGAAAGGGACCAGGTGGTCGTCGTGTAAAAAGAAAGACATGTTTAATGCTAGGATGCACAAGTCCTGAAAGAAACAGCGATAAGGTACGCAATTTTAATTTCACGTAATATTCTATTATTTGATTGTTAGTTTATGCAAATGCATTTGCTATGACTAGGTTTCCATATTATGTATCATTTATTCAATTCATGGAAATGTGTTGATGCTAGAGCTGTTATGCAATTTTTTAATTCAATTTTATGGAAAGTGTTGTTGCTAGAATTGTTAGGCCATTTACTTTTTAATTATACAGTTATTGGTTCATTGGTAGAATTGATTGCATGCGACCCAAATGTTCACATGTGTAGGATTTCATATGGTGAGTTAACGATACTTACCTAATTATATATGACTTTGTAATGCTTGGATAATCATGTAGGTTAAAGAATGCCGTGAGTTACATTTCTTTCGAATTTCATGCAATAGTAATCGAACATGTAGTAGCATATGTAAAGAAATACGGTAATATTTGGTAGACGTTCACGTGGTAATTTAAAACTTGCCATTGGAAGTTAGGTCAATGTCCTACCGTACTAAATCAGAATTTACCCTGTGTTTGGATAGCAGTATGCTCTCAATAACGTATGTACCACTAGACAGTGGGGTATACATACTTATGGGTAAATTTGTCCTTTAAGGAACAACTTTCTGAGAGAAAGAGGAGACAGTCCGAAGACAGGAGTACGGGAAAAGAAAGAAAGAAGGACGATGTCAGAATAAAGGGACCAGGTAGTCCTTGAAGAGGCAGAACATAGAGCTTAGGAAGGATGATATACGGTCAGATAAGGAAGGTGATGCAATCAATCGTGGACATTGTGCTCTTTTCACCTCTCTTTATGATGATGAAATAAATCCAAATTAGACACGCCGGTTAAATTCTATTGATATAATCTAACTTGAATTGGAATTGCCGTTGTTAATTTGTTCTGATTAAATTTATATTTTCTTGTCAAAATGGGGCTTGCAGTGTTTAATTTCTTCCCAGCATTCTCGCTCAGTTCTCTGTTAAAATTCCATTCTTCTTTCACTCCCGCCGGGCTATAATATCGAGGGAGGTCATCCTCTGGATAACGTCAGCCAAACCCAATTACCCACCCTTCTTCCTAAGAGGGCGACGTTACACACACGCATATATATATATATATATATATATATATATATATATATATATATATATATATATATATATATATATTTCTTATACCGAAGCACGCACAAAAAGGTAGTTTTGTTTGATTCTATCTAATAATGATAGCCCTTTGTTTTATACAACAGTAACTATAAACTGTACAGGACATTCTTACACAGATTGTTAGCGCTGAATAATTGAATCCTCTCACATAATCTCTCCACTGAGAAAAGTGCTGTTTTATCCAGTCGATCGGAAATCTTCAGTACTTTAAAGAAATGCCTTTATTGCCAAACATATAACTGAAATGGGAATTTTATTGCACCAGAAACAAAGTATAAAATATTCATTTAAAAGCTGTTCGTTTATATAACCAGTCTTTACTTCGGTTAATATATGTCATCGCCATGTTTACACCTTATCAAAATAAGAAAGGACAGTAAGTACGTTTATTCATTTTAGTCTCATAGAAATGAATTATTTACCGAATGTTCAATTACTGTACGTACTCGCTTATAAATCGAGTGAAATTGCAAACAGCAAAAATCGTGATCTGCTGTAACACAATGCGCCATCAAATCATGTTCTATGTTGCTTGTTCTACTGATTACTCCTAACAAACTGCACAGATTCAGTTCTGACGGGGCATTATGCGACGACAGAGATGGGTCTGTGCAATTTGCACTTGGACTCGTTTTATAAGGAAGTATTTACGATACGTAAGTCCCTGCATCAGATGCCGACAATTTAAACTTTAAATATTTCCATGGAACACGAATGTATCACAGGATACAAGACCATGATTGTCTGAGACACTGACATATACGCAATATTCAGATTGAGGGAAGGACGGACGGAGGACACACATAAGAACGAGGGGGGTCTATATACCCCCAACTACACTCGTGACTGAGCATACCATTTACTGATAATGCTAAACTATAAAAATACTAATGAAAAAGGAAAAGGACTTTCATCTGTGAAGAGTGACGGACAGCTGGTGTGTTCACACGAAGTTTTAAATTGCGATATCATAATTAAATCAACTGACATGTGTCACCATAAGGACAGCAATAATTCGTAATAATTTACGAAAAGATCAATGCTGTCAGAAAATGTATTACCTTCTGCACAGGCTTTTGGTACGTCAGCCATTGTGGGCATTTAACCATGTTTGAAAAATAGTGCTCGTAAGTCCTGAAAGCTAATTTATGTTGTAACTAGATCATATTGAATCAAACTCATATGGTATTTAAATCACATGGCATCTAAATCATATATTATTTAAATCCTACTGAATATAAAAAATAATATATCATCAAAATCATATGGAATCTAAATCAAATGGTATCAAAGGCATACCAAATCTAAGTCATATGGTATCTAAATCAAATGGTATCAAAGGCATATCAAATCTAAGTCATATGGTATCTAAATTAAATGGTATCTAACTTACATGGAATCAAAATCATATGGAATCTAAATCATGCATCGTCAAAATCACATGGCATCTAAATCATATGGAATCTAAATCATGTATTGGCAGAATCACATGGCATCTAAATCATATGGAAGCATCTAAATCATACTGAATCTAAATCATGTATCGTCAGAATCACATGGCATCTAAATCATATGGAATCTAAATCATGTATCGGCAGAATCACATGGCATCTAAATCATATGGAATCTACATCATATATCGTCAAAATCACATGGCATCTAAATCATATGGAATCTAAATCATGTATCGTCAGAATCACATGGCATCCAAATCATATGGAATCTACATCATATATCGTCAAAATCACATGGCATCTAAATCATACGGAATCTAAATCATATTGGATATAAATCATCTATCATCAAAATAATATGGAATCTAGATCATATGGTATCTAAATCATATGGAATCTAAATCATACGGAATCTAAATCATATATCGTCAAAACCATGTGGAATCTAAATCATATGGCATCTAAATCACATTGTATCAACATCATATGGCATCTAAATCATATGGCATCTAAATCACATTGAATCTAAATCAGATGGAATCTAAATCATACGGTATCTAATTCATATATCGTCAAAACCACGTGGAATCTAAATCATATGGCATCTAAATCACATTGTATCTAAATCATATGGTATCTAAATCATATGGCATCTAAATTACATGGTATCTAAATCATATGGTATCAAAATCATATGGTATCTAAATCATATGGCATCTAAATCACATGGTATCTAAATCATATCGTGTCAAAACTATCCTAGTAGAGAATATATTAGAGCACAAGACTACTTGTTCAATTTCGAATAGTAATGCCTATCTGACGTCAGCACAGTCCAATTACAATACAATTGGTGTAAGGAAAATATGAGCACGATTTCGTACCATATGCAAACTAAAATAATGAGGAAACTGCATGCTAACATGCTGGTATTATCTAACATAACTGTAACAGATATCGAAGTCAGCTGCTCAACCTACTGCACGCCCGAATGTATTATGTCACAAATTAGCAGGCCGCCTACCTTACGACTGAAACAAGACATAGAATCCAACATTATTAGCTGAGATCTTAATTGATCCATAACCAAGGAGCGAAATACATTGATCTCAAGATTGAGAAATTATAGTATTGTATCTATTATGGATTGACTTAGTTCAGTTACATAATTGTTGTATTTAAAAATAATCAAAGCTTGAAGGATCGAGACTCCCGTTCACCGAACTATTTTGCATCATAATTTGAGTACCATCTTACCTCCTAAAGAGGGACACATAAACAGCAGATTAAAATGTATCTTCGTATTTAAAGTTAAAATCATTTTGTGACCAGAGACCACGAGTGGCGGAGTGGTCTAAAGCGCTCAGCGTTATGGATCACTGCCATCTCATCTATGCGCCTGTTCGAGTCTCAGGTTCGGCTAATGTAGGTATGCGAGAAAGCTTGCGAGTAGCTTCTCGTGGGTCGATGGTTCTTACCGTGATTTTCCCGGGTTCTTCCGCCACCATTATACTGGCCGCCATGTATAGCCTATTTTGTGCTGAAAAATGGCGTTAAACCCTACAACAGCAACAACTAGTGACCTTGTATTCTCAGATATTGTCTACTCTCATACTGTTAATACAATAAACGACGCGAAAGGGGAAAATAATAATAATGATGACGGTTAAAGCAAACTTGATTGTTCACTGCATCCTGTATCCTATTATGGAACCAATAAAAACTGTGCATTTTCATAGGATTTCAGATTTTTTTTTCTGGTTGAAAATAAAAGTCATATTTGATTTATTCGACACTGTCTGGTAAAAAAGAAAATACTTAGGATAGTAGAAGATCAGATACTCAACTCTTTATTCGTATAGTAGAATAGTGTGTGGAGGTGCACGGTAGAAAGGGGAGTAGTATGGTTTTCCTTTGAATTAACGGAAGTATTTGATAATTGTTGTCCGAATATTGGAGGCTCTACTGTATGAAACTGTACTTTTGTCCATATATAGGTGATACTCTACAGTGAACCAATTAACAAAAATAAATACATTTTTACATGATGATACGTTTGATAAAATTATTGAAAGTGTTTGTGGAAACGACGGTGTTTTCATGACAGGTCTTATTCGATTTTCCTTTATCTGCGAGGTTATTGCACGTGTAAGGAAAGCATCTTGTGAAATATTAATGGAGCTTATACGGTAAATGGTTTAGAATGCCAACAATAAAATCACATTAAAGCAGGACATCTGAATGTCATATTAGATATATATATCTCAGTCATTGCAGTCTGGTCAAAATAAACAGATTAATGAACTGACAAAGGATCTCCCGAAAGTCACAAGTGAAATTACAGTAATTACACGATACACATCCATATTGCAATGGATATAAATAATTAACTTGGTTTGAAGAGTTCATCTAGAGTTGAACTGTAGGTGACTTATAACCTTTATTTAATAAGTTTCTCACAGTCAAAGTGAATACAGCCCAATGCGTTATTCAAAGACATTTCATTAATGTTGCTGTCATATATTCAAGAAACCAAATACCACACACTGCAAAGTATAAGGAGGATTATCCTTCAGGAAAAGCTGTTTCTGCTGTTTTCATAAGAATGTATCATGTAGACTTCAATGGTGATCTTTTGTCGCACACAAATCTAGTTGTCAATAATAAGTACACGTATTTTTCAAAACAGTAACAGATTGAAATAGAAAGTCAGTCTCCAATATAATCAGATCATGCAAACTACCTCCACGCTTAAAGAAGTTTGGTATAATATATACACGCTAAATCGCATAAATATAAAAAGAGAAACAAGTCCCGGAAGATTGTTTTGGTATCCTAACAATACATTTTTATAATAATTGTTGTCCAACCCACAACATCTGCTAGATGGTCTCCAGCATTTATGACGTATTCATTCCGAATCTACTTTAAGCACCCATGTTTGGGAAACGATATATCTACAATTAACTGGAAACATTACACACAGTGGCGTCAATCGGGTTGGTGTCACCCAGTGCGGTAGCTCATAGTGTCACCCCAATGGTCCTCCTTCCGTAACAGACCATACAGAATCCTTAGTAATGTCATTTTGGTGTCACCCCCTCTGATGGTGTCACCCGGTACAGTCCGCATCCCCCTAGCGACGCCATTGCTGTGCCTGCTAGTCATGTATTTAACTATGATCGGTTATCCGACTAGACCGAGCAGTGTGTGCTCTGTAAAATTTGCAATTTTTCATTTTGGTGTCAACCTCTGAGATGGTGTCACCCGGTGCGGTCCGCACCCCCCGCAGCCCCCAAGCGACGCCACTATTTACACATATTTATTTAATGTAAAATTTATTAAACTACTACATTACACACATTTATTTAATGTACAATTTATTAAACTACTACATTACACATATTTATTTAATGGAAAATTTATTAAACTACTACATTACACATATTTATTTAATGTAAAATTTATCTAACTACTTGGAGTAGTGTTATATTTACGAGGCGCTAGCAGCAAAATGCGTTCTGTACTTGAGTTGACTTGTAACCCATGAGGTGCTAGCAGCAAAATGCGTTCTGTACTTGAGTTGACTTGTAACCCATAAGGTGCTAGCAGCAAAAGGTGTTTTGTACTTGAGTTGTCTTGCTTCACACAATGCGCTAGCAGCAAAAGCCGTTCTCTGTTTGAGTTGTCTTGTATCACACACGATGTACTTACAGCAAAAAGCGTGTTGTACCAGAGTTGTGTTATATTCGAAGAGGTACTTGCATCAAAAGGCGTTTTGTACTTGAGTAGCAGTATCTCGCATTAGGTGCCTGCAGATCAATGCGTTCTGTATTTGCGTAGTGTTACATCCCACGAGGTGCCTGTAGCAGAAGGAGTTTTTTTTTATACTTAAGTTGTTTTATCCGACAATGTACTCACAGGCAACAGCGTTTTATATTTGAGTTGTGTTATATTTTACTAGGTGCTTGAAGCAAAAGACATTTTATACTTTATTTGTATGATATCCCACGAAGAGTGGCAGCAAAAGACGTTTTCTACTCTTGAGCAGCCTTATATCGCCCGACGTGTTTGCAGGCAAATGGGTAATATAACTGAGTCGTGTCATATCCACGAACTGTGGCAGCAAAAGGCGTTTTGTTCTTGAGTAGTTACAAACTGTATGAGCGACTCATTGAGGCAAGAGTGGTGATGTTTCAGTGGTTATCATACCGGTTTCGTACAGGGCCGTAGATAGAAGTTTACTGGGTCCTAGGAAAAATTATGCAGTAGGCCCCTGTGAATTGCAAATTGTAAGAACGGTGGGCCCCCCTGAATTTTATACAAGTTGTCCTACCCCGTCCGCTGCCCTGGAATCGTGACCGAAAGGGTATAGGTTCGAATCCAACCATTGGATTGGCCCGGGTAGACTACATTGACGTGTCCTTGGGCAAGGCACTTTACTTCAACTGCCTAAATATTCAATAACCTACTTGTGTTGATGATTCGTAAAATAATCAGCCAAACAAAACCAAACGTAATGGAAAATATTGCATCACTCAGTCATGAAACTGTGTGTCACTGCACGTCATGTTGCAAATCAAGGTGATGATCAAATGACGAAAACATTTAAGATAGAATGCGAAAAAGAAAATATTTCCTTGGCTTCATCTCATTTTTATATTCTTTTTGGATATAAAGATAGGATAGCATGAATCTAAGAAGCATCCACACAAAGCCACATAGTGCAACCATTTTGCCAGGATCCGCGACATGCCATTTTAAAGTACAATCCGTCAAATAACAGTGGTTAAAATTATGCTGCAATATTTTTGAATAACTGTGTCATTGTGCAAGATATGTTTGTAATAGTATCACTTTGAGGAGACACGTGTTGGCTCCATTGCGCCGGAGAATATCGGCCAGCACCTTTTATCCAATCTCCAGGATGTTTCTTCTATCAGCTTACGAGACCACAACTCATACTCTGCCTGAAAAGCAATTTGGATGACTTTCGTGTGCATACGAGAAATAAAACATAGACTTTTATGAATCATAAAAATGGTAGAAAACATAACAAGAAAATCATCACGGTTCAAATACCATATCCAGACTTATGGTGTCTGTACATTTTACAGAATAAAGTCACCGTTTAATTAGATAAATTAATCACTCAGAGGATTGTACGTTACATTACCTACTATCGACGAATTTAGACCACATAGACTTCCAATAACTAACACTTTTACATAGATGGAAATTGGAAACTAATCAGGGTATTACTTGATGAAAATTATCAGCTGTATTCCAGACAAATCACATTGAACTCACTCACTCCTAATGCTACAGATAAGTAAAAAGTGAATAGGCAATCTGTACCTTGACTTCAAACGAGGTATTTTTAATAACGGAAATAAAATAATGAGAAGATTCACAATTGTAGATGAAACCATAATTTCTATGACATTATAAACCTTTGATTTGTACCAGGAATTGAATTATAAAATATATGTCTGCAGGTTCTTCAAAAAAATGGCATGCAGGCTAATAGTTCATTATCGGTAGTTTATTTGAATTCCTCGTCCTAAGAAAGCAATTTTTGTCAGTATTTCCCAGGCAAGTATGACGTCATCGTTATTGGTGGCAGATATTGAAGATGTCGGGGAATTCTTGTAAGAGATATTGAAATTGCTTGGCAATAACAGGTACTTTCGTGTAACACACATCCATTGCGGAAGCGTTTTGATGTCTAAGCATAACATCTATCCATTGTATAAGCGTTTTGATGTTTAAGCGTAACACCCATCCATTGCGTAAGCGTTTTGATGTCTAAGCATGACACCCATTCATTGCATAAGCGTTTTGCTGTCTAAGCGTAACACCCATCCATTGCATAAGTGTTTTGATGTCTAAGTGTAACACCCATCCATTATATAAGCGTTTTGATGTGTAAGCGTAACATCCATTCATTGCATAGCCGTTTTGGTGTCTAAGCGTAACACCCATCCATTACATAAGCATTTTGATGTCTAGGCATGACACCCATCTATTGCGTAAGCATTCTGATGTCTAAGCGTAACTCCCATCCATTATATAAGCGTTTTGATGTCTAAGCATGACACCCATCACTTGCATGAACGTTTTGATATCTGAAAATATGCGCTATGAAACAAAACTTATTAGTATTCTACCCTGGATAGATTTTGCACATAAATGTTTCAATACTGTTCAGAATCATTACATAAAGGAACCCTTCTGACAACTTAATGATTGGAATGAGTTTCCTTTCTGTACACTTGATTTTGGTTAATGATCTTTCCTTTTCTGCGTCAAGATCTGTTTGGTTATTTTCTGGGCACACAGGCCTCATAATCGACTAGGCTTTGCTTGGAAACTCCCTTAAATATTACGGAACCATTTGCTGAATCTAGAATGCAAAGTTTTTAATCAAAGCTTTATTAACGTACAAATGCTGTTCGGAGGCCTCTGCTTTCATTAATATCATCCACTGCAGTGTACGAAAAAAACTTGTATATTTTTTTAATGTAACTCCCCCACAGTATTCCTGCTGGCAGATATTAAGCAGTAAGAAAGAAATGTGATACGATCAAACACAGGATATTCAAAAACTTTAACACGTAAGCGAGTCAAGTGTTCAAAAACTTCAACACACAAGCGAGTCAAGTGTTCAAAAACTTTAACACGTAAGCAAGTCAAATGTTTAAAAACTTTAACACACAAGCGAGTCAAGTGTTCAAAAACTTTAACACGTAAGCGAGTCAAGTGTTCAAAAACTTTAACACACAAGCGAGCCAAGTGTTCAAAAACTTTAACAAGTAAGCGAGCCAAGTGTTCAAAAACGTTAACACGTAAGCGAGTCAAGTGTTCAAAAACTTTAACACACAAGCGAGCCAAGTGTTCAAAAACTTTAACACGTAAGCGAGCCAAGTGTTCAAAAACGTTAACACGTAAGCGAGTCAAGTGTTCAAAAACTTTAACACACAAGCGAGTCAAGTGTTCAAAAACTTTAACACACAAGCGAGTCAAGTGTTCAAAAACTTTAACACACAAGCGAGTCAAGTGTTCAAAAACTTTAACACGTAAGCAAGTCAAATGTTCAAAAACTTTAACACGTAAGCGAGTCAAGTGTTCAAAAACGTTAACACGTAAGCGAGTCAAGTGTTCAAAAACGTTAACACGTAAGCGAGTCAAGTGTTCAAAAACTTTAACACACAAGCTAGTCAAGTATTGTTTATCTTTATAATGGCTATAGGTATCGATCTGATCGTAGATTATATTTTTATCTGATGCTGCATCAAAACATGAGTTACACATTCTACTAAAGATACATTTTGTCTAGATACATTTTCCTTAATTATTTTACATTCTTTTAATATGTGTTCCAAGCTACATGTGGAATTGCTCAAGTTTACGTCCTCGGGTAGGTTTTCCGTGCAAGAAGGTCCGCAGGCGCGACTTTCATGTTCGACATTTTCTTGAACTCTTTGAACAAAATATTTTTAGCATAAAGAAATTTCTTATCAATGTTTATTGGGAACGTATTTTAATAATGTGGATTTGTATTATATTAATGTGGATTTTTATTATATTGATGTGGATTTGTATTATATTAATGTGGATTTGTATTATATTAATGTGGATTTGTGTGCTATTTAATGATTCACATGCCAAGTTGATGCAAAGAAAAGTTTATTTTGTAATGAAGCGAAACACTTTCGAAGCTTTGCCTGTGTATCTGAATTATTGGCGGCAGATGCCGAAACTGTCTGGCAAATGTTGTAGAGGATATTGAATGATTCACGCAGTATCAATAAATTTCACGTAAGAGCCATTCTTTAGTCATTTTTATTTTTAAAACATCAGCAGCACCATCAACGCTAATATTTGAGATCCTGAGCCAAGTGCGCAGTCACATTTATGTTGAAATATTATTCAGAATAATAACAAAAAAGTCCTTTTCTATATTTGAGTGACGGAATAAATAAATCCCTCTTTTATTGACACTGCGCTAAAGATCTTTCTGGGCCAAAGCGCTGATATGTTCCTTTTTAAACGAACCACTAACTCAACTCGCCATCTTAAGGATGGAAACATATACTTTATGTATAAACTCATGCAAGACCCAGTAGTGTTCAGTGTAATTTATCACTTCTATTTGATGGCCATTTCCTATAGTGAAAGATACATCTGTAATCTTGTTTCTTTGGAAATGGTACCCTTTTACAGAATACATGCTAATTAGATGTAAGACGGAAGAAACGATGAAAAAAAATGCACGATGTTCTAAAACCTGGACATCCGCACTAGTCGAATGAGGTTTATCACTGAAAATGACGATGTTAAATATTTACGTCTTATGTTGCATCAAAATGTTTACGAAAGGCAACCAACCTTAATCTTCGTGTAGACAGTTCTCGCGAGATTTATGCCAAATTTAAAAGTGAATACCCTCCGCATCGAAATTTAATATCTCTGAAACACAACCATGCCAAAAGTTTCTTCATAGATGACGTGCTGCAGATCTGGGGCTTTTCGTTGGGAAGGTACTTTAATTCGTCAACCAAACATTAGGCGCTTAATAAATCTCCTTTCCGATAGCACAGTGCACGTATCAAATAGTGTCGTGGACAGATACAATCGTAATTTACTTGCTTAAACTTTTATATTAAAGATGTGTGTTGAATGTTGGTTGCATGCAATTTTATGAAACAACACGCCATACAGATATAAACAATGGTTTTCTTTGTCATCAGGGGGCACGGCTGAATCCTGGCATGTCTACCTCCATTATACATTAAAGATGACGGGCTATTATTGTAGTAGACATCGAGGATGACACGCACTAACAATCAATTTCACTTAATACACATACACACTTTATTGTCTGAAGGCATGCACTTTTACATTTGCGAATCTTAATTCATTTTTAAAAGATATGTACGTCAAAGTATTACCCACAATCTTTACCTAAAAAATCCACGCACCTCACACCTCATACACCGTCAGAATATATCGCTGTAGTAAGGATGTTTTGACCACCTGTGCATTTAAACGTTAACACGTTGTCTTTTAGAACACGATCAGGCTGACTTAATTCCAGCTTACTTCCTTTGGCACAGATTGGGAATCGAATAAAAGGCGAGGGGAAAAAAAACAGTCTGCGACGGCCGGCTCAGATGCGTTTCTTTGTGATGCCATCCGCATACTGTGATGCTAATACATGCTACCGTCTAACATCATCAGCCCTCTGTCTTGGGGCACCAAAAGCACTGACGACATAGACATTGGAGCGCCAAAACCCCTTTTGAGCCAACATCGTCGCCTCGGGCACCTTTTACCCTTAGTACGTCACTGAATGTATTTAAAAATTAATTCGGATGCAACCAAAACTTGATCGCAACAAATGCTTTTTTTTTCTCGGGTATTGCCATAATGTAAATGGGACACATGTGAGATGAGACATTGGAACTGGCACCAGAATTGGAGTAAATATCGGCCAATCTTGTCAGGGATTTTGAATTCAGACATTTAATGACAATTTCTATATAAACGAGTTTGATGTGTTCATTCAAGATGACACACGTCAGGCGGGGCTCCGGGTCTTCTCAGTTGAGTGGAATGTTGTAAATTGTTGGTTCAGGAGGCATACAATTTTAAAATTCTTTTTTCAACAATTGAAATATCTAACACGCGAAAATGAACATACAAATGATTTTCATATCAATGCGTAAATGACATTTTATGACCACTAATATATTTGTAGTTTTGTACTTTTGAATATGGTAAATGGATCTCAAAGCTTTTCATATTTAATCTTAGGTGAGCAAAAGTGATATACTATTTCGGATATATGTACTGACAAAAAGAAGCAAAATATATAACCTTATTTGGAATCTTTTTTCATAGTATCAGCCTGGTTGGAGATCATTTAAAATGCCAAGTTGCAGAGGCGTAGCTGGGGGGGGGGGCAGGGGGGTACATATGTCCCCGGGCGCCAAGGTACAGGGGCGCCAAAATGAGGCTTACAACGTTACATTATAATAAGTAAACAAGGGTAATATTCAAAAATGTGATTAAACGGGGAGGGGGCTGGGGCGCCAATTTTATAGTTCGTCCCCGGGCGCAAAATATCATAGCTACGCCTCTGCCAAGTTGGTCTTTAGAGGTAAACTAGCTATTTTTAAATAAATGTATTCCGACTGGCTCAAACATATCAGGGGAAGTTAATATTTTGATGATTACGGCAAGTTAACAGCGGTAGTTTGATTTTACATTTTTCATCAATCGTATCGCATGACATCGCACTTAGAACGCAGTCTTGGAAGATAAAATGTAGTCTGAAACAAACTACACTGCATTACATTCATCCAAACTTGGCAGCTGTTCTTCAGTCTTGCTACTGATAGAGAAAAAGCACTTTTATTAAATAATTGGTTGTTCTGACATCTTTTCAATGTTTCATTACACTAATTGATCCAATCTGCTCTTATCGCAAAACAATTTGACTTTTTTCTCTTATATTTCGTAGAGATTTGCAAGTCAGCTAATAAAGTTATTCGCATCCAATAAAAAGCAGCTATAAATCCTAAATCGAAAATAAAATATTTTTTTGGGCTAAGCCTCTTGGCTTTTGCGTAGGATGACCAATCAAACCAGGTGTGGCTCTGAAGGTTTAGTAAAGATCACTTGCACCATAAAATCCAGTCGTTTCATTAAAATGTTGCAACTATTTTCAGAAATGCACTATAATTTCTTGGAACCATTATGACACTCCAATAATGTGTAAAGGAAAACAATCTTTGGAGTAGATTTGGGAATGCTGATTTCCAAGAAACAGACTACTAGCAGATGCCTTAATTAAATTTAGGTTTATCTGAGGAACAAAATCCCCAAGTTATAGCCATCCAAAAATAAAGTAAATAAAGTGAAAGTCAGTTTGAGATTGGAGGCCAGATTGACGGAGATCACATGGAGACGTTATTGCAGTTGATGGAAGTAGATAATCAATGCTATGCACATTCTGTCTCATTCTTAGATAGTCCATTCATACAATGTGAATGTCTAGAGACAAAGAAAGCATTCGTTTAACCTTGGTAAGGACAAAAGAGCATCTATTGTATTCCTAAGGAAACTATAATTTGCTATGGCGTTCAGCTGATGATCATATGTTAACATACATAACATCCATATATTAAGATGTGTGTCGCTTGCAGCCTTGGGCAACATATTTTAAAGTATATTGATAAAACGTTAAAGAAAATGACAAAAAGTCCAAGGCTTTTGAAAATAGGAAATCATTTGAAACGTTTAAAGTAACAAACATGGCTCGATTTAAATGGAACGTAGAGGATAACTGAGACATCAACGGGCTGGATAGTGAGACTGGGCACGAAAAGAAATGTAATTAAATTTGGGTATGGTTTAATTACAACTTCCTATCAGCGATTTAGACATCAAATAGCTCAGTCAGCTGGAATAAATGAATATAATAATAACGGAATTCAATGAGTTGAGGCTTAATGCTGTCTGAACATTTGGTTTTTCTATGGACGAATCTAATTAAACTTGATCATTGGCTTTTTAAAACTGGACACAAATTCTAAACGTTTCTTTTGAGCTGGAAAATAAAGATCAGCCACAAATATCAAACATATTTTACATTGCATAGCTTTGCTCAGAACATAAATATAATCATCAAAATATCTGATGTTCCGATAATCATTTTTTTTTCTTCAAAGTTTGAGCCCGAGTTGAAAATTATATACTCGGAGAGTTCAGATAATAAGGGACCCAACACGTTTTTGTTTTCCTCTCCGTGGGCTTAATTTGATATGGTTAGGAATTCTATATTTTATCTAAACACATTAAAACATATTTCGTCTTGGTTCCTACTGTTTATGCAAACGTTTTAACAAGAGTACGTACAAGGTACTGATGTTCTCTTGGACGGAAAGAATTTCCAAGAGTTCAAGATAATAAGATTTCTTCTTGTTTACTGCTGAGTGTTGAAACCATCTCTGATGTTCTGTAGCAATAACACGATGTTTAAATTAGCTGGTGTGTATGACAGGTTGGATGTACGACTAGCATCATTTTCGTTAAGGACCAACTAGGTATGATAAGAAACCGATTGGTAAAACCCCCACATTGCAATAGTAACCTATTTGGGAAGATTAGAGATAAAAATAGTTTTAAGACATCCACCATGGTAGCTATATTTAGGGTCACCATGAATCATTTTCATTTAGGACTAAACTAGACACCATCTCAAAATGACCTTCCATTTAAGAGGAGAAGCGATAACAAGATTTTCAATATGGCCACGGTAGTGGTCATCTTGAACGTCCGATCAGTACCCTTTTAACTAAGGACTAACAAAACACGATAAGAAATTATGTTTTGAAAACGCCGTGTTCATATTAACTATTTTTTGGGAGGGGTAACAATAACAGGATTTTCAAGATTGCTACCATTGTAACCACACTGGACATCCCATTGGCACTATTTCCATTTAGGACCAAAAACATGATAGCATGTCTTCTGGTGAAAGCAAAATATTGATAAAACCAGACATCTGTGTAGCGATAATAAAATTTTCAATAGGGTCATTGTGGCAGCCATATTGGAGACCAGACCAGCACCATTTTCATTTACAACTAATTAAACATTATAAGAAGTCTTGCAGCGAAAACCCCATCCTAATATTGCCATTTCTTCGAGAGAAGTAGTGACACAAAGATTTTCAAGCTGGACACTGCTGAAGATCACGCTAAAAACCTATGACCGGTGTAACTAATAAAACGTTCAGGAAGCACTAAAGCTGTTGACTACCAGTATAATGATTATTATTTATTAAACAAAATAACTACTATAAACAAAACTTTGAAAAAGATATTAAATATTTTAGGACTTTAAAATTTTCCTAGATGACTAATAGAGTTTAAATTTTCAAAAACTATTCTCAGTTAAATTCTTGCACACTACTGTACATACATAATTGAACCCATCTTTAATAATTTTTAAAAATAAAATAAAAAATAAAATAAAATGCTTTACAACAATTTCTGGTTATGATGTAGTGTTCATCCAAGTACATACGTAACAGAAGAGACATACCAACTAGTTCTACACCTTTTCTTATTCAGTAGAATTCGATTTTCTCAACCTAACTTCATTGGTTACTAACGGTTTGCTATAGAGACGTTCACCGCATATTTAAATTTAGTCACCCATAAAATATTAGCACGATCATGGTATGTTTGGACTGCAATAATACTAATACCATATTCTAACATGAATGCTGGTCAAGTCATGCAATAAAAGTCCTGTCAGTCGATAGAAGTCTGGTAATTTTGTTTCGAACCATGTGCTACTTAAATTTAATACAATATGACTTTAGCCATGTTTGATTTGAAAGAAGTGACTTCCTTGGTCTCTAGTGCGTCGTATACAAATTTAGTTTCTCCTCACCTAAAGAGCTTTTGACATGTTAACTAAAGTATCAAACAATTGTGAAGAGGAACAATTACATGAAACACCACAGCATATGCGTCGAATCATTGTGGAAGACTTTAAGTCAGTTGTTCCAAAAATCATGGAACCCATATTGACATTGTCAATGACGTTCTTGATAGCAATATTGACATATAATTGTGACATACGATTTAATATCGATCCCAAAATAAATGCTATCCGAATGTCTGGTTCAGGAACCCGAGTGGTAGACAAGCTGAAATAGTGAAAAATATGGGAAGAAGATGCAGACTATCACAGTTCCTGGTAGAAAGTAAGTGTTCCAGATCCTCAAAAAGTAAACAGTTTTGACTTCCGATAATCACGTGTAACTGACTGCATATACATTGTGGTTTCCCGACCATGATCTAAATTCCTAAAAATGAAACGTATTTTAATGTCAATGACAGCGTGATAAAAGTTTTACACTGTTTATATTGAGTATTGTTTGTTAACTGTGTTGGACACATTAATCATTTCCCTCACACTATGTGCTTTTTATCACGAAAAGTCATAATCAAGCGATAAACTGTATGTCAGTACACGCATTCAAAAGTTAGAGAGCATGTCTTATGTATTGATTGAAATATAAAGGAAAGATATCAGCAGCAATCATAAATTATTTGCAGTTGACATGTTGTCATCAAAACGGTACTTCAAGCACTCTCATGACGCAAGAGTACTCGAGTTTTATTATCATCGACAATTTATTGCTTTTAGCATTTTTGTCATTTCATTATAACCAGACGTGACGAGATAATGAAGCAGCATGTTAAAAATAGTTTACACAAGGAAAATATTAAGTTTATACAAGTGGAAATAACTCCACTTCCTACTCCTATTTCTTCCCTATAATAACTCACAATTATATGCGATACATGATTTCTTTCAATTTAGATTTGCAAACAAAAGCTACTTTATTCGAGTTAATAGAGCAAACAAGAAGCTTTGCCAGAATAGAGCTCGCCCACGTAATAATCCACTAGATGGTGTATGTTTTCTGTAGACCTTGGAGTTTAACAAGGAACCTGTCTAGAAATCTCACAGAACACTCATGCCATCTGGCAACTGCCATGGCGAAGGATGAATTCCATTTCTTCAGATAAAAATGGTGATTTTCTGTAAACATGAATAAGGCGGTACTTTTCGAATATTAAAACTTTGATGGTTTTGAGTATATTCTAATATACTCCCATCCCATTTGTTAATAATATCTTAACTCTCATTTGAAAAATGCACATATGTTAAACATCCTAAGGTTTTATTTATTGTTTCAACATGCAGCCCATGAAATTTTGCAACTTTTCACATGGATCGCAGTCACTATATTAACCATATTAACAAGTTTCTGCATTAACAGATTTTTCAAAATGCACCATAACGTACCATGCATTCTAATTTTGACTTTTAACCATGCTGCTAATGTTGTTTAACCATGTTGTTAATGGCCCCAAAGTTCCATTCATAATTGCTAAACATGAAGTCCTCGATTTGACACAGTAGTAAGACTATTTCCATTACTTTATCAATTGAGATCTTTCAAAATTTGTTGACATATACTAAGTCATGAAAAGTATTAGGTAAAGAATGTCGATTTAATGCACTTCGCAATTAAAAAATCATTTAGTCGCGTGCAACTTTCGTGCAGATTAATAATAAAATTTGGACGGCGTATATTCATTACAATTCAATTTAAAGTGGCTTAAATTGGTGTTTAATGACGAAACCTAAACAAGATGTGATAATTAAAAAAATGCAAAAAACGCAACTCTCCTAATATATATATATATATATATATATATATATATATATATATATATATATATATATATATATATATATATATATATATATATATATATATATATATATATATATATATATATATATATATATATATATATATATTATATCAATGTTCAACATGGCTATGTTCCTCATTTGCATTTACGTAGCTGATAATTGCTTAAAAATTAATATTTAATTTTTAATGTATTATACAAGATTTCTATTTTGCCGCATTATTCAACTAATATTCAGGAATTAGGAATATTGCTGCATTTTAGTAAGGTTTTGTAATAGATTCCAACCACTAATTTCATTCGTATGAAATCATATGAGCGTACAGATTACTTACCAGCATGAACTCTACTTATTGTAGTATCATCTATGAATATCTGACTCTGTTGCATGTTTCTTCAATGACTTTTTTGCTCCAACGATAATAAATTAAGGATGCTCTCCACAACATGGTGCAGTCCGACACATTTTCCAAAACTAGGTCAAACTACATAGCCAAACGTGCATGCCTAAATTATGTCAAATTACACAGCACATGTGTTTTAAAGACCTTCAAAAATTACTGAACGAAAGCAAAGTTGGTGACGGATATCTGGATTGGAAGGAAAGCAACAGAATTGAGAAATAATATACACCACATCGATAGATATGATGGGTAATGATTATAAAAATATACCTTCTAAGAACAAGAAACGGGGGATCCGTACCATTACTGTTCCAACTGCAACTAATGTTTCCAGGAAATTTGTTATGCAATGAAACTAACTGTTATGACCCTTTTGAGTATTTCAATTCTCCTCGCGATTATTTTCCTGGACTCTGTTATTCTTATCGATATTAAATCCGAACATAAATTTCGCAGACCATTCGAAGACATTGCGTCAGTATGCCTCTATAAATACATGTACATGACATGAATTTAACATTACATATATACATTGGGGATCGTTTTATATTATCTCTGAAACTACCTAAAATACAAAAATTGTACTGATCACGAATGTCGTTTGTTTATAGACAATGGAACAAAAATGACAATCACCTTAGCGACGTACTATACACGTTTTCGTTTTTCCCTAGACGGTAAGCAAACGTTTCCGATGTTATCAATCGTTAGATTGTTGTGAATGCAAGTATAACATAAAATCACACTTAAAATGCAACCTAGCTCGTATTCAATGACCGAGTTGAGTTTTCGTCTTTGAAGTTTATTCATTCTGTGCTGTTTATGTTCGAATCAAATAGCTTGGTATTTGGACATATTTCTTTTATTACAACGCTATTACAACCTAAAAAGATCACTGTGACCTAATTTTATGATTTACTAACATATGTGTAGTATTGCGTTTAGATCAAGTCTACAGACTAAAATGTCTTTTCTGACCAGTTCAATTTGAAGCACTATATATATATATATATATATATATATATATATATATATATATATATATATATATATATATATATATATATATATATATATATATATATATATATATATATATATATATATATATATATATTCCATATTAATGAGTATGAATATTGGAATTAGATGAGTTGACTACATACACTGCATGTGACACATCATATGTAGTGGGTAATCATGGTAATTACTGATTTTTGACCTGTGACCTGTGCAAGTACAAGAACTACTGGCTGTCATTCCAAGGTTACTCAAAGCCTGTGAGTTTCAACCATTAAAATCTGGATTCCATGGCGGACAATAGCCTTTGAAGCAAATTCTAAGAACAGCGTTATAAAGCAACGGAAAGCAAAATTAACAGATGTGTTTATCAACTTTTACAGTTTCTGTGGTTTGATATCAGAGAAAATAACGTACTTTTTTATTTTTGATGATTTGTATGTCCTATCCACAGTATGTATGCATGTATATTTCCATTATGGTTTAACAGCATGTCAGCACAATACTGGCTATAATACCGATTAAAAACAAAAGAAAATGAAAAATCAAAATGCTTGGAAACTTGGGCAAAATTACGTTTTCAGTATCAATTTATTTTGAATGCATCATCTGCATGGTAATTAATGTTTGCTCAGGCTACTCAAATATTTTAGATGTGAGCTGTGTAATCGATAATTACATTGTGTGTTTTAAATCACCGGTCATTGAATACAAGCTAGGTTGCATTTTAAGTGTGATTTTATGTTACACTTGCATTCACAACAAGCTAACACATCAAACACCGTTCCAAGTGTTGTATATGATATTATATGCGCAGACACCGTTGCCAGTGTTGTACTTTATTTCCCTCCTAATTTTGTGGAGGCGACCTAATGATCAGCTTTTGAGTATATGACTTCGAAATATTGAGAAAAAATAAAATAGTTGAGCGAAGTGAGATCTCATTGATGTTCAACCTCAACACATAACGAACAATAATAAAGAGTATCAAAACATTGATTTTTGAAACTTTTACAATCTATTAATGGAATATGTTTAAATTAGAGAGGTGAGTCACTTATTCAAATAAAATGCAAACATTTTTTTCCATCAAATTAAAGGAAATATTTCTTAGAACACGCACAAGACTCTATGACTTGGCGTGGTGTCTGGCAGTCACTGTACTTATAATACATCATCTGTGCCATACGTTCTCCGTAGGTTTTGCCTCTGAAACGGTTTTTGTCTATTTAATGAGTTAAAATATGAGCCAGTGTGGAAGCTGCATGTAAATCCCGTTCCAATTCAATTAATTCTAAACTATAACTGTCATAACAAATGTAAGTATACGCTTTATTAGCATGCATATGGAGGAATGCAAACTCGCAAATGTAGTTTTGCTGCACTTTTATTGAGCAAATTTTGTTCTAAGACCTATTTGTTAGCTTACAAATGGCATGATAATTGCCCCCCCCCCCCCGCCCAATAATGTGTACCTGGTATAGACCAAAATGAATCAACGTATTTTCTAGCAGTGGGAACCACTTCTACTTTGTTCACTATTATCATAGGCTGTCCATTAAGCAAACTGCATCCTGCATTATTAAAGTCCATTTTATCATGTATTTTAAGAAGGCATTTTTCTTTTCATCTCTGGTTAATGTATTTGAAGATTGATGACAAATGTCACACGGTTTCTTTTTTGTTCGTGTAGTTGCTATTTTGTTCTGAATCGCTTTATAACTTTGTTTTCCACTTGACAAAATGACTTCCTGTTCGATGCCCCTAATATAATTGCATTATTTATTTGAAGGAAAACTCGTATTTAGATCGCCTATCATTATCTGTAAGGTGTATGATTATAATTATAATGTTTACCTACAGTAATTAGTCTAACCACACACACACACACACACACACACACACACACACACATACATATATATATATATATATATATATATATATATATATATATATATATATATATATATATATATATATATATATATATATATATATATATATATATATATATATATATAAAATCACTATACCTGTTTACTGTTACATATTTAATAATCCAGGGCTGATGCAAGGCAGAAAATGCTGTGCTTACATTATTTTAAGCTGTCTATTTTTTAAAGTAAATTAAACTATATAGAAATTTTCAACAAGATCTTGTTCATTTAATTTGCATTCATTTGCAACTTGAAAGCAACAAATTATTTGATTACATACTCATATTTTATTTCCAGATTTCACTGATAATATTGAAACGGAAAGCATCATATGACAGCAAGCAATTAGTTATAGATCTTGTAACCTACAAACACTTTTATCATTGATTCAGTTATCATATCATTACTTGCATTAAAACCCTTTGAAATACAATACGTTTTCATTCATGTTCTTCACTTGGTTTGTACCCTATCATCTGACTTGTGATTTCCTTTTCATTTAAACATCATTTATACGGCCAACAGATTATTAATAAAGTATGTTTCTCTGTGACTCAATATAAATTACAGCATCTAAGCTGAGCTGAAAGAACAATACACAATTACCAAACTCGAGGTCCGTTACTGGATCCAACCTTCCAAAAATATCTTTGGGCTAAGATATTATTAGTTCTTATAATTACAAACCTAAATTATTGATGGCCTTGTCTGATTTATGGCCGTGTTAACTTGATAATACAAGATGCTATCTTAAAGAGACTGTAATTGGACATTGACAAGAAAACGGGTCTCGTGTATTTTCTCTACTAATTAGATAAAGGCAAATACATCTGTGTACAAAAAAATCAATCGTGCTTTAGCCAAGATACATCTTTGAAGATATGCAACATCTTGCTAAGGAAAGACTATTAAAAAACTTTGATGACAAAATAAATCACTAAAGCGTTTCAAAGTTCGTTCAGATGCAAGATAATCTTATTAAAATGCACAAGTGTCACACATACTCGTACCTGTCAGAATACGATAATCCTGTTGAACAATTTTGATCAAAATCCGAGCCTAATTTTTTTTATCTAGAGCAGGGGTGTACAACCTTTTTTCGGCCAAGAGCCAGATATATATTGTGTGGTCAAGAAGGGGAAGGAGAATTTAAGACAATTAGATATTAAATCGAATTAGAAGCATCAAGTTGTGTTTAACGTTTACTCAAAAGTCTCATGTCACTGTTTGAGAAAACTTTTCAATACGGTTTCTGAGTAGTTTGTAATTCGAACCTGCGATTCATACTTCAGTTATTAATATCTAGAAAATGGAAGCAAATGGGTTAAGATGGTAATTTCTTTTGTGGCAAAATCGAAATGTGAATAAGAGATTCCCACAACATTCAACTTGACTAGTGTTTCACTATACTTCGCAAATCAATATTAAATTTTATCCAAAACCTCATCAAATATGTTTGATTCCACAGCAAAATAAAATTGCTTTCCTGTTGGGGTTTTCTGTTATTTGTTGGGGTTTTCTGTTATTAGTAAGTACACTCCAAGGAATCATAATTTGAAAAATGAACCTCCTACGCAGACATACCTTCATATTTTATTTTGAAAACACTTGGATCTTGCCGAAAATTTCTTCATTAAAGACAGGTTTAAACATTCTCTCCTGGATGTTCCAGAAAAGAAACCATTCTTGCTAGTTCTTTTCTTCTGTGTATGATTATATTCTTGTTTACGAACATTTGTTTGCTGTTATGAGCCATAACGTTTGTCATCAGCTGACCTTCCTTTATAGCCAAGTTCATTCTGTGTTCAAGTGCAATTTGCTTTACTTGATTTGGGCATATTTACCTGATTAGAGCACATTTATCTGGTTTTACCTGATCGTGATTGGGTGAAATTTACGTGTTGAACTTTTAGTTCCATCAATTAAATGTCTTAAGATTACATTTGATCAGTTGATTGCATTGGAACGTGGAAGATGTTGTCCATTTACATCATCATTGATATCACTATCATTTGCTAATCGTCCAAAAAGTACGTTTATTATTGATTAAGCAGATATTACTATCTATAGCATAACTCCTTCCTTACTCTGGTTACATAAAATAACTGATCTTTGAGATTTTTGCAGAGAAACCAATAACATTAAGTCTTCTTCAAAAATCAGTATGTTATTGACCGTCTGTGTCTGTAGCGGTCTGACACTAAAAAGCGTCAAGATAAAGCGTTACTTTGAATGTGCAATCAGAAGTACAGAGGGCTAGCGTATTTTCTTTTAAATAATTGGCAGAGTGAAAAAGGACAATTTCAGCAATTTACAGAACTTTAACCTGCAGTGGAAGCGACAGAAACCACGATGTCGGTTAAGTTACATGGAAAAAGAAGAAAGACAACTGAGTGAGTAGATGGATGAATTATATGAAAGGTCAACGAAAGATGAAATAAATAATGAATTTGATGAGTAGAGATTTCGATTCTACAAGGCCTAATTGTTCTAGATTTTAGTGTTATAGGGAACAAAGAGTGTTTTTAAGGTCAGTTTTGGAGTAGGGAATATTATATCTAGGTATTTTGATGTAGGAAGGGAAATCTATGTTGAACAGTTTGTTGCAAATTTTATAGTAGACTCAGTGGGAAGAAACTTTGTTTGATCTTATGTGTTGGAACAATAAAGTTTGTCTAGTATATATATATATATATATATATATATATATATATATATATATATATATATATATATATATATATAGTCGTGATTTCGACTTCCATGGAAATCAGTGAGTACTAGAGCTGAAAATCTCTTCTACCAAGGCTGACGCAATATGGATGAATACAATTATAATTTTCATATTCACTTATTAAAGTACGATAAAATATTCAGACATGGCTATGTTCAAATTATGTGAAGAAAGGTAAAAACTGTAAAGCCTGGTTCTTCCTCCACAAGCACACATATACATGTTTGTGATTGACAGAATCTGATAAACCTGGAGGGTGGGGAAATACCTCACGTCTGCTTCTTAAAGATAACAGTAATGAAATGTCTGGCTTTCTCATCAAAAGGGAATTAGTCTAATCCTTAAAGGTAAACGACATAAGGCCATTTACTTTGTCCATGAAAATTGTTATATGATAAGTTACCTTACGAACGTGGGCTAAAGGGTGACGTGCAGACGCAACGACGATTTTGTTTAGCAAGACTCAGTTCAATATTAATAAGATCCATTTAATTCAAATGAAATATTTTAAAACAAAGTCTGAAGATTCATTTAATTCAGATGAAATATTTTTAAACAAAGTCTGAAGATCCATTTAATTCAAATGAAATATTATTAAACAAAGTCTACCTAAATATTCATTCAAAGAAATGATTATAGAACTCCGTGTACTTTATGAAACAAAATCTGAGATGCTGCGAAAGGTTGGAAATAATTTTCTCTCTCGCTCTCTCCCTCTCTCCGAGACAGAGAAAGAGAGACAGAGACATACACCGAGACAAACAGACAGGCAGATAAATTGATAACGGTGCAAATACAAAATAGTTTCCCACAATTTCGAGTAAACAAGCTCTTCGTCTTTGGAAGAAACAATTTACATCCACAAAATAGACCCTAACCACAAAACCAAAAAAACAGTTTAACTCCTACATGTTTGAATTACTGGGACATATACTCACAAAAGATTTTTTAAATAAAAACCCAGAAGAAATAGAGAAGAAAAGAAACGAGAAATGGTCTCACAATTGGTAAACTACGTATCTATTTTATGCTGCCAAAATTAAAGAGTAGATTATCGTGGCAATCACTCAGCGAACAAAAATGTTTTGGCCTAGTTCCAGACTTAAACAAAGGACAAACACCATGCGCGGCGAGATATGAACGCCATCTACAAAAGTGAAGAATGGAAATTATATCCCGGTAAAGTTATACATGAAAGTACTAAGGAAATTTGTCAAGAGCATTGTAACAATAACAACAACAACAACAACAACAACAACAACAATACTACTACTACTACTAATACTACTACTACTAATAATAATAATATTGATAATAGAGTTACAAATATTTACATGAGTAAATATTATCGCTAAATTGCATACGTCTGATAGTCTGCTGCCTGGTTGTATTTTCGAGAAGACTGCATTAGGAAGGTTAGAGTTTTTCAAACAAGAGTTCTCAATTGTAGTATCCAATATTGTTCTAGTTCAGGTTAGATTCAATCGATAGAATCTCGAGACACTCGACAGAATGCCCAGTCGAGTTCTAGTTGTTCGAAATTTTATTATGAATGTGGTTAATGTAGTTATTCATTCGTTTTCTGAAATAAATGGTTTCGCCCGCGTATTCCATGATATAGGTCTGGCATGTTAAAAGACATATTTCACTTTTGGATCGACAGTTGGTCATTCCTATATTTTAGGTCTACGGTATGCAACTATTGGAATTTCTTGAAATATGCTATTCAGGCCTTCGGGGGGATTCAGTTTGGTGGAAAGTAACCACAAATGTGAGGCGTTTTTTTTCTCTTCTTCTTTGTTTTATATTTCAGGAGGGTACCTCCATCGAGAAGATTAGTTTTTTTTTAATAGCTTCCTCGATGTAGCTATTTTTGTTTCCTATCCTTCTATGGCACCCTTTGAGCTATCTGAGTCTATTTTCAAAGATAGCCAGATGAGCATGTGTTTGGTCCCAAAGCACATGCCGTAAGGAAGATTTTTCATCCGGGGGATAGTGCAGTTGGTTGGGAGAAGATACTGGTAAGAGTAACTCGGTTTCGAATGCAGGTTAGTTTATATGCTCTCCTCCTGTAGGGTAAATTGAGTAACCAAAATGATGGACCTCATAGCTGACTCTGACGTAAATTTAATCGCAGGATGGAAGTTATTGACAGACTCAAGAACTATTACCGAATTGTCGGTCTTTTCAGTCCATTTTTAAAAAATGTTACGTCATCGACGAATCTGCACCAGCGTAGAAGTTTATAGGATGTCTCAATAAAGACGCTTTTGCTTGAGTCTTTCCGTGAAAATATTGGCATACGGTGGTGCCTTGTTTTGCAAATCCATTAATTTTTATGAACATTTGGCTCCTACAAATTGCTTTCTGTTGAATAAAGAATCGTTAAATTTAAGATCATGTGTTAAAAGTTTGACCAAGTAGTATGTAGGTAGTGGGGAAAGATCAGGTCGACCGTCACCTGCTTCCTTGCAGGCTATGATACCTTCATCGTGTGGGATCTTGGTGAATATGGAACAGACGTCCTGATTTACGAGTAGAGTGTTATGTGGAAGGTTAGTTTTTGGTGTTTTTTTCAGGCAATCCTTTGTAACTTTGATAAGTAAAGGCAGCGTTTTTTCCAAGAATGGCTTAAAGTGATAATCAATGAATTCAGAACTGTTTTCGGAATGTTATGTCTGGAAATTATTGGCCTCTCTGCTCTCTGGATTCCCTTCTTTGTGTATATTAGAGAGTAAATAAAATTTCCCTACTTTGGGGACAAAATGTCCGTTCTCTGAGTGGACGGACGACGCACTGGTCCTCATCCATCTCGCAAATCTCTCACGTCTGCCTCCATACCCCGATACACCGCTTCAGTTGGCGGGCCGAACGATGTTGAGGGGGTGATGTTTAACATTGCATCACTAAGCGTATGAACTTATACAGGGACATCACCGGCTTGGGCTGCATGTCTCTACAGATCAAGAGCCAAGTGCTCGGAACCAGGGCGCACCATATGTATTAGTGGATTGCGGCTGTGGCTGACCAGCTATGGTTCGAAATAGCAGGGAAGGCAGATCTCTTCAGCCATGGCTGGCCATCTGCCTAGGAGAGGGAAACTCCGATATAAAACATACGGACTGTGGACCTCGCTGTCACCGTCCTGGCTTGCTGGGTCATGGCAGGAGAACCCCAGGTTTAAAGGATTGGGCCAGTTTGAGCAGACTGCACTCCGCCTAAAAGCTCAATTGCGCAGGCATGAAGGAACTGTCCACTGTATACTGTTTACTTTTGACTCTTTCAAGCCCTGCAGCGATGGGAAAGGGGCGAAAATGGCAGGTGAAACCTGTCACTGGAATCTGCAGTCCCAATCCTACATGCAGGCGACTCAGGCCTTTGACCGTCTGGTGGTGATCCAGAGACGACACCATCGCTCGGTAGCAGCCTGAGTGACCAAGCAGACTTTTCTATGGACAGCACTCATTGCTCCGCATGGAAAGGGGCCTAAAAAAGATGGCCTAATCAAAGCTCGTCCCATTACCCCCACCTTCCACAGTTGGCCTGCCGCAGCCAACGGGCATTTTCCAACGCGGTCGAAACATAACAGAGAAAAACAAAGCATGCCCCACCTGATTCACATCGTGGCAAAACACTAAAACTGGCTTGTTGGAACATCAGAACAATGCTAGACTCAACTGACAGCAGCAGACCAGAACGACGCTCTGCCTTAATCGCACGAAAACTCTCTCGCCTTGGTGTTGACATTGCTGAACTTAGCGAACTCTGCCTTTCAGAGGAGGGAAGTCTGAGACAACTCGGCGCTCGATACACCCTCTACTGGTCAGGAAAACCAAAGACTGAAAAACGATTTTCAGGAGTCAGTTTCATGGTCAAGTTAACAAACCTTCCCACTGGTCACGCCGACCGCATCATGCCCATGCGTCTCCCGTTAGGTAACCAACAACACACCACACTCTTAGTGTATATGCTCCAACACTCCAGGCAAATCCTTCTGAAAAGGATACATTCTACACTGACCTGTGCAGACTTTTAAAGCATCCTAAATAGCGACAAAATTTGTCCTAGGAGATTTCAATGCCAGAGTGGGCCGAGACTCAGAAGGCTGGAAAGCCGTTCTTGGGAAACATGACTGCAATGACAATGGGCACCTGCTTCTTGAATTTTGCGCAGAATTACAGCTCACCGTCACAAACACCATATCTCAGCAGAAAGACAGCATGAAAATGACCTGAATGCATCCTAGATCAAAACACTGGCACCTAATGGATTACCTCACAGTACGCCAGAGGGACTTAAAAGACGTCCTTTATACCAGAGTGATGCCCAGCGAAGAGTGCCACACAGATCATCGTCTTGTACGATGCAAGTTCGACTTCCACTTCAAGCCTAGGCCCAGACAACAAGGAGGTACCCCGAGAAGGAAACTCCAGATCAAAAACCTTTTGTATGCAGAATTTCAAGAGAGCATGCAGTCTAGACTTGAAAAACCTAATTTTCCGCCACATCTACCTCCGGCAGAGATGTGGAATCACATCATGGGTGCCATTCTGCAAACCTCAAAAGAAATCCTTGGATTCACCACTAAGAAAATTAAAGACTGGTTTGATGAACACAACCAAGAAATCCAAGAGCTGCTTGTCAAAAAGAAATCAACGTATCAATCCCACCTCGCTCAAGCATCATGCCTGCAGAAGAAAACAGCCTTCCGTCTTATATGCATCTCTCTCCAGTGCAGGTTCAGAGACATACAAAATGAATGGTGGACAAAGCCTTCAACAAAAAAAAAAAGAAACACCTGGACGCTGACAGTGGTGACTACAAGGGATTCTATGAAGCGTTGAAAGCAGTGCATGGTCCTTCCTTCCAAATACAGAACCCCCCTATGGAGTGCAGATGACCAAGATCTACTCACTGACAGGGAATATATCCTGAACCGCTGGTTAGAGCACTTCCACACCCTCTTCAACATTAGCCGTACAGTCCAGGAGGCAGCTATTTATCGCATCACACAACAGCCACCAAAGATGGAACTCGATGAGGCACCCACACTGCAAGAGACTATAAAAGCCATAAAACAGCTGGAGACTGGAAATGCTGCAGGAAAAGATGGTATCCCACCAGAGATATGGAAGAGTGGAGGCCCAGCATTGCACACCAAACACCACGAGTTCTTCGTTTTCTGCTGGGAGCGAGGGAAACTTCCACAAGACCGCCGAGATGCAATCATCATTACCTCGTATAAAAACAAGGAGGAAAAGTCTGACTGCTCAAAATATCGTGAGATAACTCTGCTCTCCATCGCAGGCAAAATCCTTGCTAGTCTTGCTGAACAGACTGGTGCCTCCCATTGCAGAAGAACATGCTCCAGAGAGTCAATGTGGCTTCAGAGCCGTTAGGGGCACAACTGACATGGTGTTCGTCCTGAGGCAGATCCAGGAGAAATGTCGTGAACAAATCAATGGAATGTACATTACATTTGTGGACCTGACGAAGACATTTGACACGGTGAGCAAAACTGGACTGTGGATAATCCTTGAAAAGCTCGGCTGTCCTCCTTACCATGGTCACCCAAATAAATGAAGACCATCTTGGTCAGGTCAGAAACAATAACGACCTGTCACAGACCTTCCCCATTGTAAATGGCGTGAAACAGGGATGCGTTCTAGCCCCCACACTGTTCTCAATCATCTTCAGCATGATGCTTCAAAAATCAACAGAAGATCTTGATGACGAAGATGGCATCTATATCAAATTTCGCACTGATGGCAACCACTTAAACTTAAGGCGACTTCGGACCCACAGCAAGACCATGGAAAAACTGAATAGAGAACTTCTCTTTACAGATGATGCCGCCCTTGTTGCTCACATGAAAGTCGCCTTACAGCGCATAACATCCTGCTTTGCAGACGCTTGCCAGCTCTTTGGTCTTGAGATCAGCTTAAAGAAGACAGAGGTACTTCACCAGCCTGCTCCCAAAGAAGAGTAGCGGCCACCAAGCATCTTCATTTACCAGATAGAGCTGAATGTAGTCCACCATTTCACCTATCTGGGCTGTTATTATCCTCTGATGCCAAGATCGACAAAAAAATAGACAACAGACTGACCAAGGCAAACAGCGCCTTCGACAGACCCTATAAACGAGTGTAGTACAACGCCAGTGTCAAGAGAGATACAAAGATCAGCGTACTGTCGTAATGACCACCCTCCTATATGGCGCCAAATCTTGGGTCACCTACAGCCGCCACGTCCGCCTCCTTGAACGCTTCCTTCACCGCTGCCTCCGCACCGTCCTCAACATCCACTGGAGTGACTTCATCACCAACACTGAAGTCCTCAAACAAGGAGGAATCACCAGCGTTGAGGTCACGCTCATGAAGATACAGCTATGCCGGGCAGGGTACGTGTCCAGGATGGAGGATCATCGCCTGACAAAGACTGCACTATATGGTGAGCAGTCCACTGGCCACCGTGATAGAGGGGCTACTCGAAAGAGATATAAAGACTCCTTGAAAAAGACCCTCACCACCTGTGGCATCGATCACCACCAATGGGCATCACAAGCTGCTGACCGTGAAAGCTGGCGATGTACAATTCACCGGGCCACTGCCACTTTTGAACAAAACAGACGGACAAGCTTGGAGGAAAAACGATGACAAAGAAAAAAGAACAGGGAACCATCGAATGCACCCACCAAAAGCAAGACATTTCCCTGCAGCCTCTGGGGACAGACGTGCCTTTCACGTTTTAGGTTCTTCAGCCACCAGCGCGCGCAATAGACGTGGACATCCCCCTTCCTAAATCTTCGCAATCGAAGTCAAGCCAACAACTAACTCTCTCTCTCTCTCTCTCTCTCTCTCTCTCTCTCTCTCTCTCTCTCTCTCTCTCTCTCTATATATATATATATATATATATATATATATATATATATATATATATATATATATATATATATATATATATATATATATATTCACACACTCACACATTAGTGGTTAGCATTTAATGTAATTTATTCAAGTGCTTAAGTTTATCATTAACTTAATTGATACCCTGACGATACTGTTACCGTATTGATACCAAGTTAAACATGATGATAAACTGGTTGATAGATATATAAATCAATTTAATAATATACTACATCAAGAGCCAGTAAGTACTATTTTCGCTTCATTGACAGGTTCAAAAGGACAGCAAGTACAGTTCTTTCGTTACAACGCTGTTCACGAGCACCATAAAAGTGATCGAGCCTTATAATGAGTAAAGCGCCGAAAAGAAAGTGTAATAATAATGCACACAAATATGGCATTTATTGATTTGAAATCATACTACCAATGGCTCTAATTACCAAAAAATTAAAATTGAACGAAGTAACTCCAAATGGTTGTTATGAACCAAAAGTCAAACAATGTAGTGGGACCCATTTTTATATCAACAATTTCAGACAATCAGCTGTAAATTGTATCATTATTATTTTTCCCTGGAGATTTTATAACCAGTGAAGAGTGTCACTTGTATTCTATAAGAAGTAGCATTACAAACTCAACAGAAAATAAAACGTGTATCGAGTTCTACGTCTGTAATTTTGCGTAGGATGACAAAGCAAATATTATTGTTTCGACTAGTCTCGGAAACGTAACTTGCACTAAAAATTTCAGTCATTTTATTTCGTTGCAACTGTTTATATTTTTTTAATGTTGTGTACGGGTTTGTTTTAACACACGTACGATAGTACTGGATCATCAGAGTTTACAGATTCAGTCAAAAATGTATAACAATTATGCACGTGTATAAAAGACTTGCCGTAGCGATGCCCATTTGTGACGATGTTCGAGTCCACATGAACCTCATTTTCATTCCAAAGTAACCACATACTGTTATGATAGTGTTTTAATGAAAACCCCGTGTCGATAAGACCATCAGTTCAGGACAAGCAGGCAGATACAGATTTTTCTGATAGCTACCAAGTTCATTATGTTTAAGATCAGATCAGCCCATTACAGATTAGAAAAACTATATACTGCAAAAAGCTTTGTTTTCTTTTAAAATGTTGGCATGATCCGTTTAGAGATTGGTGTTACGTGATTTTTTAAATTATGGTAGTTGACATTAGCATAGTTTTCAGTTAGATGCAACCCACCAAGAGTAGCAGTGATCTTTTTTTTTTCTTAGAAATAGCCGCCACTGTAAGACCAAGTAGACATCATGAAACAATTTCTTGGTGAAAATCTCATCTCAGTAAGACCATCCATTTAGGAGGAATATCGATAAGAAGATTGTCAAGAAAATCGCTATGGCAGCCATGTTTAACATCAGATCGGTTTTTTTTAAAGACCAATTAGACATTACATGACTTTTAGGGAAACCCGAATGTCGATATGATCATCCGTTTAAGAGAAGTAACGGTGACAAGATTTTCATGCTGGCCACCATGGTGAAAATACTGGATGTCAGATCGGTACCATTTTCACTTTGGACTAATTTGACGTCACTAGATGTACTTCAGTGAAAACCCTATGTCGATATAACCATCTGTTCTGGAGGGGTAATTATAACACAGTTTTCAAGATGGCATCTGTAGAGGTTATATTAGATGTCCCAGTAGTACTGTTTTCATTTGGGACCAACTAGACCTTAGAATAAGTGTGTGTGTGTGTGTGTGTGTGTGTGTGTGTGTGTGTGTGTGTGTGAATTGTATTGTTGTTTAGGAGAAGCGACATCAAACTTGTACTAACAGATGGACTCCAAACGACGGACAATAAATCACCTCATAAGCTCTTTGGATCAATGACCGGTAGACCTATAAATAATTGCAATATTCAAGAGAAGCAGCAATAACAGCTGTAACATCCCTTGACTCTGATAGACAGTCGCAAAATCAGGCACCTGATGAACACTCCTCTAAGCGCAAAAGCAATATATGTTGTTGATAATCTGTAATTGGCAAGAGAACATGCCTTGTAGCTATTTCTTATAATTAGATACATACATGAACAGTGGCATTAATATCGATTCTACGAAATTAAGACTTTAGGAACTTGACATGAAAGTTAGAAATTATACCACAAAAGAAATTATACCATGCACTTCAAGAAATGATACCATGCAATCTAAGAAATTATACCATACAATCCAAGAAATGATACCATACAATACAAGAAATTATACCATACAATTCAAGAAATGATACTATACAGTTCAAGAAATGATACCATACAATACAAGAAATGATACCATACAATCCAAGAAATTATACCATACAATTCAAGAAATGATACCATACGTTCCAAGAAAAGGTACTATACAATACAAATCTGAAGATGAGATGTATCATGCATGTAAATACAAACTGTGATAGATAGATAGATAGATAGATAGATAGATAGATAGATAGATACATAGAACAATGAATGGATAGATGGATGGGGGAAAGGACATACAGGCAGATAGATTGATACCATCAAAGCAAGCAAAGGATCCTAAACTTGTCGGATGTTGAACAATATCAATATCAGCCACAAAACTGGAGAGAAAAATCTGAGATAAAAGGTATGTGTCATCTGCATCATTCCTCTTTGGTTAAAACTCAGAGAAAATTACTGATTTGATTAAAGGACAAAGTTTAGGTCTGCAAAATGTATGCACCCTGAATAAGTGGGGCTTGTTTCAATCACGCATTCAGGATAAATATAAAAGATAAAAATGCGGTTGAAAAATCCACCTGGAGTAACGTGTAATGTCATCATCCAAACACTGGTAAATTTAATATAATATCTTTCACTAAGATTATGACACACACACACACACACACACACACACACACACACACACTAATTATTCCCCACACATTATCGAACTTATATTACGTTATAGTGGAATCTGCAACAAAACTCTGTAATTATAATCACATGAAATATGGACAGTTTCACCCAACATATAATTGTCTTCGTGTAAAGAAGGGTCAGAAGAAATATTTCAGGTTTTGAGTTGATATTTAAAAATATTTCTTCCGTTTGTCCAAGACTCTTCACAAATTTAAATGAGATGTCCTTGCGTGTTGTTTTACACACACACGTGTGTGTGTGTGTGCTGTTTTTTATTGGCGGATAGCGTCAGTTTCACTGTGTTAATTATGTAAAACTTGTTGTGATTAATTGTATGTACTATTTCGTACATGCATTTTAAAATTATGGGGGTTTTCTTATGCTCTATTTTCCACTTGTGTCTATGGCAGAACTTGGCATCTCCCTGTGACTGTTTAAAATAAACGATGAAGCTTAAATTAGGTCAATGTGACCTTCTGTTGTTCGTTGTTGAGAAGTACATCCAAGCTGAATATATCAAATTTCATCACTGGCCAAAAACAGCGTAAGAGAAATTGAACTAAATGCAAAACCTTCACGTAATCACTGGAGCTTTAAAAGTGGATCACCGTGACCTACGTTTGCTTAGGGTGAACATTGCCAACCAAGTTTAATATATCCATTCATATCCGTACATACAACAGCGTCTATAAACTGAGCTAAATGCATAAACTTAACGTTGACGCCTAGACCAACAGCGACAACAACGTAATCCGAAAAGTGAACCTGTCTTCCACCCGTGTTTCACGCGCGAGAAACATATATAATATATAAGCAAGACGAAAATTAGTAAGCGTATCTTCTGTCTCCACAAACACGCACATATACATATACGTACGTACGCACACACACACACACACACACACACACACATATACATACATACATATGATCTGTAGGTGTTTATCGGTTGTTTTCTGTATTGACATGCGATCATGGAGTTACCATGTGGACGACAGTGAAAGAAGTGGCTATAGGTAATTGGGTCATAAAGGGAATTACCATTACACCATAGATTTACCTGGAGAAGTCACTCGGAGGTCAAGTGTGAAATCCTTGATTAATTTTTTTTTATATCCCTATGATTAACGTAGAAACATATTCTCCTAACCATTGGTCAATATATCAAAAAAAACCCCACAAAAGATCGTTAAAATATTTTATCCGATTCCGGGCGTGTAGAAGGACACATTTCTAATCTCAATAGATTAATTTGTGCTATTTCCTGACATTTCTCTGACCAATCACACATTCTATTGTCAGAGCCACCACTAACAAATTAATTCGTATCTATAATCTAAATCCATCCATAGCAAGGGTGATTCAATTGATTTTTTCAGTTGTGGTAACACTTTTGCTGCCTGATGAAGTCGAAACATTTTCAGTGTAGTTAGTCTGTTTAGTCATATTTTTTGAGGGGGTGGGTGTTTGTTTGTTTTGTTACCAGAATTAATGTGTGTGTTTGTGTGTGTGATTGGATTTTTAACGTAGCTTTAACAATTTTTCAGTCATGTATCTACGATGTCTGCAGTTTATAGTGATGTATAGCACTGGGGCGTCATGCCGCAGACGTGTAGCATGATGTCCCACATAGTCACTTTATCCTGACACCAGACCGGCCGGTCCTGACACTAACCTCTTAATGCTGAGCGCCAAGCGAGGCAGCTGTTAGTACCATATTTGTAAGTCTTTGGTATGACTCGGCCTGGTATCGAACCCACGACCTCCCGCTACCGAAGCGGACGCTCTAACCACTAGGCCACCGGAGAGATTACCAGAATTAATAGATAGCAAGAAAATTGTATCATTTTCCAAAAGATGGTTGTTTGTTTCATAGTCATTAGATAAGATTTTGTGTTTAAATATTGTGTGTTATGAATTTTAAAATCCCGTAAGATACATGAAAATATAACGGTTGTTATATTTCACACATCTTAAAGGACGGTTTTCATATAACACGCGTTATAAAAGGACGGTTTTCATATAACACGCGTTATAAAAGGACGGTTTTTATAAAGCACACATTAAAAAAGGGAGATTTTCATACAATCACACAACTCACATCATAAGAGAATGGTTTTTATGTAACACGCGTCATAATAGGACTGCTGTTATATGACACGTTACAATCGGACTGTTTTCTTACAACACATTAGACGGCTTTGATATAACATACATCACGGTTTTCTTATAACACATTATAATAGGACGGTTTTCATATAACACGTTATAACAGGACGGATTTCACATAACGCGTTATACTAGGACAGTTTTCATATAACACATACGTTATAGGACAGTTTTCGGACTATTTACCCCACATATGACAAAATGTTGTGTTATTGCGTTAAAAGATAAGATGAGACGCCGTGTTGTAACTCTCAATAATATTAATATATACAAACGACCACTCTGAGGTTTTAATACAGAGTGGTATCAAAGAGACAGACGCCTGTAGATCGTATCAGTGGGACTATGACTCATGCACAGAGGGTTCTGATTGGTCAGTTACACATTTATAATGTTACAGTTCAGATTAACCGTTGTTTGCAATACTGCCTTTAGAAATATGAGAAAAGAACGTATGACCAAATCAAGCGCCACAAACCAAGATGCAAAATTAGACTGTGTCCATATAAACTACAGAGTATTATAGCTTTAAATGAAAATCAAAATTATACTAAGGCCCCCTTCTAATAAAAGTCAGGAAACTGGTAGAACAATACTAAGCGAATAATTGTATTGTGTAAAATAAAGCTCACAAATCAATAAAGTTATTGAAATGATTTATTAAGTTTTCTATGATGTAATACAAAGCTTGTGTAAGATAGTTAATTTCTCCCTCTTTGTTACACTGCTCAATGCTCCTGCTTGATTACACTGCTCGATGTGTATCATAGGATAGTGCTCCCTCATGCTCACACTGCTCATTGTGTAGATAGGACATTGCTCCCTCTTAATTACCCTCTTCATTGTGTAAGATAGGAGAGTGCTCTCGCTTGTTTACACTGCTCATTGTATAAGGCTTGACGTTACTCCCTCTTTATTATAATGTTCATTGTGTAAGATAACAGCAGTGTTCTCTTTTTTACAGTGTTAATTATATAAGATAGTATAATAATTCATCTTTATGACGCTGTTCATTGTGTCAGATTGTACAGTGCTTTTCTTTATTTTACTCTTCATTATTTAAGATATCACAACAATCCATCTTTATTACTTTATTCAATGTGTAAGTTAGCACAGTGATCCCTCTTTATTACACTAGTGGTCCCTCTTTGTTACACTATTCATTGTGCGATGTCTGTCAGTGCTCTCTTTTTGTTACATATTTCATTGTGAAGTTTAGCCCCTTTTCATTATACTGTTTATAGTATAATTTAGTACAGTGCTCCCTCTTTGTTATACTACTCATTATTAAGATAGGAAAGTACTCCCTCATGATTACACTGTCCCTTATATAAGATAGGACAATACTCTATTTGTACAGTGTTTATTAGCTTCGATAGAAAAAAATATCATATTTTAACACTTTCATTATGTTAGATTGTACATCGCGGCTCCTTATTTCACATTTCTTTAGTTTGTAAAATAGTATAGCTCACGTAAAGTTTACTGTTCATTAGGCAAAATAGTATAGTGGTAATTTTGTTTACATTCTTTATTGTGTAAGACAGCAGTGTTCATCTTTATTACACTATT